>JAKELH010000203.1:0-129869 GCA_021525015.1 Lactarius pseudohatsudake
GTTTGCAGCAGCTGCTGTACCATAATTATTAGTCATAGCCGTCGCCACACTGGCGAATGCGCAGCAGCCCTCAACTTTGAAGTGAGCAGACACACTCTCTACCGGCTCCAAGGTGCATAAGCACGCACTACTAAAAGTCAGGTTCGGTGCCTTGCTATCCCTGCGACCTGTCGGACGCAGCTGTCGCGTTTCGCTCCTCAGGGTCGTCGTTCGTCGCCCCGCCCCCGCCTAGGCGCGCGCGGCATCGTCGGCCGAATTCCGCCCTTGATTCCGCCTGTCCGCCGGCGTACGTGTCGATCAGCGGCTCCGCGGGGGTACCCCCATGTGTGCACCGTTATACGTAGGAGGCACTTCGCGATAGGATCCGCGGACACGCCACGCCACGCCATGCCCACGCTCGCCCGCACTCATCAAACAGCGTGATCAGAACTCAGAACTCCCTGATCTTGATGAGCCATCCATCAAGCATCATCGGGCGTTTCTTTCTTGGAGCACGGGCTTGTGGGTTCGGTCCGGTCAGCACGCACGGACGACCAAACCGACAGGCCAGATTGACTTACGTGGGGGAGCACGCGGCGGGAGGGGGCTGTACGTATCTTACGTTACAGCGAAGCAGGACCCTTGCCAAGTGGTGTGTGTGTGTTTTTGTACTTTGTATACAGTAACTCGTAATTTACAGCTGTCTGGACGTGCAGGGTCACCATGGGGGCCCCCGGCTTGACTGTACAGTATAACGTACGTCCACCTGCTCGCCGATCGGCATCTCTGGTGTAGGTTGTGCAAAGCCAACACATGTACATGTGATCGTTTGCAGATCCCAGAGAAGCCACGAGATCTGCGGGCCCTGAGAGGGCCCGTCCTTGCCAGCACATCTCTGTGAACCCACCACGCGCGCTCGCGGACCCTATTCGTGAGGTTGGGGCTATTGCCACCGGGGAGCGAGGGCGGAGAGGGTCCGCGGGCTTCGTCGTCGTCAGTCCAAGGCATCAACCAAGACAACTTGCACAGCCAGGACTGGCAACCAACCAGCAAGACCATCTCGGTTTCAGCCGGGCTCTTCGAAAGCTGCTGTACGACAAAATCACGCGGTCAGCTGGCTCCACTTTTTTTCTTTGAGGTCGCCGCGCGCGCTCCGTCGGCATTCCGTTCTGTGCAACGGCGTGAACGGGCTAGATGGGACGCCTAGAGGCGCTCCGAGTGCCCGTTCAGAGCAGACCCGCTGGTTGCCGGTGGGGGGTCGGTCGACGGTTGCACGTGGGTCAGAACGCCGATAACGCGCCGATAGGACGAGATGGACTCTATCGAGGTGCAAGGGGGGAAGAGATGCGCAGCGTGGTACCTTCGCGAAAGGACGACAAGAGCTCCGAGAGGCGAACGACACTGAAACCCAAACCCGAGGAAAAGAACGCACGTAAAGTTTTTTTGTTCCCCCACTTGGCGCATGTTTGTGCACTTACGTACGTGAACGAGCGCCTTGTCGGCGCTGGGCTCGAGAGCGCGGGCCGCGGTTGGCGGTTGGAACGCCGTCTCTCGTCTGGGTTTGTTACCCCTGGCAAGTGGCTCATCGCCGTTGAATGAGACGCCCGACCTTGGAGCGCCCGAATTATACAACTGTACACCCGTGCTATGCGGTATTCTGATTGACGTGATTAATGCTAATAGGTGGAGGTGCCGTTGGGAGGGAGCTAGGTTTAATGAAACGCCCGAAGTGGTTCCTGGACCAAGAGAGCACAAGCGTCGGACGTGATGGCCGAAGCACCAGAAGCACCAAAGCGCAGCACGGGACCACACCTCGTCGCGCAGAATCCCTGAGAAGGACTTCGTAGACGGACGAGATGACTAGGGTGATGAGCTGATAGAGAGAAGCACATGCGGGAGTAGGAGATCGCGAGCCTAATGGAGGGCACGGGTGGGAAAGGACGGAGATGAGGGGGTGATGGAGCGGCGACATGGCGTGGCGTGGAACGGAGCCTGGCGCACGGTCTCTATCATGCCCGCCGCGCATCCGGTGACGAGAGGGTGACGCGTGTGCCACGTACTCATGTCCACCAGGCCCCACACCGCAGCCACGGAATACAGTATGTGGGTCTTCTCGTGGCGGTGCAGTGCGCAGACGGGCTGAACGTTGTTGCGTGTATTGTGGCCCTGGCACAGCACCGGGGGGAGGAGTACAAGGGGAAGGGGGGGGATGCGATCAGCACAGCCGGTCGCACAGCTTCTAGTGGCTGTGTGTTACCGAAAAGAAGCACGCCTCACGTATGCGTGCATGCATGCATCCTTAATCGATCTGCCGCGATGACTCAAGTACGTATTGCGCGCTTCAGGAAGCTCAGCTGATTGGTTCGGACGCGGTCGAACAGCGAGGTGTCCCGGGTCCTTGTCCTTCAGCAACGCACGCGGGGCGCACGTTGCGCCTCCACCGCTCTCAGACCACGACACCAGTTTGCGGAAGGTGGCCCGGTGACTGCGGAGATGAAGGAACGGAACTCGTGCTAAGCAGTGGTCACGAGACGGGGCGGAACATGAGGACAATGTGAGCAGAGGCGACCTCATATGAACTAGAGCCGCTGGACCCATATGCAAGAAGAGGACTGTATCTTGTGAAACTGGGCGGAACCAAACCTCAATGAAGCCATAGATAGGAGCTCCCGGAGCAAGTGTGCAAAATCACGTTCGGGATAGCGGGACCTTGTGACTGACGGGAGGTGTTTGGACGTCGATGGATTCCCAATGGAAGCCAAGAGGGCTCAGCAAAAGGAGGTCGTGTCTTAGCCGCGCGCCTCGAGGAACAACAGTTATCGCGCGATGGACAGGCACGCGCCGCAGTGCGAGGAGGAGTACATCGGAGGTAGCTTGGTCAGGTGGCGCGAGCACGAGAACGACACAAGAAGCGCTGGACAAAATTCGACGAGCGGAGACCATGATGGGGGGGACATTCAGAGAGAGGCGAGTGCTCTCAGCAAGCAAAAGGCGGGTTCATAAAGGCTGAAAAAATGCTGATGAAAAATTTCAAGAACCTTTGTCGTAGCCCGGTGCTGTAGCGTACTTTCCTTTTGTGGTGAATATTCCCACACTACCGGTGACAGGCTCGTCATGCAGGCTCGTGGCGCTGGTGCGCGGATACATACAACCTCGCGCGCCAACCGTCCTCATCCGGTCTCTTGGTCCAACCAAAAGGGATTCTTGGTCTCGTCCAGCACATAATTTCAAACACGGACGACTGGAGACGCCGTCTTCTCCGCTCTGACTCGGAGAGACTGGACTGGTTCGTGAACTGCACCACATCTTTCTGCGTTCGCTGACCAAATTACTCCGCTGTTGTCTAGACCCTAGACCTCCTCGCGGCGAGAGCGCACCTTCGGCCGACATACCCGGCGTCAACAAATGCATCAATCCGGCCAGAGATCAGCCAATTTGGACATAATTTATATCTGTTGCGGTACCAACGATGCTGTAGCGTTCACGGCTCTTGGTCTTTGGCTATCTTGCCGCCTTCCAGTGAACTGGGTCGACGAGGTTGCCTAACATGTTTTTGGGGTCGGGGAGCAAAAAGAACCAGGCACGATAAACGACACCATTATCGCCGAAATCGTCGTTGGCGCTTCTCAAGTCTACACATGCATTGCCACCAAACGAAGTGCTAGGCCCACTGCCTCCAGCCTTAGTCGCCGAACCGTCTTGACAGCTTCGCGGGTGCAAACCCGGGTCAGGTACCAGATGCAGGTTTCCCAGCACATGGCACATGGCAGGCGGATTCGTTGTGTCGCCGCTTCGGCGACCAGTTTAATTGCCACGGTAATCCGCACCCACGCGATGGAGATGGATGGGGCAGGCCCCAGGGGCAACCCTGGGCTGCCCAGCTCCCCTTCGTACGCGATCGTTGCAGATCACAATAGTGATCGGTACTATCTCCACTGGTCGCGCCATACGGGAAGTTGTTGCCGTGTTCTCTGGTCGTGTGCTCCAACAAGTCGTGCACGGCGAAGGTCGTGGGATTCAGTGCCCAGCACTAACGCCCCAGCTACTTTCTATCTCCATGGCTACTGCTCGCCCTGCCTATACCGCCTTGACTCCTGATGCCTCGTCGTCCCCCTTCCCCCCCTCGATTTCTATGGAGGATCTATCCACTATCCACGAATTACCCCCAGAGAACCGTTCCAAAACCCCGCATAAGCGTAAGTTACGGCACGGGATCTCTTGGCGGTGGGATTCAGCACGGACTTTGGTATCCATATTCGTCAACAACAATGCAGGGTTGATGTTGGTTGGCGCCTCTCAATTCTTCCTGTCCGCGATGAACGTCGCCGTAAAGCTACTCAACAGTCTAGACAAGCCTGTACCAACACTAGAGGTTCGTGGCCGTCCCTGGTGTCATTATCGCCTGCGCTGACTATCGCTTGTCTGCTCAGCTGATATGGGTGCGGATGGTGAGTAGCCAAATGCGTTATATCATGGGACGCTGGTGCTCAAAGCGACCAGGTGATTACGTACATCTACTCGATCGCGTACATGTAAGTCCTCCCTGTACAGTATTTCCTCCGTTTCGTTGTCAATCGTCATTAGGTATTGGAAGCAAATCCCAGACCCGGTATTTGGTCCAAAAGGTCTGCGGATGTTACTTGTGCTTCGGGGGTTCACGGGGTCTGTCTTATTCGACTCTTTGGACGCACGCCCCGTTCCTGATCACGGTCACAGTTTCTTCGGTCTGTCCGGTCTGTACTTCTCTTTGCAGTACCTGTCGTTGTCGGATGCAATGGTGCTGTCATTCCTGTCGCCGATCCTTATTGGCTTCACCGGGGCCATGTTTCTTAAAGAACCCTTTTCTCTCAAGGAAATGTTTGCTGGGTGTAAGCACTATTCAAATCGAACTCAACGTATTTGCTACTCATCGAGTGTTAGTATGTAGCTTTCTCGGAGTTGTCTTGATCGCCAGGCCCCAGTTCCTTTTTAGTAAGCTTCATGCCAATCGAAGCGCGGGCATACCGGCGGATTTATCTGAAGTGGCGACGCCCGAACAAAGAATGCTGTCTGTCATGTATGAGAAATCCATTTAGAAATTGGGCACGTCTCATCCTATCATGTAGTGCGGCCTTGATTGGTGTCTTGGGGGCAACTGGTGCCTGTAAGTCTCTTCCCCACTGGTGCCCGTCTGGGCACCAACTCCTCTACTTCTAAAGATACAAGCCTACGTGCGATTGGAAAACGGGCACATACTCTTCATTCTATTACGTTTTTCTCAACACAGTGTGTGCTGGCTTCTACGGCGGGGTACGTACACGCTTCGATCTTTCTTGCTTCCTGGGGTCCGTCTTGACACCGATTCCAGCATGATAATATTCAAGGTTACACCAGTGGTTCCCACACACGTTTCGTGGCTCGGTATGATGCTCCTCATTGGGATATTTGGCTTCCTCGCACAGGGAAGCCTAAGTAAAATATGTCCCACTTGATACATTCTTACGTTCTATGTCTACACAGATACTCCTAACCATGGGTCTTCAACGTGAGACGGCTGCTCGCGGCTCACTTGCTAATTACATCGGGGTACGCAGTCTCTACACGCGACGCGACTAGTTCCGATCGTTGCATTGCGTCAGGTCGTCTTCGCTCTCGCATTTGAGCTCATCGTTTTCCATACCACACCTTCCGAGCTCTCAATTGCCGGCTCAGTGATTATCATGAGCTCGGCTATATACGTCGCGGTACCGCCTTCCATTTATTTTTACTAACACCCCAAGTGACCCTGTGCCTTTATAGCTGACGAAATCCAACAAGCCCGCCCCATCCGATCACGTCCTTGAACGACCTCTACTCACCGCCGATGACGAAGATAATGGAGAACCATGATGGCATTACGGGATCCATAAAACCCGACGTAGACAGCCTGTTTTCGAGGGTCATCCGGTCATCGCGGGATGGTGACAGGTATTACAGCAGTTATAGATTGGCCAGAGTCAAAGGAAGTATGTAGGATAGGCACACTATACGCATGAAGCAACTAATTTTAAGCACGGTACCTCAAAGGAGAGTAGAGTGAGTGCAATGGCCTCTGATTGACGCCGGACCGGAGAACGTACTAACCCAGTCTCGGATTTACCCTAGTTGATCATCATTTAGGTAACTTGAGTCCGAGTCTAGTCAACATGCCCTCACTGTGCTGGTAATCCGCTCTCCGTATTCTCCCGATGCTCTAAGCGCCTGACTCCTTTTCTCGTGGGATCGTAAGACGTGATTGTCCTGGTCAGTGGGGATTACTATCACCGAGCTGTCTCAGAAACTCCGTTCGCGCCTGCTTCCGGTGCATCTGCCATGGCCTGCTACTCTTCCGAAGCCGGTCGTGAGCAACTTGAAGGTCGTGAGTGTTATGTACTATATACTGCCCGGGCCGTCCTGAAGCCGGTAAGTGTCGGCTCATCCTTGCCAGTGCTAGTGCTTCCACCCTCGAAGAATGCCCTACCGCCCTGGAGGCAATGCTCTATCCCACTTCCCCGATTTGGTAGGGTGGCTATAGTGATTCCGAACCCCATGTTGGCAAAGCCGCGACATCCGCTTGTATTGATGAGCGGGATTGCTCCGAGTCATATGCCGATACTAACGGGTTCATTTCTCGTATTGTATTACGGTGTTGTGGCACTATCCCGAGTGTGCTCATTTACCCACTAATATTCACAAGGATCTGCTAATTTCGTCGTGTCAAGGCGCCAACAATTCGGGCGCTTCGCAGGTATCGCTTCTACGACGGCTACCTTTGTCACGTCCTCCCTATGTTGAATGCACAGCGTATCGAACCAAAGACCAACTTGGACCAATACTCCATACACCATCCCCGTGACTGCTGATAGAAAGCATAGGGCTCGGCTTATGAGCGTTACATGAGCTCCGGACTGAACGCCCGTGGACTATATCTCGACCCTGGGCTTTCAAGCTCCAGCCCTAGTTTCAAACGTAGTTTGACGTTGATCATGATCCGGGGCTAGTGCATGGACTAGTTTCTTATGACTCACGCATATTATGGATTCGTTCCATCAGTTGCGCCAGTGCCAGCATGAGCAGCCACCCCCTAGGCCTCGTTTCTTCAGCTGGTACACAGTGGGATGACCTGGGCCTTGTACCCGGACTGGCCCCGACACAAACGACCACAAAGCCAGCTTCTATTAATAGAATACTCCGAGGTTGTCACCAGCCCCGAGTTCAAAGGACAGCATCCCACATTCCGTGTCCGAGACCGTGACAACCTCCTCCACTTGGTCACTCGCGTCTCACGAAGAACACAAGCTTCTTGTTCACATTGCCTGCTTCGTATATCTGACTGGGGGTCTTTTATTTTTCAACTTCAAGTGGAGTGCATGTTCTCTTGCCCAGACACCCCCATGGTCACGAACGTACCCGCGCCCGCCATGGGGTCACAAGCACACACCTCGCAATTTCTCCGAGCACGCGTCCCACGGAATTTCGTAAGAAAGTTTGGGTCCTGCCAGCGACCGACCCTCCAATTTTGGGTATTCCCGACTTTAAAAGCCCATCCACGTCCCCGCCATTTCGTTGTCACCCCGTTGTGATTCACTATTACCTCCTGAACTCCACTCGAGCCATGTTCCCGACTGCCCCACTCACAGCCGTCCTCTTGCTGGTCGTCAGCGCCACAGCGAACCCTCTTGTTATTCGCGACTCGCCTGTTTCGTTGTCCTTCGTTAGACGCTTCAACGCCATCGATGGCCGCGACCTCGTCCGAAAGGATCAGGCTCGTGCAAGAGAGCTAGCTTCTTCCAGCCAAACCAAACGGAGTGGCTCCCCTGGGAACGTCGCTATCTCTAACACTGGAGTTTCTTACGAGGCCAACGTCGGAATTGGCGTCCCCCCCACCTTCTGTGAGTGACGCTCGCTCGTGCTTTACATGAAGACTCATACCCAGCTTTAAGACAATATGCTCGTCGACACGGGAAGTGCGAATACCTGGATAGGAGCTCTAAAACCCTATGTTCCGACTGGCAGCAGCGTGCCTTCATCCGACAGCGTGGTGAGTATCACGCCTCCTTCGACAAAGTAGTCTAGCGTTGACTGATGCGTATCCGCTAGTGTGTGACATACCGATCCGGGGCGTTCTGCGGTGGGTTTCTCTCCATGCAGGTTAACTTCTCCAACCAACCCCCTTCCCTCAGGCAAGGAAGTCTTAGAGACCGTGACGCTCAGCCCTACCCTCGTTGTTTACAACCAATCCATAGGTATCGCCCCAGTACCCAGCTCCGGCGGCTTCCGGGGTTTCGACGGCGTCCTTGGGTAATACGAAACCCCATCGCCATGAATCCGCGCTAACGCTTTGCTTCATAGGCTCGGCCCTGTCGATTTGACAATTGGTACTCTGTCACCAGACTCAACCCTCGCGATCCCCACGGTCACGGACAACCTCTTCTCACAAGGAACTATCCCCGCCGATCTTCTCTCTCTGTATTTTGAACCTGCAACCCCTGGTACCTCACCGGCCTCACCGGCCAAGAGTGGCGAGTTGACGTTTGGTGGCACTGACTCCACGAAATACACTGATCCCATGACCACTGTGTAAGCACGCGCAGTCATTAAGCTCTACTTCTAATGCTCACCGGAAGCTGGATAGCCCCATTACGACGACACCCCCAGCCAAGCGCTACTGGGGTATCGATGGAACTGTCGTGTACGGCGCCCCTCCCCCCACAGTCTCCCCCACCATCCTCACAAGCACGGCTGGTATCCTTGACTCCGGAACCACCCTCGTTCTCCTCGCCACCGGTAGGTTACTCGTCACTCTTCACTGTATATGAATGGGCCAATGACATTCGCGCACGCAGATGCGTTCGCCCGTTACAAATCCCAGACTGGCGCCGTCCTTGATTCCACCACGGGCTTGCTCACCATCACCGCGGCACAATACGCTAACCTCAAATCGCTCTACTTTGTAATCGGGGGCAGACCATTCGAGTTCACCGCGAACGCGCAGATCTGGCCGCGCTCACTGAATTCGTTGATTGGCGGCGCTACGAGCAGCATCTACCTGGTCATCAATGATATTGGCACTTCCACTGGATCGGGCCTCGACTTTGTCAATGGCTACACTTTCCTTGAGCGTTTCTACACGGCCTATGATACCACCAATAGGCGTATCGGCATCGCCACAACACCGTTCACAACAGCGACAACTAATTGACGAAGATGAAACCATCGTGTTAGATCTAATATTTCCGGAGGGCTGAAGCGGATGTGAAAATATTGTTTTATTCTGTCTCAGTAGTTCATTCCCCTCAGCCCGGGTGTTTCCCGGTTGATGTTACCCTTGGTTCTGTTTTAGTTTTAACATCAGGTTTTCGTGCACGTACTCCAGGTAGATTCATAAAAGATGTCTCGGGACAATCAAGGTTCAAGTTGTTGACTTGCGGATACATAGGACCACCTGCGGAACAAGTCTGCCATTTGCGGTCGTGTCGAGAAGCAGATACGGCTCAGATTTCTCTTACGCCCACTCTAACCCGCACTGAACATTCAATACTGTATGTGTGAAAGCAGAGGTATCCAAAGAGGCACAGAGTCGCCATGAGTTTGAACTCCTTGCAAGTGAGGCTGCGCCGATGTCCGCCAATGCCCATGGGTTGGATCAATCTTTAATCTTACCTTGAATCTTACATTAATTTATCTCGCCATAATGGCATTTGCATTTGCGTGCGGCGTGCTATCCCGAGCACGCTCACTCACTGAACTGATATCTCACGAGGACCTATTTTATTTGGCATGTTTGCTTCAAGGGGCTGAGATTCGGGCGCTTCGCTGGTATTGCCTCTTCCCCTACGACGACCTTCCCACGCTTGCCCTTCGTTGACCCACAGCAGACGAATCCAAGAGTCACTTGGACGTGTACCCTTTGTGCCGTGCCTGTAGCTGCTGATAGCAAAGAGTCTTGTCTTGTGTAGACCTTGACTCGTGAACAGTTATCTGAACTCCGATCTTCGCTTGACCCTGAGGCCTGAGTTCTCAAACTTGATACTACTCACAACCTAGCATCTTGTGGAGATGGGGGATTCGTTTCGTCGGCTGTGGGACCAACACTGGAACTCGGTGACCTCCGAGTCCTAGCCCTCTTTTTTCAGCTGGTACGACAGTGGGATATCTTGTGTCTTGTCCCTGGAATGAAGAGCTTGCCTCGACACGAGCAACGATAAACAATAATAATAAAAACTTCGACACTTTCACCAGCTTCGAGCACAAGGGACTCCCACATTCCGTGTCCGATACCGCCATGACGACGTTCCCCACGTCAATAGTTCTCACGACCAAAAGCTACCTTCTCTCATTCCCTGCCTTGTCAATCTGATCGGATGACCTGAATCTGCTTCACGTAAAGAGGGGGTACGCTTCTCGTCCTACATACTCACATGGTAATTCATGAATGTACCCGCGTGGTCGCAAACACACGCCTCGCGATTGCTTCGAGAAATGTCTCACGGTGTTTCATGAGAAAGTTTTGGATCCTGACCGAACCAATTTTGGACCTTCCGGGCTTTAAAAGTCAAACGATGCCCCCGCGATATTTCTCTGCGATTCAGTTGTGATTTACTGCTATCTACTCTCCTGTCCCAACTCGAGCCATGTTCCCGACTGCCCCACTTACGGCAGTCCTCTTGCTGATTGTCAGCGTCGCGGCAAATCCTATCGTCGTTCGAAAAGCATCAGTTTCATTGCCCTTTGCTAGACGCCTCAACATCACCGGCGCCCATGACCTCATCCAAAAGGATCAAACTCGTGCAAGAAATATGTTCAACTCCAACAAAAGCAAACGGAGTGGCACCCCCGGAAGCGTCGGTATCACCAACGTCGCAGTTGTTTACGAAGCCAGCGTCGGCATTGGTGCACCCCCCACCTCTTGTGAGTAAAGCTTGTTCATGCTCGACACGGATTCCCACGTCCGCTCTTAGACACACTCCTCGTCGACACGGGAAGTTCAAATACTTGGATAGGAGCTGGAAAGCCCTATGTCCCGACTGGCAGCAGTGTGCCTTTACCCGACAGCGTGGTGAGCACCACGCCTTCGACCCAGCCGTCCAGCCTCAATTTATGCCTATCTACCAGTGTGTGACATACGGATCTGGGTCGTTCTGCGGTGAGTTCCTCTCCACGAACGTCATCTCCGCTAATACCTTTTCCCCTCTCTTTAGGCATGGAGGTCTTAGAGACCGTGACGCTCAGCCCTACCCTTGTCGTTCACAATCAGTCAATAGGTATTGCCTCGACCTCAACTGGCTTCCAAGGTTTCGATGGCATCCTCGGGTGGGTGTGAAGTTCATCGCCGTGGATTTGCGCTTACGCATTACCCCATAGGCTTGGCCCTGTCGACTTAACAATTGGTACATTGTCGCCAGACACAAATACTCCCATCCCTACGGTCACGGACAACCTCTTCTTACAGGGAACTACCCCTGCCGATCTTCTTTCTATTTCCTTTCAGCCCACAACCACTGCATCGGTCAAGAATGGCGAGTTAATCTTCGGTGGCACTGACACCACTCAGTTCACTGGACCCATCACGACCGTGTAAGCACGTGGAGTTACTGGGCCCTAATTCTAGATGCTCATTGCTCACCGGGAAATGGACAGCCCCATTACGACCGCCTTCCCAGCCAGTGAGTTCTGGGGCGTCGATGAGTCCATCCGGTACGGTGCTTCTACCATCATCCTCGCGAGTACTCCTGGTATTTTCGACACCGGAACCACCCTCATCCTCATTGCCACCAGTAGGTTACTCGTGACTTGGCCCAGATGCTGCGCACAGGCCATTGACACACTCGCATTCGCAGATGGGTTCAACCTTTACAAATCCGCAACTGGCGCCGTCCTTGACGCCAACACGGGCTTGCTCCGCATCACCGCAGCACAGTTCTCCAACCTCAAGTCGCTCTTCTTCATAATAGGGGGCACCGCATTCGAGTTCACCGCGAACGCGCAGATCTGGCCGCGTTCACTGAATACGCTCATTGGCGGCACTGCGAGCAGCATCTACCTGGTTGTTAATGATATTGGCACACCCAGTGGACAGGGCCTCGACATTATCAATGGTTACACATTCCTTGAGAGGTACTACACGATCTACGATACTACCAACAAGCAAGTCGGTATCGCCAAGACGCCGTTCACGACGGCAACAACTAACTGACGAGGATAACGTAAGATGGAAGCCATCACGGCAGATCTGCAGTATCTGATAGTGGATAGCCGAAGTGGAATGTTTGTATTATTCGTCTCAGAGATCATTTTCCTCCTTGATGTTTTCCAGTTGTAATTTGATTATCAGGTGTGGATACGTCTGTTCCACGTGAATTTATGAAAAAATTTATGCGCCATAAAGCTTGCCAAGCTCTGGTCAGGTGGAGGAGTCCACTAAGTCTCCTGCGGATAGTATACTTAGACACGCCCCACAATTGTGCTATACAGTAGCGCCGAGAAGCAAAACACGACGTCGACGTCCACTGTCCGATCACTCTAACGTTGGCCGTCTAGTACGCGAGAGAATACGATTCTATGATTTGTTTATGTCTTACAGTACTAGCAAACTGAAATCGTCTGTCCTCATGCAACTGACTACATGATCCGGAAAAGTCCACGGCCCAAACTCCGTCACGAAAAGACACATATCTTCAAAAAAAATTGGATGGTGCCAAAACCGAGTGTAACGGTCACATACCTCTGAAAAGGCTCACATGGGCTCATAGCTTACAGAAACTCTTGTCGACTTGCGTGGCCTGAGCATTGATGAGATCGAGTTCCTGTGCTTTCCCGTTCGTAAGGAAGTTCATGGCTTGAAGTGAGAGGTCGAAGCCGTCCGAGATCGTGTCGATGGCGATGACGTGAATCCAGTTACCCGTACCCTTGTACGTTAATTTCCAGCACGAACCACACAATGGAGAGTTCCAACCCTTGACGGCGTAGACTCCACCAATGTCGGGGAATGTGGGCAGTGAACCGAAGGTAGTGAATCCTTTGGTGATCAGGCCGTTGGGACCGTTGGAACACGCAACGTTGTTCAACGACATCTGGGGATTGTCGTAAAAGGTGTTGTAGCGGACATTGTCCGCAGATGCGACGGAAAAGAGTGCCGCAAGAGAGATGATGGTGGAAGTGAGCTTCATGATTAGGATGTGATTGGAGAATGTGCGTTGGCTGATGGGTTGGTAATGAGAATGTTCCCGTCGTCTTTGAGCTTTTATATTTCAAGCACTCTGCGAGAACCTGTGCAAGAGCGGCCAAATAAGACCTTACAACAAGCTAGAGAAATAGTAGGTCTGAGGGACGTGGTAGGGCGAGTCGTCCGGCTTGGCGCCACATATTGCGACACAGACCATCTCGCCAAGCCTGGAGAAAGTCAAGCGGTGGTACAGATGGGGGCCAAGTCCGCATTAGCGAGATCATCTGACGACCGGTGATTGACGAGAAGTCAATGAAAGGTGTAGCATCTGGACGTGTGGGCGTTCCATTCTATGACCGTGACTATGGCGCTGACACGATGGGGGGACTGCAGATAGGTGGTTATGCCCGGTAACAAGCCCCCGAGGTCGTGGATTATGCGTCAGTATCCAGTCTTGGTGAATAGTGCCGAGCTCCCTAGTTATGAAGGCGCAGTCTGTGCGTCCAGGAGCAGGAGCCAAGCCAAGGGGTGTCTTAGGGCGGTATATGGGCGGTAGCAGGGGTGTCAACTTGAGAGGACCAAAGTGACCAAACATAAGGGAAACATTAAGGGCAGAGAGTGGCAAGAATAATAGACGAAGCCGTGACCTTCAAATTCAAGCTCAAGTTTGAGTCGCAAGCTTAGGCCAGTCGAAATCTCCCTTCAATCAAGCTGAAATTCCCAGCCACTATCAGTGGCGCCTGGCAGCAGCTTACGTGCCGGCGCTACGCCAGTGCTACGCCCGTCACTGGACTTCCGTGACACTTCCGAGTTTGTAACCCCAGCCTCAGGCCTCACTGGCAGTTCTCAACGTCCTCAACTTCAAGTCGGACTCGAGTGTGCAGGCACAGTACTTCTCAACGGGGTCTGTCAAGCTGTTTCCTACAGCTCCGACTTCACTGTCTCTCTATGGTGTCCAATCCTGCGGACAACTTGAAAGCCCCTCAGGTGTACTCGTGTATCGTCTGTGTTGACTGTCGGCGTGGCCGCTCTCACTCACGTCTACACCATTCATCATGACTTTCCTCTCACCGCACCCGCCGTTGCAGTAAACCTCGGTGGCTCCGCGCTCTCGTCCCAAACCGTGGTCCGTTATCTTGTCCCCATTCTTCTACTGATTGGTCGACCCACGGCTAGCTGCTTTGGTGCGAGTGCTACCAACTATGTTTGTAGAGCGATACCTCTTATTCTGTTGTTCATATCAACCAGCGCGGTCATCAAGAGCCATCCCTCTTCGTGCCTTTCGCGCTCACTCATTAGCACGGTTTCCGTGACCCTTTCTGCTTTCTCCCCGTACACTTCACCACGCACCGCCTCGCGCCCGTAGACTAGATGCCGCCCATCTGGTCCCTCAGCCCGTTGGACCCTTACTCGGAGTTACCGGGAAATGCCGGACGCGCGCTGCCCGGCGCTTCAGTGGCACCGGTTCTGATGTATTCGTAGTCCTTGCTTGCTCGTCCTTATACAGTAAGCACTTATCGGGCTGCGCGATACCTGGAAACGCTCACACAATCGAATGTGTATCGTCTCCGATAAATATCTAGACACCGCAGCGCGTCTACATGCGCGCTTCTCGCTGCCAAGAGCAAGGCACTGGCGTTCGCAAGGGCGAATCAGTCCTGGGCGATTCGTGAAGTTGACTCATTCCTACTTAAGATTGGACAAGGAAGGATCAGCAACAATTTATGCACGAATTCGTGAGACACTAGCAGACACTAGTCCCACAAGACTCCCACAAGGTGACGATTCCACGCGCTATCCGGGCCGCACAACCTCGGCTGTTCCCACTCTGTTCCCGTCTCCGTGTGCCGCTCTAAAGTAGCACATCCACATCCGTTTCCCTACTTTATCTCCCATGGCGTCGCAAACCCCTCTCACCCTCAACATCTGCATTCCCCAGCGGAAATATTTATATACGGGGAGGTTCCCGAAATACAAGACGCAGACGAACGACGATGGGGTGAGATAAGACCCACCAAGTCGCCACTGATCCGAATTCTAGGCTATTGAGCCTTCGAGAGGAGGGTAACGTCACCAGAGAGGTGATTTATGCATCCAAACTAGGACGCAATGTGTGGGCTCTCCCCCAGATCATCCTGATGTGCGCCGACTCTGTCGTCGAACCTCCAGCTTGATTTCTCAACGTTCCCAAGATGGAGTCGTCACTTCAATCTTCTACGTGTGCTCTCTTGGCTTCAAATCGTACACGCCGATCTCTTCGTGCTCTCAGAGCTTGGGTTGGAGCGAGTGCTGCATGATGTGGTGTCGTCAGAGCTTCGACGAGGCCCAGTTACATATGCTCTTTTTCCCCGCCTGCCCCCGAATGACAGTTGTATGTTTGTCACACTCGGCGGCGCCCACTTATTGTCCACGGAGTGAGCACTTTACGCGTTCGCGGGTTTTGTCTAGACTCAGGCGTATTGAGATCCGCGTGCTGTACACATTTTTGGTGACGATGTCTACCCTGTACAAGGCTCTTTCGCGACTCGGCGGTGGACCGGCGGCGTTCTGTAAGAGAAGATGAGGACGATGCGCGCGAGGACGAGATGTACACTCGAACGCCGCGCTAGAACCACGAGCGCTTGTCTCAGGGTACCAATGCAACCCTATCTCAGCTGCACATCATCCTTGACCCCACATGTGCGTTGTTGGACAATTTTTCCGAGGCGCACAGATGTACGTAGTACAGTATTGTACTTATACAGTATGAAGGTAAAAGAGAGCGTTATGAAATATGAAAGTACACCAGCCTCTGAGATCTGAGATCGAATTGAACGAGGCACGTGCTGAAAAGATTCTTCCATTCTTCCTCATCCATCCGCCGTCACGGTGCTAGGCGGACATCGTCAGAGGTGTATCCTGCTGTTGGGCGCCACCTAGGGCTCGCCACCCATTCTCTGTTCTTTTCCATCATGGGGGTTGCACGATCCACCTACGTCACAGTTCCGCAGGGAGCCCCATCCACCTCCGAGTCTGAGTCACCCAGGGGAAGTCCACCTGTTCCCAATGAGGTGTCACCACTCCTTCACCCTAAGTACTCAGAGGAGCCCCAGCGCAACACATCTGGGCGATGGCTTGCAGCACGGCTGTCCGCGTCCGCTTTTATCGATAATAACGCGGGGTTGTTGCTTGTTGCAGCCTCGCAGTTCTTCTTCACTTCGATGGGTATCTCTGTAAAGTGGCTGAACAGCCTAGACGAGCCCGTGCCGACTCTCGAGGTGTGTATTAGTCCAAGAACAATTATTTCCTGAAATGGTTACACTCCCTGCGCAGTTGATTTGGATCCGGATGGTGAGCAACTCCATCTTGTCGAACTGAGCGACTCTGAGGACAACCAGCTCACTACGTATACCTGCTCGATCGCATACATGTATGTCTCTATGGAATTGCTTGCGTTTCGGTATTGATGTTAGTACCAAGGTATTGGTGCGGAATACCTGACCCGTTGCTGGGCCCAAAGGGTGTTCGGATTTTATTAGTGCTCCGAGGCGTCGCAGGGTAGGTGGCCAAAGCAGTCTCGTAACCGTTCCTCACACCGTTCGCAGGTTCACTGCCATTTCTGGAACATACTTCTCCTTGCAACACTTATCAGTATCTGACGCAATGGTGTTGAAATTTTTCGTGCCCTTGCTTACCGGCCTTTCTGCGGCGATATTTCTCAAGGAGCCTTTTACCGTCAAGGAAATACTTGCTGGGTGTAAGAATTCTCTCAGCCATTTCTGTTGCGCCCCGCTGTTTACCAGGTGTTAGTATGCAGTTTCTTTGGAGTTATTTTGATTGCCAGGCCACAGTTTCTTTTTGGTGGTCCGCAATCGGACCAGCCCAAGATAGACACGCCAGCACAAAGGATGCTATCTGTCACGTCAGTGAGATCTTGTCTTCGGCCCACATATTTATCTCACGTTGCAATACAGTGCGGCTCTTATCGGCGTCGCTGCTGCTTCCTGTGCCTGTGAGTCTGGTCAGTGACACCATGATCCATACTTTTATTCAGTTTTCCCCAGACATACTCATTCGTGCAATCGGGAAACGAGCACATGCAATCCACTGTGTCACTTTTTATTCTTCGCAAAGCGTACTGGTCTCCTCAATAGGGTGTGACTCTTACTCTCGTCCTATGCGTTTAAGAGGCGCTCGCTTCAACTACTGTTTTCTAGTATGGTGATATTCCGAATACGACCAGTGATACCCACTCGTATGGGATGGGTTGCTATCCTGTTGATTGGCGCATCTGGCTTCATCGCACAGGTGTGTTCGTCGGACCCACTTTTCCTACTCGTCTGATGCGGTGTTCTGAAATCGTGAAGGTGCTTTTGACCAAGGGCCTTCAACGTGAAGCAGCCGGCCGTGGCACCCTCGCTCTTTACACCTCAGTATGTCTAAAGATGTTAAATCTCGTCCCCGAAAGCGCTCTGATCGGCCTCTTCATAATAGGTTGTCTACGCCGTTTTGCTCGAGTTCATCATCTTCCACACCACGCCTCCTCCATTCTCGATCGCTGGAACGGCCATCATCATGAGCTCGGCGATCTATATCACTGTACGACATACTCCTTCTCAACTTGGCTCGTCGTGCTCATGCCTCTGTAGTTGACAAAGAGACAGGCTGTTACCAAGCCTGTAACAGAACCCGCTCCCTAACGGTTTACGCACACCCTAAATCACGGGCCCAAAGGCTTGACGTTGTAACGGTGATGGCAATGTGGGGTTCCCGCAATTCAATGTCGTCGCATTGTCCCACATCACGGAATTAGATGGAGGCCATTTGCACTAGTGAATGTACGCACTCTAACGTACATTTTGAATAACAATAAAATGCCATTTGGGTAGCCAAGACTGCGGTCTGAGACCTTCCCCCAAGCGCGGCGTCCCGTCGCCCGTGATTCTGAGTTGGTAGCTGCGGTCGCGGTCGCGTCGGGTTCAAATGTCCAAGGCCCCACACGAGTGCGGCACGCTCGAGAACGCAAACAGAGCGCTGGCGTCGGAATGTCGAGGGGTAGCGGAACGGTCACACGTCTGAGCGTGGCCGAGATTCCGTCGAGGCGCCCGCCTGGTTCCGACATGCGTTGTTGTACCCGAATCGCTCGGGCCGCAGACGAGTGCAGCACGCAGGTGATGCGGACAATGAGTTGGGCCGAGTTCTAAGGAAGTTTGTGGTGCAAGAGTTTGCGCAGGCCCTCGCGCGGGACGTAACTTCGCAGGGATGCCTGCCTACTATGGATTCGCGATTGAACTGTCAAGGCCACGCACGAGTGTGGAATGCTAAGGGAACATAGCCAATAGGCGTCCTGAGATCTGAAGCAAGTATTCTCTGTTGCTGGTTGTAAATACAGGAAATATGTAGACTCAGATACAATGGCCCGGGGACAGTGCGGGAAACAGCGCCCGAGCCTGAGAAAGCGCCCGATGGTGGTCCGTTTAGTTACGTAAACTCGGACATGATGCATGATGAGGCGCTAGGCCCCGTTCAGTTAGTGTCATCGATCTTACAGCGACTTCCATTCCTCGTCATGGCCGCTGCACGTCCTGTATTTAATTCAGCGCCACGGGTCTCGTCTCCCGCCAGCGGAGAATGCTCACTCATCTCGGATGAGGCATCGCCTCTGCTAAAACCCGGACGCACGCACGCGCACCGGCAAACCATCTCTGAGCGGTGGCGTACTGCATGGTCGTCCTTTCTTGATGGCAATTCGGGATTGTTGCTGGTCGTGGCCTCCCAGTTCTTCTTTTCTGCGATGGGTGTCGCTGTCAAGTGGCTCATTGGTTCGGATGACCCTGTTCCGACTCTCGAGGTGTGTATGACACACCGTAGACGCATTTTATTTCTCCTGACCATTTTCGACCATATGCGCAGTTGATACTAGTCCGAATGGTATGTAGCTATGTGGTCCTTCGCCGCACGATCGGAGACTGATGGCGAGATAGGTTATTACCTACGTATGCTCAGTCGCATACATGTGCATCCCCTCCTTGGTTTCAGAGATCATCCCTAATAATTATCAGGTATTGGAAGAGAATTCCAGACCCGTTTCTCGGTCCCAAGGGTCTTCGGGCCTTGCTGGTCCTGCGAGGTCTCACCGGGTGCGTATCCTTCAGTAGTAAGTTGCACCTGCGGTCTTGTGAACGCCTGTCGTCGTCGTTGTAGATTTTTTAGTCTTGCTGGGATGTATTTCTCCTTGCAATATTTGTCGCTATCCGATGCGACAGTGTTGACCTTCATAGCGCCGATTCTCACCAGCTTTTCCGGGGCAGCGTTTCTCAAGGAACCCCTCTCTTTCAGAGAAACTCTTTCTGGGCGTAAGCATGCTACATGTTCGCTTTGATTGCTATTCACCAAATGACAGTATGCAGCTTCCTTGGAGTTGTATTAATTGCAAGGCCGCAGTTTCTGTTCGGCAGTCAAGCGTTTTCGGATCCATCTGAAGAACTGGTCACTCCAGCTCAAAGAATGATATCCATCGCGTCAGAAGGATCTCGTTTCCTCCCCGCTTGGGTATTTATCTCATTCCGTTGTATAGTGCGGCTCTGATCGGTGTTCTTGGGGCGACCGCTATGTGTGAGCCTGCTTTCCACCGGGAGGCTCTGCTCACTTCATGTCTCTGACTTCTTCTCGTCGCAGTCACGGTTCTCCGTGCGATTGGAAAACGGGCACATATTCTCCAATCTCTTAATTTCTTCGCTTCACAATGTGTGTTAGGTTCTGCGTTAGGGTGAGCAGTACCACAAAATCCATAAAGCAACCTATGAACACATAATTTAGGATGGTTTTATTCAAGGTTCCCCTGGTTGTGCCTTTACGTGTCCTGTGGCTAGCTATGATGTTTGTTGTTGGCATACTCGGTTTGATCGGGCAGGTGTGCTATCTGGTACCAGTACCCCTGCCATATTGTCTGACCGAAATACTGTCGGCTTATGAAGGCACTTTTAACGATGGGTCTTCAACGTGAAACAGCGGGGCGCAGTGCTCTCGCGATTTATTCCTCGGTATGTTTTCTTGCCATTATCGCAAGTATCTTATTTGTGACTTTGCCACAGATTATCTTTGCCATTATGTTCGAGTTCATCTTCTCTCGTACCACGCCCTCACCTCTCTCGGTCATTGGGACGTTGATCATCGTGAGCTCGGCTATGTATATTACCGTAATCTTACCTCTTTTTTCTTCTCGTCATCTTGTGCTCACATCTTCATAGCTGACAAAGAAGCCTGTCACCAAGCCCGATAGTGCCCCCGAGAGGCCAGTGCCAAACCATGACGATGATCTGGAAGCGTGAACTGGAAGATCGGCTCAGTTTGGAAACTTTTGTATATCACAGCGACAGGCGACCGTTATGGTAAGGTGAAAAGGGGATCGGTAATTCTTGTGGCTCGATGTTATACTATCCCGCTTGTATCCACCGCCAGAATTAGCGGAGGCCACCCGCACAAACGAGTGTAAGTTATATCTACGTACTATTTATGATGCTGTTTTCGAGTCCGAGGTGAGCGTTCTGGTAAGGTGGTAGCTTGATAGAATGGAAACTGTAGATTTACAAAACGATTTCCAGTGAGATTCTCAGTTGTACCCCTGCTACACCTGTGGAAAGCGCGGCGCGAGAAGGGAAAGCGACCGGGTGCAAGGGCCGTAAAGATGCGAAGGAAGATAATTGTGAATATACCTCCCAAGAGACCACGTGCTTACTGATGCAAATGGTGCTAAATACCACCTGCGAAAGCACGTTGAGAAGTGCTTTAAGGAGTCAGCTCAGACAAACTTACAATGACGACCGGGATGAAGATACTCCTGCTCCGAGTCACTGATAGAAAATCAGGTTGTAGCTCGGACTTCTAGTTGAGGGCTAATATTCGTCGATGTAAACTCGTCTTGCGTAGAAACTATGCTGCATCAGGATAATCGCAAACAAGGGACCCAATGCAAAAGACGCACAGTCGAACTATATAATCAACAAGCGCCTACAATGATCGCCAGTAAGTATGACATAGCTTACAGAAGCCATTGCGGCATACGCTAACGTCGATCCGAAACTACAGTGAACGTACTGTAAGCAGGGGAGGTAAAACGCAGTTTCAAACATCACGTACATTCATAGCCCTAAGGTAAATCAGAAGAGGCCGTGACTTCATCTCCTCAAAGTCAACTTACCACATATTATAGCCCAAATTTCCACGTTGCCGAAATTCAGGACTAGGTACCTGCAATAATGAACTCATGAGTGATCGAGTGGATGTTGCTGTCTTACCAATATACGGAATACACGCATAAACTGTGTGCAGGGTATCCACAATACTAACGAATCAATGTAATCCGAGAGTGCTGGAATCCGATACACTACTCACAATATGACCGCGACGAATAACTTGAGAGACTTTGGGTCTCTATTCCCATATTGCCTGGGTTTGATGAGTTCAGTTATATCGGGAGGAGTGAGTTAATACCAGTAGTATATCCATCTATGTGACAAAGTTTCCGAGTCTGCGCGAGAAAGGAGACAGTGTCCACTAGGACCCACGTCTGCAAAATCGTTATACCAAAGAGCCTGGACGGTCACCAGCTCAGTAGAATATCGGTAAGAAAGGTCTCACATACTGATAACCATCCCTATGAACGGACACCCATAGGTATTCCGGATGTCGACGACGTCGATTGTCGAGTCAATCACGCCCGGGCCGGGTTGTGTCTATTCATTTTCGAGAGTCTAGACTTTTCGAGATCTCACGATCCGTATTCATACTCCGATTTCTTCAAATTTTTGTTTCAAGCCCCCTCTGTTCCTTTTTGGTTATATAACCGAACTCATGGCCATGACTCATATGTCTGCAACGGGTCAACGATAAGTTAGGAACCCTTCGCTGGTATCTAGCCCACGTCGACTCTTCATACACCCCTCCGTGATGACAAACGCATCCAATTCCGATTTACCTGCTGGAGGAGAGGGCACATCACTTATACAGCCGAATGAGACGTCGCCTTTGTTAAAACCCAAGCACGCGCATGGGACGTGGCGTTCTGCACTGTCGTCGTTTTTAGATGACAATACGGGACTGTTGCTAGTTGCAGCCTCCCAGGTATTCTTTTCGGCGATGAACATGGCAGTCAAGTTGCTCAATAGTTTGGACGAGCCCGTGCCAACTTTCGAGGTGTGACGCACCCCGAACAAGTTTTCCTTCCTGGAGCTGACTCGGACTTCTTCAATGATTCGTGCAGTTGATACTGGTTCGAATGGTACGTAACCCGGTACGTCCTTGCACAAAACCAAAATTAATCGCGAGATAGGCGATTACATATGCTGGCTCGGTCGCATACATGTGTGTCCTTCCGCTGTTTCCAGAGACCATCGCTAATCCCTATCAGGTACTGGAAGAAAATTCCTGACCCATTGCTTGGTCCCAAGGGTATTAGGACCCTGCTGGTGTTCCGGGGTTTCAGCGGGTGCGAAGCTTTCTAGCAGTGTGCGCGCAGTCTTGCGAATGCTCCGAGTCGTGTCCTAGATTCTTTGGTCTTTCCGGAGTGTATTTCTCTTTGCAATACTTGTCATTGTCCGACGCGACGGTGTTGACGTTCATGGTGCCGATTTTCACCGGCTTCTCCGGAGCTGTGTTCCTCAAGGAGCCCCTCTCTCTCAGGGAATTACTTGCTGGGTGTAAGCCTATTACACACTTTCTGTGGAATTCAACTCACCAGATGACAGTATGTAGCTTTCTCGGAGTCATATTGATCGCACGGCCGCAGTTCCTGTTCGGTAGCCCGCAAGCATTTTTGGATCCTGAAGTTACACCAACTCAGAGAATGCTATCTGTTATGTCAGAAGAATCACGTCCTATACCAGGATATTCAGCTCACTTTATCATGTAGTGCGGCACTAATTGGCGTCGTTGGGGCAACTGGTGCCTGTGAGCCTGCTTTCCGCCACGTTTCCACTTTTAACGGCCCCTTGACTTTCCGTTGCAGACACCCTTATCCGCGCGATCGGAAAACGAGCACACGTTCTCCATTCTATGATGTCCTTCTCTTCGCAATGCGTGCTAGGTTCTACTCTAGGGTACGCCCCTCAACCTCCCCAAGGAAACTTCTCAACACGTGTTCTAGCATGATTTTGTTCAAGGTTCCTATAGTCGTACCTACGCGTCCCCTGTGGGTGGTTATGCTAGTTCTTATTGGGATATTCGGCTTTCTTGCACAGGTGTGCCATCCAGTGCTATTCCCTCCATCACCACGTAATCTGACCCGACTATTTTCAACCTACAAAGACACTTCTAACGATGGGACTTCAGCGTGAAACAGCGGGACGCGGTTCTCTCGCAATTTATACCTCGGTATGTATCCGTGCTCACATTATCTGGATGAAATGAGTCTCAACTGCGACCGTTACGACAGATTGTCTTCGCCACTATGTTTGAATTTACTGTCTTTCATACTACACCTCCAACTCTCTCGATCATTGGGGCGTCGATGATCGTCAGCTCAGCTATCTATACCACCGTAATTTTTCCCTTTTCTCCTCTCACCGATCCTATGCTCACTCCCGCACAGTTGACAAAGCAGTCGACTGCCACCAAACCAGCGAGTGGTGCAATCTCGGTGCGGTCAGCAGGTGGCTTTTCGGCCTCAAATCGCGATGGCGACCCCGAAGCATAAGACCGGCTTCCTCGTGTTTGACGACTCCATTTATCACAAAGACTTGTGGCCGTCATTGGTCGGCGAAAAGATTATTAGTGATGCGTAGTTCTCCCGTACTCTTGCACATGTGCTGGCACTGCTCGAGTAGAAGACCACCAGCATGAATAAATGTATGCACATACTATAAAAGCTATTTGATTCTCAGGCTCTATTGTATTGTGATCGACGTTCAAGTGTCCATTCCCTGTTTGGCCACCCGGCTTGCCGTCCGGCGTCATCTAGGTTGGTCTTCAAGCCAGAGGTCCTACGTCTCTCATTCAGCTCTCCTTGGCTTTCCACCTTGTTCTCCAACCCGCCATCATCAGCGGGCGGAAAGGTTATTTGTCAAATTGGTCGGTGTTGTGCGGTGCTGTTTTTCCCCCTAATGCCTAGTCTCGCACGTGTTGCCTGCTGCCAGTGCTCGACTACAGTAGCAGAAGACCACCGGCGCGAATGTATACTATAAAGCTATTTTAACTGTCTGTCGGAGTTCTGTCGGTCGCACGGTCGCCGGGCCTGAGCTGACCGGGCATCCGGGCTGACATCAAACTCTCCAGTAGGACGCCTCCTTGACGCCTCCGTCTTCCGTGCCAGTGACTCTCAGGCTCTATCAAGGCCTTTCGTTGTACCCTCGTCACTCTGAGATCTGCTTTCGAAGTGCGCACAGAGAACCCAGCGCACGAGATGTTACCGATGTATCCCTTGGTCGGTTATGTGAACCAAGATGTGAACGCGAGGATTGCGCTCTGGCGCTCGAGCTGTCACCGCGTCACGCGTCACGCGTCACCCGCTGACACGCTGACAGCTTAGAGCCAACTGAAGTCGCCCAGCTCTTCCATAGCTCTCCTGGATGGCCACTGCGCGCCCTGTTTATCCTTCGGCAATCTCGTGCGTGTTGTCGTCGCCATATTCCGATCTGCCTGCTGGCGAAGAGTCCGCACCTCTCCCAGATGAGACGTCGCCGCTGCTACCCAAGCACACGCCACGACGAGCGATCTCTGAATGGTGGAATTCTGTACGGTCGCCGATTTTCGATGACAATCTAGGATTGTTGTTGGTCGCAGCCTCCCAGTTCTTCTTTTCTGCGATGAGCATGTCAGTTAAGTGGCTCAATAGTTCTGACGAAGCCGTGCCGACTCTTGAGGTGTGTGTGAAGCGACCTGAATCTCCCCTGGAGCTAACTATTTCTCTAATATGCACAGTTGATCCAAGTCAGAATGGTACGCAGCCCGATATGTCTTTGGAGGGTATCAAAATTGATGGCAAGTCAGGCCATCACATACGTTTGTTCAGTCGCATACATGTGCGTCCTCCTTTCGTTGTTTTCAGAGGCCGTCGCCGATCGTGACCAGGTACTGGAAGAGAATACCAGACCCGTTGCTCGGCCCAAAGAGTGTCCGGAGCTTGCTGGTGCTACGTGGTTTCGCGGGGTACGTATCCTATAGTACGTATGCGGTCTTGCAGACTTATCGTCATTATAGATTCTCGACTCTTTCCGGGGCGTATTTCTCTTTGCAACACTTGTCGTTGTCCGACGCGACAGTGTTGACTTTCATAGCGCCGATTCTCACAGGCTTCTCTGGGGCAATCTTCCTCAAGGAACCCATCTCTATCAGGGAAATAGTTGCTGGATGTAAGCACTCGGGACCACACTCGCTGTGGCTAGAGTTCACCAGATGGTAGTATGCAGCTTTGTTGGGATCGTATTGATCTCTCGGCCACAATTTCTGTTCGGCAGTTCGCAGGCGTTTCTGGATCCGTCTGAAGGCGCATCACCCACCGAGAGAATGCTATCGATCAGGTCAGGAAGAACTCGCCCCGCATCCAGATATTCATCTCACATTACTGTTTAGTGCGGCTCTAATTGGTGTCTTTGGAGCAACCGGTACCTGTGAGTCTGCTTTTCCCCGGCCGCGCCCGTACACTGTACCTTTTCGTTGCAGATACGGTTCTTCGAGCGATTGGAAAACGAGCACACGTTCTCCATTCTCTCACCTTCTTCTCTTCGCAAAGCGTGCTAGTTTCTACATTAGGGTATGCCCTGCCCTGGGCCTTGGCTCCCCTAGGGAACTCCTCAACACTCATTTTAGGATGATATTGTTCAAGATTCCTCTAGTCACGCCTACACTCATCTCGTGGCTGGCTATGCTACTTATCGCAGTACTTGGCTTGATTGCACAAGTAAGACATCCAGTACCACTATTTTCTTCGATGCGGCGTCTGACTCTACTCTCGACCCACGAAGATACTTTTGGCGATGGGACTCCAACGCGAAACAGCAGGCCGCGGCACTCTCGCGGTTTATACCTCGGTATGTCCTCTGTGTATTCGCATTACCTGAATGCATATGTCGACTGACCTTTGCGACAGATTATTTTCGCCGTTATGTTTGAGTTTACCGTCTTTCATACTACACCTTCAGCTCTCTCGATCACTGGGGCATTGATCATTATGAGCTCGTCTATCTACACTACCGTAATCTCACCTCTATCAACTCTTGCCTATCTTCTGCTCACATCCCCATAGCTATCAAAGAGGAAGACTGCGACCAATACTGCGAGTGGTACTACCTCGGAGCGGTCAGCGGGTGGCGTTTCGGCCTCAGACTGCGATAACGACCCGGAAGCATGAAGATCTGCCCTGGGGCTTTCATGTATCCGATCCATTGCAAATACTCGCGAGTGTTGTGGGTCATCATTCTCATCGGTAAGGCGAAAAAGATATTGGCGTTACAAGTATTGTTATGTACCAGTTCTCAATGCAATCTGCAGGGACCATCCGCACGATGTACGCACGATCTCCGGGTCGTGCTTGGCTGTACATGTGCGTTGCCGGACGATTTGTGTCTGGACCCGCACAATCTGTCTTCATACATACTGGTGTGTATAGACGATGTAGATGACTATAATTAGTGTCAGGACTCGGACATGTATATAAAGCCCCAGGCCATACTGTTCTTCTGGAGCTAACATAGTCGCTATATTTCGCCGACACCTGCGAGCGAGGCTGCGCCAATGTCCACCAATGCCCTTGTCAATGCCCATGGGTCGGATTAATCTTTGATCTATCAAGGATCTTAAATTAGTTTGTAGCGGGGCCCTACTATCCCGAGCACGCTCATTCACTGAACTGAGATCTCACGAGGACCTATTTTGATGTATTTGGCATGTTTACCTCAAGGGGCTGAGATTACTGGTATTGCCCCTTCCACTACGGCGACCTTCTCACGCTTGCCCTTTGTTGACTCACAGTAGACGAATCCAAGAGTTACTTGGACGTGTACCTTTATGCCGTGCCTGTGGCTGCTGATAGCAAAGAATCATGTCTTGTGTGGACCTTGACTCGTGAACACTGGCACTGGCACGTGAACAGTTATCTGAACTCAGGTTGACCTTCGCTTGAACCTGAGGCCTGAGCTCTCAAACTCGAACCCTACTCTGAAATCAACATGAGCAATATGTCTTATACCTAGCATCTGAGGGAGACGGGGAATTCGGCCGTGCGACCAGAACTGAAGTTCAGTGGCCTCCTAGCCCTTTTTTGAGCCGGTACGACAGTGTGATGACCTGTGTCTCGACCATGGACTGGAGGACTCGCCTCGACACAAGCAACGATAAAGCAAAAATTAAAAAATACTGTCACTGACTCCGAGCACAAGGGCAGCACGCATCCGAGATCTTTCCACTGGCACATCCCTTGGGCCAATTGCTCTCACGACCAAAAGCTGGTACCTGTTCTCATTTCCTGCTCCGTCTATCTGATCCGATGACTTGAACCAGCTTCACGTAAAGAGGGGGAGTTTCCTCCTAGATACTCATATATGCCCTGAGTCGCGAACGTCCCCGCGTGGTCGCAAACACATGCCTCGCGATTGCTTCGAGAAGCGTCCCACGGTGTCTCATGAGAAGTTTTGGGGCTTGACTAAGACCTTCCAGACTTTAAAAGCCCATCGACATCCTCGCTAGATTTCGCTGTGATTCAGTTGTGACTCACTGCTGCCTCCTCAATTATACTCTCCTGTACCAGCTCGAGCCATGCTACTTACTGCACTACTCACGGCCATCCTGGGCCTCTTACTTGTCGCCAGCGTTGCGGCGGACCCTATCGTCGTTCGCAAAGCACCAGTTTCATTGCCCATCGCTAGACACCTCAACGTCACTGGCGCCCACGACCTCATCCGAAAAGATCAGGCTCGTGCCAGAAATATGTTTGCCGCCAGCAAAGTAAAACGGAGCGGCTCCTCCGCCAGTGTCAGTATCACCAATCTCGCAGTGGCTTACGGGGCCAACGTCGGCGTTGGTTCTCCCCCTACCTTCTGTGAGTGACCCTCGTTCACGCTTGACACGGATTCCTACACGAGCTTCTAGACAACCTCTTGATCGACACAGGATGCACGAATATTTGGATAGGAGGTGGGAAGGCCTATGTTCAGACTAGCAGCAGTATGTCTTTACCCGGAACCGTGGTGAGTATCACGCCTTCTAATCAGCCACCCGGCCCCAACTGATGCCTATGATCTGCCAGTGTGAGTCATGCGGACCTGGGTTCTGCGGTGAGCTTCTCTCCACGAACGTCATCTCCGCTAATTTTTTACCCCACTTCTTCAGGCAAAGAGTTTTCAGACATCGTGACCCTCAGCCCTACCCTTGTCTTTCGAGCGTCAATAGGTGTTGCCTCAGCTGGCTCCGAAGGTTTCGACGGTGTCCTTGGGTGGGTGTGAAGTCCATCAATGCTAGTTCAAGTTTGCGCTCACGCATTACTCCATAGACTTGGCCCTCCGGACTTGACGACTGGCACCTTGTCCATAATCCCGGACAGCCTCTTCTCCCAAGGAATTATCCCAACCGACCTTGTTTCCGTGTCCTTTGAGCCAACAACCAATACATCGGTCACGAATGGCGAATTGACCTTCGGTGGCACCGACTCCACTAAGTTCACTGGAACAATCACGTTCATGTAAGCACGTCTGGTCACCGAGCTCTAACTCTAACATGTCCACACTTACGCGGAACTCGATAGCCCCGGTACGGCGACTTCCCCCGCCAGTGAATTCTGGGGTATCAACGCGTCCATCCGGTACGGTGCTTCTACCACCATCCTATCCACCACTGCTGGTATTATCGACTCTGGAACCACTCTCATCCTCATCGCCACTGGTAAGTACCGCATTGCTCTTAACCGCGTGCTATGATACACAAACCAATGACACTCGCGCAGACGCGTTCAACCGATACAAAACCGCGACCGGTGCTGTCCTTGACGCCTCCACGGGCCTACTCAAGATCACCTCGACTCAGTTCAGCAACCTTCAGTCGCTCTTCTTCACAGCCGGGGGCAAGTCACTCGAATTCACCGCGAACGCGCAGATCTGGCCACGCTCACTCAACACGTTTATCGGCGGCACCGCAGGCAGCATCTACCTAGTCGTCAATGACATTGGCTCTCCCACAGGATCTGGCCTTGACTTCATCAACGGCTACACTTTCCTTGAGCGATTCTATTCCGTCTTCGATACTACCAACAACCGCGTTGGGTTCGCCAATACCCCGTTCACCACGGCCACAACCAATTGAAGGGAATAAAATTGGGCGGTGGCCATTACTAGCACGTCGGATCTGCAGCATCTAGACGGCCAGAATGGATGCCAAAGTGTAAATTTTTATTGTTTTATCACCATCAGTAGTTTGCTTCCCTCTATTTGGTCTCTCCTATGGATATCTCATGTCTTTCCCTTGGTGTAAATTTAACCATTAGTGCGTGGACCCACTCCAAATGAATGGTTCGAGAGTGAAGCCGACGCACATTATGATAATTTGGACAGCCCACATGTTCCATCCCCCCTCAATGCCTTGGTCAACCTCTCTCATCAGGAAAAACCTACTTTGCTAACATGAGATAATTTGAGATAATTAGGACTAGCGAACGCTAGCTGTCACTAAGATGTCAATAATTCTTGCTCAATATGGAAATTATCTCAAATTATCTCATATTAGCAAAGTAGGTTTTTCCTGATGGGCTGGTGGCGGTGCCTTCTTCCGGAGGTCCAACACTGGCAGCCAAGAATTCGGACGAACGGCGACTTTTGGTGAGTCTATTCTTGTTTCCATTATCGTTCGCCTAAGTGTTGTACTTCAACGCTGGCACTTCCTCGTATATCGAGGCCCGTAATCTCACCTCTATCAACTCTAGCCTATCTTCTGCTCACATCCCCATAGCTGTCAAAGAAGAAGACTGCGACCAATACTGCGAGTGGTACCACCTCGGAGCGGTCAGCGGGTGGCGCTTCGGCCCCAGACTGCGATGACGACCCGGAAGCATGAAGATCTGCCCTGGGCTTTCTTGTATCCGATCCATTGCAAATACTCGCGAGTGTTGTGGGTCACCATTCTCATCGGTAAGGCGAAAAGGTTATTGGCGTTACAAGTATTGTTATGTGCCGGTTCTCAATGCAATCTGCAGGGACATCCGCACGATGTATGCACGATCTCCGGGTCACGCTTGACTGTACATGTGCGTTGCCGGACAATTTGTGTCTGGACCCGCACAATTTGTCTTCATACTGGTGTGTATAGACGATGTAGATGACTATAATTAGTGTCAGGACTCGGACATGTATATAAATCCCCAGGCCACACTGTTCTTCTGGAGCCAACATAGTCGCGTTATACTAGTATTTCGCCGACACCCAAGCCGACACTTGCGAGCGAGGCTGCGCCAATGTCCACCAACGCCCTTGTAAATGCCCACGGGTCGGATTAATCTTTGATCTATCAAGGATCTTAAATTCGTTTGTAGCGGGTCCCTACTATCCCAAGCACGCTCATTCACTGAACTGAGATCCCACGAGGACCTATTTTGGTGTATTTGGCATGTTTACCTCAAGGGGCTGAGATTGGGCGCTTCACTGGTATTGCCCCTTCCACTACGGCGACCTTCTCATGCTTGCGCTTTGTTGACCCACAGCAGACGAATCCAAAGAGTTACTTGGACGTGTCAGTGTACCTTTATGTCGTGCCTGCGGCTTCTGATAGCAAAGAATCCTGTCTTGTGTGGGCCTTGACTAGCTTGACTCGTGAACGCTTGAACACTGGCACGTGAACAGTTATCTGAACTCCGGTTGACCTTCGCTTGAACATGAGCTCTCAAATCGAGCCATATTCTGATACTACCTGATATCAAGTTCATGAGCAATATTTCTTATACCTAGTATTGGGGGCGTGCGACCAGAACTGAAGGTCAGTGCCCTCCTACTAGTGACTGGCCCTTTTTGAACTGGTACGACAATGTGATGACCTGTGTCTCGACCCTGGACTGCGGCCTGGAGGACTCGCTTCGACACAAGCAACGATAAAGAAATAATGATAAAACACTAACTCCGAGCACAACGGGCCCCATCCCATACTTCGCATTCGAGATCGTGACGGGCGCCGCCTTCCACACCCCTTCGGTCAATTGCTCTCACGACCAAAGCTAGTACCTGCTCTCATTTCCTGCTCCGTCTATCTGATCCGGTGACTCGAATTGGCTTCACGTAAACTTGAAGAAGTATGTTCCCTCCTAGATATTCACATATGCCCTGAGTCGCAAACGTACCCGCATGGTCGCAAACACACGCCTCGCGATTGCTTCGAAAAACGTCCCACGGTGTCTCCGAGTCATGAGAAGGTTTTGGGCCCTGACCAAGAACTAATTTTAGACCTTCCAGGCTTTAAAAGCCCATCGACATCCTCGCGAGATTTCGCTGTGATTCAATTGGGATTCACTGCTGCCTCCTTAATTATACTCTCCTGTCCCAACTTGAGTCATGCTCCTTACTGCACCACTCGCGGCTATCCTCCTGCTTGTCGTAAGCGTTGCGGCGGACCCTATCGTTGTTCGCAAATCACCAGTTTCGTTGCCCATCGCCAGACACCTCAACATCACCGGCGCCCACGACCTCATCCGAAAGGATCAGGCCCGTGCAAGAAATATGTTTGCCGCCAGCAAAGTAAAACGGAGTGGCTCCCCCGTCAGTGTCAGTCTCACTAATGACGGCGTCGTTTACGTGGTCAACGTCGGCATTGGTTCCCCCCCTACCCTCTGTGAGCGACGCTCGTTCAAGGCCGCTTGACACAAATTCCTACACAATCATTTAGATAACCTCGTCATCGACACGGGATGCACGAATATTTGGATAGCAGGTGGGAAGTCCTATGTTCGAACTAGCAGCAGTGTGCTCTTACCCGGCGGCCCTGTGGTGAGTAACACGCCTTCTAATCAGCTGCCCGGCCCCAACTGATTCTTATGATCTGCCAGTGTGAGTCATGCGGATCTGGGCTCTGCGGTGAGCTTTTCTCCACGAACGTCGTCTCCGCTAATTTTTTATCCCACTTCTTCAGGAGAAGAGTTTTCAGACATCGTGACCCTCGGCCCTTCCCTCGTCATTAGTGCGTCAATCGGCGTTTCCTCAACTAGCTCCGATGGTTTTGACGGCATCCTTGGGTGGGTATGAAGTCCGTTTCTGTTACTAATTTGCGCTCACGTACTATTCCATAGACTCGGCCCTCCAGACTTGACAACTGGCACATTGTCTATAATCCCGGACGTCCTCTTCTCCCAAGGAACTATCCCTGCCGACCTTGTTTCCGTGTCCTTTGAGCCAACGACCAATTTATCGGCCCCGAATGGCGAGTTGACCTTCGGTGGCACCGACTCTACTAAATTCACTGGATCGATCACGTTCATGTAAGCACGCGTGGTCACTGAGCTCTGACTCTAACATGTCCACGCTTACACCGAACTCGATAGCCCCGTTACGACAACTTCCCCTGCCAGTGAATTCTGGGGTATCAACGAGTCCATCCGGTACGGTGCTTCTACCACCATCCTATCGACCACTGCTGGAATTGTCGACTCTGGAACCACCCTCATTCTCATTGCCACTGGCAAGTATCCGGTTTCTCTTAACCGCATGGTGTGCGCAAAACTAATGACACTCGCACAGACGCGTTCAACCGATACAAAACCGCGACCGGTGCTGTCCTTGACGGCAACACGGGCCTACTAAAGATCACCTCGACTCAGTTCAGCAACCTTCAGTCGCTCTTCTTCACAGCCGGGGGAATATCATTCGAACTCACCGCGAACGCGCAGATCTGGCCACGCTCACTCAACACGTTTATCGGCGGCACCACAGGCAGCATCTACCTAGTCGTCAATGACATCGGCTCTCCCACAGGATCGGGCCTTGACTTCATCAACGGCTACACTTTCCTTGAGCGATTCTATTCCGTCTTCGATACTACCAACAACCGCGTTGGGTTCGCCAATACCCCGTTCACCACGGCTACAACTAACTGAAGGGGATAAAAGTGGGCGGTGGCCAATACTAGTACGTCGGATCTGCAGCATCCAGACGGCCAGAATGGATGCCAAAGTGTAAATTTTTATTGTTCTATCACCACCAGTAGTTTGCTTCCTTCTATTGGGTCTCTCCAATGGACATCTCGTGTCTTTCCTTGGTGTAAATTTAACCATTAGTGCGTGGGCCCAAATGAATGGTTCGAGAGTGAAACCGACGCACATTATGATAATTTGGACAGCCCACATGTTCCATCCCCCCTGGATGCATTGGTCAACCTTTCTGGTGGCGGTGCCTTCTTCTGGAGGTCCAACAGCCAAGAATTCGGACGAACGGCGACTTTGGTGAGTATTCTTGTTTCCATTATCGTTCGCCTAAGTGTTGTACTTCGACGTTGGAACTTCCTCGTATATCGAGGGAGCGCGGAAATGACAGCTTATGTCCAGGCGGAAGAATGGACACGCAGATCTTGGGGGTGAGAGGGGTTGCAGCGCCGCGGTTGATCTATATGGCGAATGTAGTATTACGCAGCCATGAAGCGGTACGAGCGCCAGGATTGCACATCTACGGGTCAGTGGTTGTCATTTACGGGAGATCTGGGTTCACCAATAGTACAGTATGTAGCTATCTGCGTAGAGCACTCGGACAGGTCGTAGCTTGGATTGGACATCCATGCGAGAGGAGGAAGAGCCTTTCTCGGGAGAGACACCGCCATAGTCGAGCGCGTCCTCGCCCTCCAACTCGACCATGAGCCGCTTGCAGAGGTCCTCCGGCCGGCGACACAATTGCCACAAAAGTGCCTCCAAAGATCTACCCGCGCACCCGCATGTCGCACTTAGCGTCGGCGATCAGGCGCATCGCCGGTTGGCTCTGGAAGTAGATGATATCCCGTTGGCAGTCGCGCCCCAACGTAGTCGTGCGCGGGTTGTTATATAAATTATATGCGCAGCTGGAAGTCGACTGTGACGTCGACTACACTCAATCAAGACAAGGCAGAACGTGAACTTTAAGTGTCTTATTAAGGGAGGTCTCTCTATAGCGCGTGGGTACAGATAAGAGGGATGATACATCAGGAAAAACCTCCCGCGCTAGCGAGAGATAATTTGAGATAATTTCCATATTGGGCAAGAATTATTGACATCTTAGTGACAGCTAGCGTTCGCTAGTCTCAATTATCTCAAATTATCTCAAATTAGCAAAGTAGGTTTTTCCTGATGTACGACCGGAGGAAAGACAACTGGGACGACCGAGGTGACGAGGTCGTCCTTCTATATGGCTCCTTGGACTGCGAGTGGCAATGACGTGGGTCCTTGGAATGCTTGTGGCAGTTTCATGTGAAGACGATACCGTCCAGGTTGCTAGGAAGGAGGAATCAAAAGGAAGAGGCTCGACGATCGGCGTGATCGGAGCAAGCCCAACGGACGACATGACCGGAGCGGGGAAGGAAGTCTTCAACGTACTTACAGCAGCGCGACGTCGGTGAAGGTACCGTTTGCGTTGGGTATGTTGGGAGACAGCGTCTCCTCAGCGGCGCAGGTGGCGAAGGGGGCGTGAGAAGCAGGATAGAGGGCGACAGATTGGGGTCTGGACGGGTCTAAGTTACTGCGTGTCTGTGGTCGACGTACTGTATGTAGTACGTGAGCCGCGTGGGTCATATCGGAGCTCTCAGACAAGTGGGAGAGGCTCTTCGGGCAGCACAGCCTGTGTGGGTGCGGGCTGCGTTGGGGCTGGGGACTGCGTGGGGGAGGAAGAAACGGGTTGAAGATGTTGTGCTGTGTATTAGGCGCTAAACTGCCATCGCGACTGTATGGTGCGGTTGGCAGCTAGGAGCTGCTTTGGTTTGGTGATGGGTGTCACCCACAGATGTCCACGATGAGGATACACGCTGATGGAGTTGTCGGAGAAGGCCTTCCGAGTCGCTGGGAACGTGAGGTTTCCGTGTACTTACAATTTGGCCGTCGGGCATAGGTCGTCGAGTTTTCAAGGTTCTGGATGACCAAAATGATACCGACAGAAGGGTTGCAAGAAGAAACGTGGGACGGGACTGTTTCTGCCTTGATTAAGGTTGAGAACAACTCCGATGCGGTTCCGATGCGGTTCCGATGCCCTGGTGACTGGTCGGATTACAGCAGGTTCCATATCGATAGATACCCGTCATTTCGAATACATAAGCGGACTTCCGAAACGTAAGAGCGGGGTTCATAACTAAGAGAAGGAAAACATTATTTGGAAATGGGTTATTTTACGGAATTGGGGTTATGGAATAGTTGTCTTTCAAAATCAGGGTTATGGAATAGTTATCTGCTTTTTCCATGCCCGGTCGTGGAGCACTCTGTCTGGCAGTGGGACACTCTTTGATCGTTTGCTAGCACACTTCCAATAAACTTGAAGAGATTTCCCTTCAGGGACTGTGTAACTATTGGTGTAACAGAATTCCATGAATATACAGGGATTAGTTTAGTGTGTGGGCTTGGGCCGTCTTGGGAAAGTGCTGTAATGGTCAGCGGACATCTGCACGGTGCGAAACGTTACACGAATGTCCATCGGGTTCGGGGATGCGTCGGTTTGGAACTGCTAAGACCGCGTGCAGATGCAGCACACAAGGTAATGCAAACGGTTAAAGCTGCTCTGGGTCTACGCTACGCGTTGGGGCAGCTGACAAAGCTACCTCACAACGTTGCCACATCACCACCACCGTCTCATCACCATCCAACCGCCTTGTCCGCTCACTCTATCCTCGATCTCCTCATATATGCTCACTGTCTACCCGAGAATCATCATTACTCTCCCTCTTTCAAGTTGATAGATTAGCCTCCCCCAAATTTGATACTGGGTCAAAGGTGAGTTGTATGATTTTCTGGGTTGTACACATGCTCACATCTGCACGCCAAACCAATGTCCTCGGTCTTCAGCTTCAAGTTCCTGCTTCACGTCCCTCCCTCATCGCCTGTCAAACGCGTCGGCCATGCCGCCCTTTGTCGATCCACCATCGCCTCCTTCCCATTTCCCCCACCCACTATCCCCTCAACACCCATCATGAAGACGCGCCCGACGACGAGCTGGGGTTTGGCCCAGTGATCAAGATATGTCTTTTTTTGTTTCTTTTCTCACTGTCTCGCCGCACCCCTCAAGTCCTAACCGTCTCGCCACATGTGAGTCCATGGCCGCCGCGTCCACCCTTCACCATCGCCACCCCATCACGGCACGCAAGACCCATCATGACACACCCGCTGCGCCACGCTCCTCAAGTCCTTACCGCTACCGCTATTGCTCTACCGCACGCAAGCCCGTGGCCGCCGCGCTCGCCCTTCACTACATGGGAGTCCGCCACCCCGTCACGGCGCGCAAGGCTCATCATGACGCCACGTCACAGTGCCATCACAACACGGCCACGACGCCGCGTGAAATCCCATTGCAACATCAACTGCGACAGAGCGACTACGACCGCAACGTTACGACAACCATGTACTGACAACAACAGAAGGCGATGGGACGTCGCTGGCCACAAGGTTGGCCCTACTTATTATATTTAATACAGTGTAGCTATTGGTTTGTTTCTCTTATCGAATATACGATTTTTTGTTTTGTTTTTTTACTTCCTGTGTGATTTCTGAGGTCAGTGCCTCACGCTTGCGGCTTTCCCACTTAGTTTTGAAAATAATAAGTACGTTATATAAATTCATTATTTAATTACTACAATTAATTTGTGTGGGAATAAAACTCGGCATGGTCACCGAAATGCCCATTCAAATGCCGCCTATGTGTGAAAAATGGTTGCTAGGTATCTATCGATATGGAACCTGCTGTAATGTTTAATTTTACACCATTCTCATGGCATTGGCACTTGCATTGCGGCGTGGCCCTATGCCAGAGCGCGCTTGCAAGGGTCCAAAAAAAGGGTCTGTTGATTTTGTTGCCTCAAGGGGCAGCGCCTCTTCCACAACGGCCCCGTGACCTTCCCACGCCTGCCCTTCCAAGAGTTACTTGGAGTGAGCTACCTTTTGGGCCGTGCCTGCAGCTACTGATAGAAAAGAGGCCTGTCTTGTGTGGATCTTGACCCACCTAAACTCCTGTTGGCTCTCGCCCGACTTGGACCCTAGGCGCTAGGCTCTCAAATTCGGGCCTACTGCCATTTGCTATCACTGCAAGCAAGCGCACTGGCATGAGCGGCGGCAGCATTTCTTATAGCTCACCGACCGAGCACCTGGGGAAGACGGGGGGAATCATTTCATCGGTTATCGGACCAGCACTGAAACACAGTGATCTCTTAGCCCTCATTAAGGCCTCATTTTTCAATTGGTTCGACAGTGACGTCCGGTGTCTTCAAGTTGTCCTCGGACTGGAGGGCTTCGCTCGACACGAGCCACGATAAAGCCAGCTCACATAAACTTCACATAAAAAATGGGAAGACTTTTCTTCCTGGGTTCCCACATGTGCCCCAAATCATGATGAAGGTACCTGCATGGTCGCAAACACACGCCTCGCGATTGCTTCGAGAAATGTCCCACAGTATCTCATGAGAAAGTTACGGGACCTGACCAAGAACTAATTTTAGACCTTCCAGGCTTTAAAAGCCCATCGACATCCCCGCGAGATCTCGCTGTGATTCACCGCTGCCTCCTTGATTATACTCTCCTGTCCCAACTCGAGCCATGCTCTTTACTGCATCACTCATGGCTGTCCTCTTACTTGTTGTCAGTGTTGCGGCGGACCCTATCGTTGTTCGCAAATCACCAGTTTCGTTGCCCATCGCCAGACACCTCAACATCACCGGCGCCCACGACCTCATCCGAAAGGATCAGGCCCGTGCAAGAAATATGTTTGCCGCCAGCAAAGTAAAACGGAGTGGCTCCCCCGCAGTCAGTATCACTAATCTCGCAGTCGCTTACGGGGCCAACGTCGGCATTGGTTCTCCCCCTACCTTCTGTGAGTCACGTTATTTCATGCTTGACATAGTAGTATTCCCACACCAGCCTGTAGACAGTCTCCTCGTTGACACAGGATGCGGGAATATTGGGATAGGAGGCGGAAAGGCATATGTTCAGACTGGAAGCAGCACGCCTTTACCCGGCAGCGCGGTGAGTATCACACCTGCTATAAATCAGTCGTCCAACCCCAACTGATGATCAACTGATGCCTACCTGCCAGTGTGACACATGCGGAGTGGGGTCCTGCGAGGAATTCTCAGACATCGTGACGCTCAGCCCTACCTTCGTCTTTCGAGCGTCGATAGGTGTTGCCTCAACCTCCACTGGCTTCCAAGGATTCGATGGTGTCCTTGGGTGGGTGTGAGGTCCATCGCTGTGAATTTGCGCTCAGGCATTACTCCTAGGATTGGCCCGACAGCTGGTACTTCGTCCTCACTCGTCGGCAACCTCTTCTCTCAAGGAATTATCACTGCAAACCTCGTCTCCGTGTCCTTTGAACCCACAACTAATACATCGATCACGAATGGCGAGTTGACCATCGGTGGCACTGACCCCACCAGGTTTACTGGAACAATCACGTTCATGTAAGCACGCGTAGTCACTGAGTTCTGGCTCTAAGACGTCTACGCTTACACAGAACTGGATAGCCCCGGTACGGCGACTTTCCCCGCCAGCGAATTTGGGGGTATCGATGAGTCAATTCGGTACGGTGCTTCCACTACCATCCTATCGACCACTGCTGGAATTGTCGACTCTGGAACCACCCTCATCCTCATTGCCACTGGCAAGTACCCGGTTTCTCTTAAACGCATGGTGTGCGCAAAACTAATGACACTCCCACAGACGCGTTCAACCGATACAAAACCGCGACCGGTGCTGTCCTTGACGGCAACACGGGCCTACTAAAGATCACCTCGACTCAGTTCAGCAACCTTCAGTCGCTCTTCTTCACAGCCGGGGGAATATCATTCGAACTCACCGCGAACGCGCAGATCTGGCCACGCTCACTCAACACGCTTATCGGCGGCACCACAGGCAGCATCTACCTAGTCGTCAATGACATCGGCTCTCCCACAGGATCGGGCCTCGACTTCATCAACGGCTACACTTTTCTTGAGCGATTCTATTCCGTCTTTGATTATACCAACAACCGCATCGGCTTCGCCACCACCCCGTTCACCACGGCCACAACCAATTGAAGGCGATAGAATCGGGTGGCGGCCATTACGTCGGATCTGCAGTATCTGGACGGCCAGAATGGATGTCAAAGTGTAATTGTTATTGTTCTATTACCATCAGTAGTTTGCTTCCCTCTCTTTGGTCTCGAGGGTGAGAGGTGTTTGCAACGCCATGGATGATCTGTTTGGCAAATCTACTGTAGTATCGCGCAGTCATAGTGGCCGTTTGTTCGCAGGCTGTGACGCTCCGAAAATGGCAGGTTCCAAGAAGGCACGTTTTGAGCTGTCATCACATTTGAACTCAGAACAAGCGTTACGAGCACCAGCGTTGCACTGTTATGGGTCGGTGGTTGTCGACGACGACAGAAACCCCAGGTTGATCTGTAGTATGTAGTTATCGTTCCCTGAATACTCGAACAGGTAGCAACTCGGGTTGAACGTCTTGTGGGAAGAAGAAGAGCCAGTTGCGCCGGCATAGTTGAGCGCGTCCTCGCCCTCGGAGCCGACCATGAGCCGCTTTGTGGAGGGTTATCGGTTGAAGACGCACGATGTCCCCGAAGACCCTCCCGCGGCACGTATGTACGTCGCACTTGGTGTCGGCGATCAGGCGCATCTGCAGCTGGCTCCTCCGGAAGTAGACGTCCCGCTACGGTCTTGAGTTATACACTCTCAAGAAAAATTGAATAACGGATAGGACACGCTTTTGTCTATTGTTATGCACATTCGTGACCAGCTTCAATACTTTATCGAAGCTCCAGAAAACAAGAGATGATAATTGTTGCAGTCACGGCGTAGACCTTGCCCGATCTGGACACAGTACTTATGGACAGGCGCGTGGCAAGTTCCGAAAGACCCGAATTAACCGCTTCTAACTTACGGCATTAGAGTTCTCACGTAAGGCTTCAGATATATATGACTCATCTTCGCTCAGCTACTCTGAGATAGGCCTCTGAAGCCTCTGGATCTCTGAAGTGCAGACGGAAAGCCCAGAACTGGCCCACGTCTAAACCTGTTACCGATGTAAAAATTTGGCCGCTTGGCTTGCGTTTGGTAAACTCGCGTGACTATCATAGTCCAGCCATCATACCATTGTCAATACTGACAGGCTGACAGCAAGCATGATACTACTACCGTATATGATCCTCCATCCTGCGCCCTTAATCGGCTCCCGGTGACTGCCCACCCCCCTCCATCATGACTACAATTATCCCCTTTAACACTTCAGAAACAACCCAGCATGCGTCGTTGTCGTCTGGATCCGAGTTGCCTCCAGACCGCGCAGACATCCCGGAGGAGAGGTCGCCACTGCTACAACCCGAGCGCTCGCTACGACGAACCACCTCCGAGCGGTGGAGATCTGCGCGATCATCGTTTCTCAATGACAATTTAGGACTGTTCTTGGTCGTGGCCTCCCAGTTCTTCTTTTCTGCGATGAACATGTCAGTCAAGTGGCTCAATAGTTCTGACGAACCCGTGCCAATTCTCGAGGTGTGTGACGTGCCCCGATTGGGAATTCTTGACCGGGCTAACTCCGAGATGCGTAGATAATACTGGTTCGAACGGTGCGAATCCCGAGATTTCGTTGCACGATATCGAAAACTGATGGACAGCTAGACGATTACTTGCTCTTTTTCGTTTGTCTACATGTGCATCCGTCATTCGTTGTCTCAAGAGGCCGCCACTAATTATTGCCAGGTACTGGAAGAATATTTCAGACCCATTACTCGGTCCAAAGGGTATCCGGACCTTGCTGGCGCTACGTGGTCTATCAGGGTGCGTATCCTGCAAGTCCGCATGCGGTCTCGCTGACGTTCTTTGGTGTCGTCATAGATCCTTAGCAGTTTTCGGGTGTATTTCTCTCTGCAATACTTGTCGTTGTCCGATGCGACAGTGTTGACTTTCGTTGCCCCGATCCTCACAAGCTTTTCTGGAGCCGCGTTTCTCAAGGAGCACCTTCCTATTGGGGAAATACTTGCCGGGTGTAAGCATTATAAAACCGCGCTCCCTAAGATTGCTATTCACCAGATGATAGTATTCAGTTTTGTCGGAGTCGTATTAATCTCCCGACCACAATTTCTATTCGGTCTGCAAGCATCTACGGGTTCATCTGAAGCTACACCAGCTCAAAGAATGCTGTCCATCATGTCAGATGGATCTCGTCCTGTTCTCTGAAATTCGACTCACGTCATTGTATAGTGCGGCTCTATTCGGCATTCTTGGGATAGCCGGTAGCTGTGAGCTTACTTTTCGCTGCAAATCCACGTACTACATTTCCTTGACTTTTCATCGCAGATTTGACTCTCCGTGCGATCAGAGAACGAGCACACGTCATCCATCCTGTCGTCTCCTTTGCTTCGCAAAGTGTCTTGATTTCTGCCTTAAGGTGCGCCCTATCGAAATCCCACAAACTTGAATGAACCTATTGACAAGCATTATAGCATAATGTTATTTAAGGTTCCTCTAGTCGTACCAAAGCATACCCTGGGGTTGGCTATGCTGTTTCTTAACGCCTTATTAGGAATGTTAGGACAGGTGTGCCATCTAGTACCATGGCATGTAGTTTGACTCATTCCCAACCTACGAAGGTATTTTTGTCGATAGGACTTCAACGCGAAACAGCGGCCCGCGGTTCTCTCGCAATTTATACCTCGGTACGTCCTTCTGCGCCCACCTTTTCCAAGGTACCTCAGCTGTGATCTCTGCGACAGGTTATTTTCGCTATGGTGTTCGAGTTCACTATTTTTCATTCCACACCCCCAGCTCTCTCGATCATAGGGACATTGATGATCGTGAGCTCGGCTATCTATATCACTGTAATCTATCCTCCATCTCTGCTCGCTTATAAACTTATACTCACTTCTCCATAGTTGACGAAGAAGACTGTCATCAAGCCAGAAGCCGATAGTTCCTCCAAACGCTCACTACATGGCGCTTCCGCGTCAGACTACGATGGTCATCCGGAAGCATGAAGACCAGCCGTGGGGCTTTCTCACAACTGGGGCTTCTATCTATTGTAATGACTAGCGAGTTCTTTTCTTTCTTTTCTTGGAGCGAGCGTTGAGGGTCACCACCGGTAGGGTGAAAGGGGATCTCTACGCGTGCACATAAATTCAATTCGGGTAAATAGACATGACTAGCTCGTGAATGGAACATAGACGGTCCTGAGGATCAGGTCGACCATCTGCTGTACCAACTCGATGAGGCAGGATACCGGGTGGGTCGTGAACCGGTTATACAAGAAGCCGCTGCCCTTGGTGTTTGCCGCGCGCGCGAAGCGACCTCAGGACGGGGGGGAATTGTAAGAGCTTCTGGTTTTTTTAAATAAATAAAAAAGAATTGTAAGAGCTTGAATTGGGCGTAATTCTTCAGTGAGACGACAGAAGTCAGCCTTTGTTCGACGTCTCCGTCGTTACTGTGGGCCGGGGTGCAAGATGGCACGCCGTCACCTCCGTAAGCCGGTAAGCCGATCAATGCCCGATGACCGACGAGTTCACTGTTCATACGTTCATACCTTGGTTCATACACTCCAACACGACTATTTTGTGGCAGCCGCGATAACCTAAGTACCAGTCAGTTGTTGTATAAGTCTCTTCAGGGGTCCTGAAGGCTGTGCTAGCTCATAGACGTAACTTGGACGTAACTTATCTGCCATGCGACTTACGCAAACGCAACCCTAATAATTTATAATGTCCACGCTTGCTGATAACTTATGAATTATAATTTTTGGGTACCATTATACTTAAATGGACGTTTACGGTTCGATTACGGTTATATTGGATTATGTATTATTATAAGGTCCTTACAATGATATCATAAGACGAATCGAGATTACAAGGCGCTACGGAATTTTCCGATAATTAGATGGCCTGTATAGCACGCCATGCTCACCTAAAGGCAAAGCCGAGCTTTCGCTCATGTTCCCCGCCATAACAGGCAAGGACTTGGTTGCTATACCCGACCAAGGGCCGAGTCTTGGGAATAGCAAGTCTGTCTGGCCTAAATACCCATCCAGACACTACACGATGATGACTGTAATGCTGCTGTGGCTGATGCACTGCTGTGTTGTGATCAGAAGATACATGCCTCACTAATACGATCATGATGGGTGAGCTTGCCAGGTCGACTTCGACCGAGAAGACCGTGTTGTTTGTAATCGCATGGGCATGAGCGACTGGTAGTGAGGTGTGAACGCGCGGGAGTAACTCAGTTCCGCCGGGACACGAGAAACTTGCGAATTTGACCGGAAATGAAAATACACGAACCCGATTGCACAACCCGTCAGTAGAGTACAGGTTTGGGTCAGCCATGGACTGTGGAACTACAGTGGAGACGTGTCCCTATACCGTGACGTTGCCGTACAGTGCTTTATCGATGTTCGGGCCAATTTGAAGGTTCGGGCCTCCGGAATCCGGAAGCTGGGCGCTGTGCTGGCTGTCCAGGCCTTGTTGCCACAAACGGGTGATCGTGACCTGCGCTTGACCCTGCCACACTCCAGTGCCCCACCCCTTCGTTTCACTTAACAACCATCAGGCCGCAACAGTGCTGCAACATGTCCAGTCCATTCATGGACCCCTTTCAAAGTCCTCGAGGTAGCGTGGACGACCGCGAACCATACCACGACGACCCAAGCATGAAACCGAGGCAATTGGACGATGTCAGGCCGTCAGCTCCCAATTCACCTTTTATGAGCGACATCGGTGCATCTGGACCATCCCGCCCTAGCTTCCGCAGCTCTGTTGGCCTCATTCCGTCCCCGGGGACAGTCTCGAAGCGACACCCAACATACGTGCGTCACCGTCTCAGTGCAAGGTGTAGGATCACGAACGCTGACCCATCTCGTCTTTGCGTAGGAACCTGTCCCTCTGCGGTTTTGGGTCGTAGTTCTGGGTTGTGCATTGCTCGCAGTCTTTGGAGTTGCTTTAGAGGTCGCACTAGGGCTCTCAAATAAGAACGATGGTGCGTCGTGCGCCATCCTAGGATCTGACGTTGTACTGACCGAACCTACCTATCATGTAGGCTTCAGCGTGCCACAGAAAAATGTGTTTTCTTTTGCTTCAACGCAATTTTTGACCGTGCGTCTCCCACCACCCACACCCACCATCCTGTTCGTTTGACCATTCCTGGACTCAAAGGCATTCTTACCCTCCCTCATTTTCGCCCCTCTTGCGTTCATGGTCCATGGTTTCGATTGGGCCATCCGAATGTGGAATGTGCGTTAGTCGCCCAACGTGCTCGTCGTTTGCCCTGTCTCACGATAGCCGCAGCCATACCTTATCCTGTCGCGCGGGAACGCCTCCGCAGATGAGACCCTCCTTGTCGACTATGTACGTCTATCCTCTCCGTCTCCGCTCTTCCGGCTACTTAAGCACCTGCATAGATTGCGGATAGGTAAATATTTCCAGACCAGGAGCACCTACTGTAATTTCACTTACCGACCCCTCAACCCAGCCGGCCGTTCATTACATATAACGCACTGAGGTTCAAACACCAATTCGTCCTCGTGTCTGGATTCACGGCGCTGGGCACACTGCTATTCCAGCCCCTCGCCGGATCTGTATTCTCCATCCGGCAACTCCCAAATGAGTCAGGTAATTGATCATCACCATTTGTGCGCCGTCGCCAGTTTTCATCATGAGCGTGCGCAGGCTCTACTGCTCAAAGCATCCGAGCTATTGGGCTCTCCCCAGACACTAACGATTTGACTGCATTCGCGGCATCTGCTGGGGTGAGTAAACGCTGCTTACCGTCACCAACTTTTCTTGACATATTTTCTTCATAAGTTCGCGGAGGCTGCAGGTGGGCAACAAGCACCGAACTAACTTTTATTTGATTGCTAAACACCCAATGGTGTAGTCTTCAATGGCCTTGGTGACCCTTCCTTCGTAAGAGGCGGTTGGGCAACTGCCGAGTTTGTGGTAAGTGCATATATCACAGGCCAATCCTTGATCCTCACCAGATAATCACGAACGTAGTTTCCCACTGATACCTATTTGAATGGATCCATGTCCATCAACACGACCGGCATTGCAACCGACACGAACTGTAAGATTCCGAACCAAATTTCTGTCAATTCGTCCATCGCGACCAACTGGACGGTTTCTGCGACCTCTGCTGACGGCTGCACGGTGAATGCGACTTTCAACCCCAACAACGCAGATCAACAATACGGAGTAACGAATGTGCCCAATTGCGGTGCCAATACCACGGACCCTACTTTCCAACCCGTGTGTTCCTCGTTCCCTCGTTCTGAGCCGTTACTCATCCCGTTTAGGTTCTCTTTTGGTTCTGGCGACAAAATCCAAGTGGCTCCGCCGCCGTATTTTGCACACCGCAAATACGACTTTATGACGTGACCGCGTTCGCATCCCTGAACAACGGCTCATTATTGAATGTTTCGACGATCGATAATTATCCTGCGGCAAACAATATCTCAGGTCCTCCACTGAGCGGCACTCCATACAATGGGTATGTCTCGGATATCTTCTTCAGACCTCGTTTAATTTCGAGACTCGTGTGTACAGACTCATCTTCAACATTTCCGGTAACATCAATATACAGTCGCGTGCGAATTCCATACGGTCTGGCATACCAAATGCTATCTTCCGCCAAGCGCAGCAAGCACCTGGAGGCCTAGATTCTGTTTTTCAGGACCCAAGGATTTTCGTAGATTATACGACGCAAATCTATGTGCGTCACCTTACCCGTCTGTCCTGCACTTGATTCCAACCGCTATCATAGACCCGGCATCTCTCCCTTGCAACCAAGTCAAACTACTTCTTGCCGACAAATAAGACCGTTAATGCAGTGCTCACACAACTCGTGCCGCGCCTCTACGTCGAGTACGTTCCCTTCTTCGTTCCTGCGCGACCTGTCAGTCAATTTTTGCGACCGCAGACCTGTCGCGGCACATGCCCTCGCCATGATCTGCCTCCTGACGGCCGCCGTCGTTTCCTTCCTCCACTTCTGGCACTTCCGCGAGCGCCGCGACATCTACCTCGCGCACCCTCCAGGCTCCATCGGGTCCGCCGTCGCGCTCACATCGCATTCGGGCTTTGGGGAGCTGCTGATGCCATATGACAACACGCCAACGTTCTCGCGTGCGCTTGCGCCGCTCCGCTTCCGCCTCGACAGGCGCACGGGCGCGATCGTTGTCGACGACTCGGCGATTGCGTATGCTGGAGAAACGTCGACACAGGCGGTCAGGGACGAGACGATGATGACGCTGATTGGGAAGGGCCCGCGGCACCGGCAGGAGGACAGCCTTGGGGGTGACACTGCACGGGGGACGTAGTGGCAGTGACAGACCGAGTGAGTGTATATGCGACTGTAGGTGAGGTGGTGGCAACGTGGAATTTGATTATATATTTGAGCTGTATTTCACTCTGTTGTGAAGGACTTTCATCTATACACCTATACAGTGTTGCTTTTTCCTCTGCAAAAACTTAACGTGGGTGAGCGCTCCGCACGATTCCATATTCTGGACGCACAATCGTGGTTCCATTCGTTGTGTCATCAGCCCACCCTGTATTGTACGTTCTTATACTGCAGTCGAGGGACGGGGACTCATCAGAGTCTGACACCACACGACCACCCTCGATCCACGATCACAGCAGCCCCAAACTCCGCTACCCGACCGTTGAGGAGGCCCTATCTCCCCGTGTCATTAGACGTACTGTTCTGGGTCAACGAATAGCAGACTAACGATGACATTTAAGTTCGAATCGTAGCGTCTATATTGTACAGTAACGGAAACGTCAAAACGCACGCGATTTGAGGGAGACGAGGGTGTGGCTAAAGCCACGCGTGGGATTTGAACTCCGCCCAAAATAGCCCTAAACCCGAACACGGTTTGCCTCGTTTCTGTCGATACCCTTTACCTTTAACCTCCTCCCTCTACCTCTTCCGTCTATCCCCTTGCCCGTTCTCTTCCCAATCTCGTCAAGTAAGTCCCGTGTATCTTTCTATCCCCCTCACGCGGCTTGGTTTCCGCGCTATCTACGAGTTATACGCGTCCTTCGATACCGTGTTTCTCCCACACTTACTGATTGTTGACCCTTCAGAATGCGTGAAATCGTTCACCTCCAGACTGGCCAAGTGCGTTTTTGATTTATTTTTATTGAGTGCTTTGTGGAACTGACGACGATGTGCCCTTCTAGTGCGGTAACCAGATCGGTACGCCGTTTTAGCCCCCCTACTGCCGCCCCTTCGCCTTCTCATCGCTTGCCAGGTGTCAAATTTTGGGAAGTCGTCTCGGACGAGCACGGCATTGAGCGCGACGGTCTCTACAAGGGCAACAACGACCTTCAGCTCGAGCGGATCTCTGTCTACTACAACGAGATTGGCGCGAACAAATATGTCCCCCGCGCGATCTTAGTTGATCTCGAGCCCGGAACCATGGATGCCATTCGCTCGGGTCCCCTTGGTGGCCTTTTCCGCCCGGACAACTTTGTTTTCGGCCAAAGCGGAGCGGGTAATAACTGGGCGAAAGGACGTAAGTGACCAACTTTTTTTTCACGAGGCTTGTCCATAAATGGACACGTTTGACGCGTCCATTTTTCCGTGGTCCCATGCTGATTAAACCAATTTATAGATTATACAGAGGGCGCTGAACTCGTCGACGCCGTTCTTGACGTCGTTCGGAAAGAGGCTGAGGGTACGGATGCTTTGCAGGGTAAGTTATTGTCGCTCACCGTGACAACGGTCACGATTTCACTTTATGTATCACGTGGTTGGTACCCGTATTGAACGTGTTATCTTTTTAGGTTTCCAAATTACCCACTCTCTTGGTGGTGGTACTGGTGCCGGTATGGGTACTCTTCTGATTTCGAAAATCCGTGAGGAGTACCCCGATCGGATGATGTGCACATATTCCGTCGTTCCCAGTCCCAAGGTGTCTGACACGGTTGTCGAGGTGTGTATTGCTTGTTTCTTCGTCAGCGACACTCTCACTCACGCATTGTCGACAGCCCTATAACGCCACACTTTCAGTTCACCAATTGGTTGAGAATTCTGATGAAACTTTCTGTATCGACAATGAGGCACTTTACGACATCCATTTCCGCACCTTGAAACTCGCCACCCCCACCTACGGTGACCTTAACCACCTCGTCTCCGTTGTCATGTCTGGCATCACAACATGTTTGCGCTTCCCTGGTCAACTCAACTCTGACCTCCGGAAACTCGCCGTCAACATGGGTTCGTCCTCACTTTTCCTCAGTTGATGATCCATCTCTCAGTATTCGTTCAGTGCCCTTCCCTCGTCTGCATTTCTTCCTGACTGGTTTCGCGCCACTCACCGCGCGGGGCAGCCAGCAGTACCGTGCTGTTACAGTTCCCGAGCTCACTCAGCAAATGTTCGACGCCAAGAACATGATGGCTGCCTGCGATCCTCGTCATGGTCGCTACCTGACAGTGGCTGCTGTCTTCCGTGGCAAGGTGTCGATGAAAGAGGTCGAGGAGCAAATGCAGAATGTTCAAAACAAGAACTCGGCGTACTTTGTTGAGTGGATCCCGAATAATGTGCTCACGGCGCAGTGTGACATCCCGCCGCGTGGCCTCAAGATGGCTGTCACATTCCTTGGCAACTCAACCGCTATCCAAGAGTTGTTCCGCCGTGTTAGCGAGCAATTCACTGCTATGTTCAAGAGGAAAGCCTTCTTGCATTGGTACACTCAGGAGGGTATGGATGAGATGGAGGTACGTGACTTTATGCGTACTTTTTTCATGTTAATTTGACGTTTCTTTTTTAATAGTTCACGGAGGCCGAGTCGAACATGCAGGATCTGGTTGCCGAGTATCAGCAGTACCAGGACGCGACGTAAGTCCCAGTGCTCTCACTGTTGTTAACGCCTCCGCTCACTGTACTTTCCAGCGCGGAGGAAGAAGTCGAATATGAAGAGGAAGTTCCGGCAGATGAGGAATAAACGGACTTGCTCCTTACCCTTTACTCTACTACGTCTCATGCTTGTCTACGTGATATCCAAAATTCTACCTGGTACCATCCTTATATTGGTCTTTCCTGGCCTCCTCAGTTACCCCACGTTACCCTATTCTGCATCGTGTTTGCCGTCATTCCCATACCTGTCTCTCATTACGATCTTTGACTTTTGACCACAGTTGAAGTTATACGAAACACTCTTCACGCTAGCTTCACCTTTGACCGATATCTTACATCTTTTGAATCATTGCTAAGGTGGGCGTGCAGCAGTACGAACTGCCTTGAATTGCGGAAAGGGACATGATCAACGTGCGCAGAAGCGACACTTTCAGTGTGCGTACTAGTTTCCCAATCGAGACTCGGACTTGCGGGGCCTGACCTCCTGCCTGAGCGCCTAGCGTCTAGTAGCCGTCTACTGACGCATTTATTACCCATCATCATAACGCCTGAATTTTCGCGATGCACTGGCGAAGGTTGTACGCATTGTAGTTATTCCTTGTGCAATGGTTCTAGTCTCGCCGACTGTCAGTGCGTGGCTGCTTTGCAGTTGTGTATGTGTTATCCAAGGTGAAGCAAATTGAAGGAAGTCGAAGTCTGTAGAAGCAGCAGCGGTAACGTACACATGATTATTACGGAGGCCGAAAAGAGAAGGAACGATAGCGAAATATATAATGTAATAGTAATGTATTGGTCGGTTTCACACAGCCTGAAATGCAGAAAGAGGGGGTGTCGCAAAAACACAGAATCGTGCATGCGACGTCAAGCACGCACACGTGTTGTGGGAGAAGAAACAGAAGTGGACTGACTGAGGAGGAAGTTGAGCGTTACAGTGCGCAACGGCTGTTGTAGTCACTCCGAGCGAGCGTGTGTGCTATATCGTACGTGAGCTATGACCGGTGAAGAGGGGAGTTAAATCAAGGCACATACGGAGGACGGTGTGACGAGGCCTGAGACAAGGCCTCGACGACTTCGCGATAGACTATGTTTTTAGTTTTACTCTCTCCCTTGCCGGTGCCCACGATGCATTTGATTCCCGCGGAGCTGCTCGCTCTGGACAGGGCGAGGTACAGCTGACCGTGAGCGAAACAGGGAGACCGCAGATCGACGCCGACGGTGGGAAACGTCTGTCCTTGGGCTTTGTCGATCGTCATCGCGAATCCAAGAGCCACGGGAAATTGAACGCGACGAAGGCGAATCTTCCGTCTTCCGAAGGGCATGTCCGTCTCTATCTCGTGTGGGACTCTCGGGACAAGCACCACGTCTCCTGAAAGCAAGCGAACTTGCATGACAAATACTTTGATATCGGTGACGATTCCTCTGCTGCCTTTATACGCCCCTGATACATCGCGGAGAAAAATAACGGGACACCCCACTTTGAGCGATAAACGGGCGAGGGGGAAAACCGGGAGGACTGATAACATGAAGGTCCTCTATGGCGATGTCTTCGAATAGTATTTCAGTTTGCGGTTTGTATGCGTCGTTCGCCGACCACGCGTCATGCAGCGGTCCCGGAAATCGCTCCAACACAATCTTATTAATTTCATGCACCTCGCGGTCGCGCGGCGCAAGAATACAACGCTGTTTAAAGTAATCGTCTGGATGCGAGGTGTGAATGGAACGATAGACGTGGTCGATGAGACCACCGACGTCGTTGGTGGAGCACCGTAAGGATCGGGGGAGGGTAACGTCGTCGTTCTCGTCGTTCAACGAGCCTTGGCCTAATTCTCTAAGCCATTTTGCAAAATTTTGTTCGCCTTGCGCATGCATCTTTGTTCCTTATCGCAACGGAAAAGGACCGTGGGCGATTTCTGATAGATAGTAAGGAGACGAAAGGAAAAGAATACATTTTACGTACTCGTTTGCTTCTCTCGCGCTCGCGCCGTTGTCGAGGAAAGATATCCTGTGAAAGTAAGTAAAAGCTGGAGAAAAAGCATTTGACTCACGATCTAGCTTATTTGCCGTCCGCGCCTTTGATCTTGAGCGAGGGGCAAATGGGAGATGGCAGGTGTAACAGAGTATGTAGTATGCTCCGAGTCGCTGCTAGTAGAGACGAAAAGGAGGAGGATCGCCAGAGGAGTGGGCGTCAAACACGCACAATTTGCACAGGTCGTCGGCGTCGAAGGGAAGGTCAGAGAACGAAGTGAGAAGCAAAGCCCCTGTTTTGCAGGGATCGAGGGATCGGAGCCGCACTATAGTGACTATACAATGACGTCAGAGCCGCGATATAATGGGAAAACGTACTATATACATGGAGGGGATTGACCCTCGATTCCACACCCCCTTGCCGTAGACTTTCCGATTTGTCTACAAGTCTGCATCAACCACCATGTCCAAGAGGAAACGAAGCAACGTTGACGACGAGATCGTAAAGCGACTTCGCGAAAGCCCATCAGCTGAAGTGTCCATGTTACATCTAATGGCATTAAACAAACAAATAAGCAAAACAAAGGTTTAATTTGCTTTTGTTTGTACTATATTTACACCACACAAATAAAAAAATAAAAAAAAACAGAGGACAATTATGTCATATTTATGTTTGTGATAACTCACATAATTTTTGAGCCAAAATTTATTTTTGGTTCCGAGTTTTTGGATTGGTGATTATGTGATGTCATGCTCAGTAAAAAAGGAAATCCGGTATTAGTCACCAGCGGTCCGGCGTGGGTCGAATCCAGGTCGAGCCGAGACTGCCGGTAGTCGAAAATTTTGCAAAGTCCAGCGTTAGTCATTTGGTAGTCAGACCCTAGTCCGAATACCGGTGATACTTTGGGCGCGAGATTGTCTTTTTTTTACTTACATAATGAAACTCGGTTATGATTGCCTTACTGTAATCCGAATCCGCGATTATCTGCACCAACCCGGCGATGTCTTAGTATTGAATAACCAATCTCAACAACGCTGATGGAAACGACAAGGGCGACGGACAATACTAGTGACAATGATTGGGGGGACATGGGAACCCGCTGAGCAGCGCAGCAGATGTGAGTCTTTCCCTTTCCCCGGAGGGATCGCTCATCTATTCTTCCTCTCATCACTCTGGAGCAGAATCGTCTTACCCATATTGTATCGATGTCGATGTCGTCGACTAAACTATCCGGGAACTGCATTGTCCCAGCATTGATACCAGTCTCTACTTTGGTCGACATCCCTATCACTGACTGTCTCTCTGACCCTCCGACCGTTCCGAGACCCTCTCCTTCCCTTCAAGGATTATCTCCGGCAACGCTCTCGAAACCGGTAAGTTCTTGCCAAGCGTGTTGAATGAGGCTTACTCTACTTTGCAGAGGTCATTTGCGTCTTTGCCCCTCAGTCGGCTGAGGAACCCCTGCGAATCATCGTACGGCCTGTTGACAAAGAAGTTCAGGCTATCCCTGAGCCTGTCGAAGAGCCAGCCTCACCGCTCGTAGAAGGGGTCCATTAATTCTGTTCCGCCGTCTTTACCCGGTCCTTCTCCCATTGGCCGTCTGGAGTCGCTGCCAATGACGACGTTATTATCGTCAGTTACTGAGTCTACCCCAAGTACGATTTCTTTGCGTCATCTTGTAAGCCCTCGAGTCCCCTCGAGCCCCTCGGTCTCGATTTCAAGATCCCACTGGGCACCGGAAACAGATGGTACGTACAAATCATCGATACTACGAGCGTCCCCTTCGGTTCACTCTATAGCCTTCCCTGAGGGTCCGGACATCTCCTTCAACACGTCTTTCTTGCGACCCATGGCATCTGCACGCACCTCTCAGAGACCCAGCTGGCTGAGTACCATTGACGAAAGCCAGTCGAGTGAGTCACCACCAATTACCTATTCGTCACCATCCTCGCCTTCTCTCACACCTATCGTATCAATATCGGTCTCTGCGCCGGCAGAACCGTCACCATCGCCTGCAGGGACTGTATCGATATCAGTCTCTGCATCGGCAACACCATCCCTGTCACCGAGCGCTCCTCCAACTGTTCCCTCTCCTTCCCTTCGGGCACCGTCTTCCACGACGGTTTTATCACCCATACTGACCCCAGAACGGTCCCATGTCGCGTTGACTAGGACACCATCTTCGGTCTCGACTGCGTCTTCCATCTCTTTGGGGTCGGATATCTTAGACAACCGGTCTCTTTTTGAGGAGCCCATCTTGGAGGATGTTCCAACAGAACCATCCCTCTTGTCGACGCACAGGACAACCGTCTCGAGACCGGTAAGTTTTGATCAAGTGGTGTTGGATGACGCTCACTCAACTTCACAGATCTCGCCGGTGAACATTCCTCTTCCGAGGATACCTTCATTGTTGTCGACGCCAACTGCTTCCGCGAGTGTAAGCATGAGTAGCCCTCATGGTAGTACTCCGTCCGCCTATTCTGATCTACTGACCATACCCTCGAAAGTGGCACCCTCGTTCAGCGAGCTCCGTCCGAACGGGCATGATCGGAAAGGCCACCATCCGAGGGTCCGAGTGTCATTATCACGGATGATATCAACCGGCTCCTTCAATACCTACATGGCGTAGAGAACGACAGGCAACGCGACAATCAAGGTGTCCACGACCATCTTGGAGAAATCCAAAACGAACTTCGCAATCTGGCTGATTACATGCATGAAAAGGAGGTCCCACAAGTTGTACCACTCCCTCCTGTCCATCTCAAAGACCGCTCTATTGGAGGAAGCAGCGTCGTATCTTTCGGTAAACCTCGTGGAGCACCTGATTATCCATCCTTCCCCCCCACGGTGACCGGCAAAGCGAGTCCGCGGGTCATCGCAATCCCATTGACGCCACCCCCACGTAGCCCACGCTCTCCGAGCTCTTTGAGCTCCAGTATATCTTTCCTGTCGTCACACCACTCTGACAATTTCAGTTTGATGGAGTCTGAGCCATTTGAATCCGAGGCGTTAGAGACCGAGTTGTTTGAGACCTAGCCGGACATTCCAAGGGAGTCGTCTTCGTCTATCTTATCATCCCCTATATCGTATTCTCCTCCATCGTTGTCGGTACCCTCATCACCATTCAGCTCTCCATCGTCTGAGATGCTTCCACTCACGCCCGTCACGCGTTCGCCTCTCTCGTCAGGTGAATATCTCTCCCGGACATTAAGTGACATGACCCAGCGAGTTATTCGTACCCCATCTTTGTCCACCCCATCTGTGTCACCTACGCCGTCAGCTGTCTCAAGTGCAACTGTCAGGGCCGTACTAACGACTCCGGGCATAGATTGTGAAGTCATCAACCGCATCCGGGCCTATTTGACTTGCCTACCTACGCGGGCAAACCTAACGACGTCTTATCCGACCAAGACACAACCACGCAAATTCGAACTGGTCGGCGCCGGTCAGTGGAGGTCGTTCGACCGATGCAATTTTTGGTGAGTGTGCTTATTCCCAGTCTAAGTCGAAACTGAACTTAGCGTTTCTCGGATATCCTTTATGTTTGCCGTCGACTCGGAAACCCGGAGATTGCACGACAGCAGGTCTTCAAGTTCTTCGAGACCCTCCAGCTTTGTGTCGTCGTTCGGTACGAATGGTTGAGGCAGGCAAGACCGCCAAAACGGCGCTGAGCGCGGCGCTGGCGAGGAAGACGAGCGCGAAGCCCGACGCAGGAATGGGCACTGTCGCCACGTTCGAGTCGCCGGTGAGTCGGCCATCCGAGTTGACGGCAAACCCAGAGACTGCACGACCGCAGGTCTTCAAGTTCTTCGAGACCATCCAGCTTGTGCCATCGTCGGGTACGAATGGTCGAGGCAGGCAAGACCGCCAAGACGGCGCTGGCGAGGACATCGAGCGCGAGGCCCAACGCAGGAATGGGCAGGTGTAAGCATCGTCGTCACGTTCGGGTCGCTGGCCATCTGCGTTGTTCTTCCCACTAACATTTACAGGCGCTCCACTTGATACCGTTCGGGATGGCGCCACCATCAACATCCGTGCTTCGAAAGTTCGTAGTAGGTGCGGGCAGAAGTGGTCTGAATACTCAAGACACAAGCTCAGCCGGTATGTCATTTCCGCAATCACAGTCTCTGTAGCTAAACATGTTGGTCTTGTAAATATAGATGAGTCTAGTACGATGTTTCCAAGTCAACTTCACCATCAAGACCACATTCATCTGGGGTTAGTAGGGTAAGTCCGGGATGTCTTCGCAAAATATGAACATGATCATTGTAAGTCCAAATCCCAATAAGGCTGACTATAGCTGATGTCTCAAGGGTAAGTACTTCTGATGACCACTTCCCAGACCATCTTCCAAACTTTGGTGGCGCTCTATCAATGGATGATAGACAACAAGGGAGAGGCCAGCAATAGTATAGAAGGCTAAGGCCTCTCCAAATATTGGTTTGGTCTTCTCTTCCTCTACCTCTGTTTCATCTATAGGCTTATCTTTTGACTGTAACAGCCCTAGCTGAGCCTCAAAGTACCTTGAGGAGCGTGAAGAGGATCTTTTTGAAAGCTCAAAGAGCTGGCTTGTAAGGGTAACACCATTAGGAAGAGGGCACTTTCCCCAGTGCAAGTATGTGGAATCTGGCTTTATTTCAGGATAAGACAGAATTGCCTGTAAGTGGTCTTTCAAGTCAGGGTTAGGGTCATTTTTCTGCTTGTTGGTGAGAGGAAATTCTTTGAATAGTGAAGTCCTTTGAGCCTTTGCTTGTGGTTCTGGGGAGAGTGTTGGATAAGAGAGATGTAGGATTCTAACAGACTGTTTGTCTGTCTTGTATGAGACAATGTTTTTGAAGGGGGACTTTTTTGACTTTATACCATGTCCAATATCTCCAATGGCCCGCTCACATGTGGCTTGGGAGCCAAATCTGATAGAGCCATTATATGAAATATGGAAGGGAACATGGATGAGCTGAAAGATGCACAGTCTGCAGCGGGAAACTTTGGATGGGTCATTGCCAACATAGAGATGTTCAAATCCGAAAGAATAAAAACGCTTGGCCTCGAGGCCGAGCTAACTGAGAGGGAAAACAATATGCGACAACGATTTGCCAAAGTTTTTGAACCCTTGCCGCACGTCAACGAACTACCGCTCGAACCACGCGCGCGCATCAGATTAATAGATCCCGATAAGACAATTAAAACGCGAAATTACCCATGCCCACGAAAATGGAAGGACGCGTGGCACGATCTGCTGCAGGGACACCTCGAGGCCGGACGTATCAGGCCATCGTCTGCCCCTGCGGGTTCGGGGGCATTCATCATCCCCAAAGCCGATCCCACAGCTCCTCCCTGATGGGTAAACGACTATCGACAATTGAATACGAATACAATCACGGATAGTTTCCCGATCCCACGCATTAGCGAAATCCTCGCGGACATTGCCTGCGGAAAGTACTTTGCGTCAATTGATATGACAAACAGCTTTTTCCAGACCCGCATGAAAGATGAGGATATCGAATTGACCGCAGTCAACACACCATGGGGGTTATACGAGTGGGTGGTCATGCCGATGGGAATCAAAAACGCACCGGCGATCCACCAAAGGAGGGTATCCACGGCCCTCCAGCCATGGATCGGCAATATCTGTCACGCGTATATTGACGATATCGCGATTTGGTCGAGAACCCTTGAGGAACATGAGCACAATGTGGCGACGATCCTACAGACACTGGCTAACCACAAACTGCACTGCAACCCGAAAAAGACAAAGCTTTTTTGCACTGAAATCCGGTTTCTCGGTCATAGGATCTCGGCAAAAGGGATCGAGGCCGACGAAGGAAAGGCAGACCGCATAAGAGATTGGCCAACGCCGACATCGGCGAAACAGGTGCGAGGATTCCTCGGATTAGTCCGCTATCTCGCCGCGTTTCTGCCAAGGTTAGCAGCAGAGACCACGATTTTGGACGCATTAACGCGAAAAGAATGCGACAAGCACTTCCCCGAATGGACTACCTCGCACCAGAAGGCGTTCGACAACATCAAAGATTTGGTGATGTCCACAGACTGCCTGACAACGATTGACCCGTCCCTCATGCCAGATTATAAAATATTCGTCACGACGGACGCGAGCGACAAAGGCTCGGGGGCCATCCTCGCGTTTGGAAGAACGTACGAGACAGCACGACCGGTCGCTTACGATTCCCGCTCGTTCAAGACGCAGAATTAAATTACCCAGTACACGAAAAGGAATTACTCGCCATTGTAAGAGCACTCGCTAAATGGCGCTCAGAACTACTCGGGCACAGATTCCAGGTCTGGACGGACCACCGAACGCTCGAACATTTCAACACCCAACGGGACCTGTCCCGGCGACAGGCACGGTGGATGGAGCTCATGTCACAATACGATGCCACCATACACTACTTGCCAGGCGACAAGAATTGCGCGGCAGACGCACTGTCACGTCTCCCCGATACGACCATAACTGTCCTTGCTGCGACCCTAGGCGCTGCGCGCGGAAAGAGAATTGTGTCGCGTTTCGACCTGGAAGACGCCATCTTAGATGAAATCAAAGCCGGATATGCAGACGACGCGTTTACACAGAGACTAGCCAAAGCAGCAGTGGGAATGTCCAACGTCCGACAAGAACAAGGATTTTGGTTCATCGACGATAGGTTGGTGGTCCCAAAGCGTGCGAACATCCGTGAAACGCTCTTCCGTCTGGCCCATGACAACCTCGGCCACTTCGGAGCACCAAAGACGTACAGCGCACTACGCAATGGCTACTACTGGCCAAACATGCGGCGGGACCTCGAGGAGGGCTACATCCCTGGCTGCGCAGATTGCCAACGAAACAAAGCAAAAACTACAAAACCAATCGGCCCTCTACACCCACTACCAGTACCGGACGGACGATGCGACTCGGTTGCGATCGACTTCATCGGACCCTTGCCGAAGGACGACGGTTTTGATACAATCATCACGTTCACGGACCGTTTAGGCTCTGACATCCGTTTGATCCCACAGTTTCCACACTAACGGCGGAACAATTGGCTGAACTATTCTTCACCAGGTGGTACTGCGAAAATGGCCTGCCGTTAGAAATTATCTCTGATCGCGACAAGCTCTTTCTCTCGCGCTTTTGGAAAGAATTGCACAAGTTGACCGGGGTAAAGCTGAAGATGTCGTCCGGATACCACCCCGAGACGGACGGATCAAGCGAAAGGACCAACAAAACTGTGATCCAATGTATCCGGTACGCGGTCGAGCGGGACCAAAGGGGTTGGGCAAAAGCACTGCCAAAGATTCGTTTCGATATCATGAGCACCATCAACGCCTCTACCGGTCTTACACCATTTCAGCTCCGTTTTGGGAAAACTCCACGCGTCTTGCCACCAATGGTGTCAATGACCACCAACCCCGAAACACCAGAAAGAACAGCCCAAGAAATAACGGAGCGAATGTCGGCGCTCGAAATGGAAGCACAAGACGCACTACTCGGTGCGAAGGTCACCCAGGCAAGTCACTCGAATACACATCGCGACTTGCGTTTTCCCTTCAAAGTCGGAGACCGCGTAGTGCTCTCTACGCTACACCGGCGGCGAGAATATAAGTCGACCGACTCACACCGAGCAGCTAAGTTTATGCCCCGTTTTGATGGACCGTATACCATTGTTGCAATTGACGACACCCACTCGACAGTAACACTAGACCTACCGGACAAGCCAAACATTTTCCCAGTCTTCCACTCCTCGGAAGTCCGACCCTTTACGGAAAACGACAACGCGCTGTTTCCACAACGAGCACTCGTCCCACCAGACCCCGTCACAATCGACGGGTGCGACGAGTTCTTCATAGACAAAATTGTCGACCAACGTCGGCGAGGCCGGGGAATACAATATCGTGTACGGTGGCGTGGCGAAGGTCCAGAGGGCGACAAGTGGCTCCCTGCAAAAGAGCTTGAAGATTGCGAGGCGCTGGACAAGTGGCTGCAAAGGCAAAACCACGAAGATCCTCAACGCGCAACGCTTTTACGATAGCTTTTTCTTAGACCACTTCACCACGCCGCCGGTAGCTTTCCCCACAGGGGTTTTGACGCACCCGTGCTGGCCCGTTCCGCCCCCCCTACTGCTTTATTTTACCACCTTTTCTTTTCACACCGGGGAGGGGTGTAAGTATCTTACTACTCAAACACGCTCCGATCACGCCGATCGTCGAGCTCTTCTCATTCATCACACGTCAAAACCTCGGAGCACATTTCAGATACATACTCCGAAGGTCGGGACTTTGGAGAACGATTAAATACGACGACTTCGGAGGATGGTCGTCTAGTTCTTTTTCTCCCCTTATCTTATCTTATTCGCCTCCTTTTCCACACCTTCCTGTACTCGCGATCCCCCTGTTCTATTCACTAGGAATATACTCAGTTCCTATCTCTGCCTTGGCTTGTTCTCTCGTTCTCTCGTCTCATCTTAGTCTCGCTCTGAGTGGCGCTCGTCTTGAAGAAAAAGGACAATCTTGTCATAAAGCTTGGCTAGATCATCTCTTGTTCGAGGGACAGCTGTCATAGCATACTCCACTACATTTGAGAATATGGCAAAGTTCTTGATCACTTCTGGATTGAATCCAAGCTCCAATGCAATAGGGACAATATACCAGTGGAGGAGGGCCATCCATTCAAATATCTTATATTGACTTTGTCGCTTTTTAAATGGATCCCGAATAGGTCCACAGAAGGAGGGGGGGAGTGTCGCCATAGCATTTTCAACCTCTGCTCCAAGCTTTGAAGCCATATCTTGACCCATAAAGACATCTTCTGACTCAGAGCTGAATGAGACCCATATATCCCAGATATGTGGCATGCAGTTTTCATAAAAGAGATGGAAGGGGTCAAGTGGGAAAAAGAAGGGATGTGAAAAGGCAGGGCTGGCTGCACAAATGGGAAGACCAGAGACACCAGTTTCCTTTACAATTGCTGCATACTGTGTCTTATTGCTCTTTGCAGCTTCAAGCCTCTTGACAATTGCCCAGTAGTCTTCTAGAGTCTGAAGTGGCAAGGCAAAAATGTCATAGTCAGGACGATCACTATTGATCACCTGTTTTTGAGGTGGAGAGAAGGGATAGTACTGGGATTTAGCACCTAAGATAAAATAGTAAGATAAAATGATACAATAATATTTAAGAAATATACTCATACCTCTGTCTTTACTAGTGCGTGCACCCCGCACCATACTAAAACGGCACCCATATATAGCCATATGTCCCGCCATTCTGCTGAGTTTTGCAGAACCAAGCATATCTCCAAGAACACCACAAAGAAAGACCTTCAAGAGGAAGTGTTGTTCTGAGAGTGCATCCCAAGACCATACACCAACACTGAGCCTTGCAAGCTCTGCATAGAGGACATAAATGAATGACTCCACATTTCCAGGTGAAGAGGGCCCAGGAATGACAAGTGGAATGATAATGTTGGCAGCCTTAGACCGCATGTTGGGAGGAAGGTTTAAAATTGTGACAACAAGGACCCATACATCAGACTGCTTCTTCATAGTGAGCTGAGCGCCATCACCTGAGATAGTTATCGCAGTGTCTCTGGGATCTTGGAATAAATGGGAGTGATTGATATGACTAATGGAGTCAGAGAAATCTGAGTGTGTGGTGGGGGATGAATCAGGCTCTAGCTCTGAGTCTTTCAGAGCCTTTTGTAAGTGCTCATGTCGGTATCGCATAGCTCCCGCCATGTTCCGATTCATATAGAATGACTGGATAATAGGGGCAATGGGGGTGTAGAACATTTGAGCCCTTGGATGACCATTCTTGTCATAGCGCTGCTGGCCACATGGCCCAAGCTGTTTGTTGCGAATATAGGTGCATGAAGAAAGGTCTTTAAACTCTCCAGTGAAGGCCATGCAGCTTTTAGGGCACATGTCAACCAGCTGAGATGACAGCCCTGTAAGCTCTATGGCAAGCTTCCGCACCATATATAGGCTGAGGATCTCAGTGCCTGTAGCCTCTTGAAGGACCTGTGCATGGAGCTTGTATGCCTTCACAGTACCGCGTGAGTCGACCCAGGCAATGTAGTGCTGTAAAGACAGTGCCTCATCTGGGGTAAGTGTACGACCTCGAGGGTCATCAATGGGTGGGTGATTGGGATGGGTATAACCAGATAAAAGCTGTGTCCGAAGTCGTCTCACAACTTCTGGAAAGTCAGCACCACCAAAGTCATCGCCGTCATCAGAACCGACATCAGCTGGCTCCCTCTCAAAAAAGGAGCTGGGGGACACCAAAACAGGATGAGGCTCAGCCTCAGCCTCATCGTCATTGTCGTCGTCAGAGCCAGAGCTAGAGCCAGAGCCCACAAATCCAGAGCCAGCCTCAGACAGTGCAGCAGGGTCCATCTCTGAGTCAGAGACATTCGGGTCCATCCCTAGATAAGCCAGATCAGGAGAGCCTAGATCAAAGTCCATATCAGGACTAAAAAGATCTAACATCATGCAGCGGTAAGCATGGACATCACTTTATATTAGAATAATACACTCACCAGGCTCCACAGCGTCCCCTTGATGGTGATCAGGTTGCCCAAAATCCTCGGAGTCGGTGTTAGTCAGCTGGACTGGTGGATCTGTGCCGCTTTAGGGTTAAAATAATAATAATAATCATAATAATCATAATACATACCTTCTGGTTCCTCTGAGCGAGATCTATCAACATCGGGTACTGCAGAAAGCAGCCCAGAGCCTCCATAGAGTTGGGACAGGAGATGGATGGTCTTGTCAATGTGCGATCACACGAGATGGGCAGAATCGGCGTCTGGTGGGAGGGATTGTAGAAAGAGTTGATCTTGATCCAAATGGGCCTCAATTGTGCGTTTGGTGACATGTTTTGAACTTCCATAGCACTTGGAGCATGGGCAGGAGTGTCTTGAAGTAGCTTGAGGCGTCATAGTTACACAGTTGATGAGAGTACGGTATATTTGTGTAGGCGTGAGGGCGACCGCGAGGGCAAGCGGACTCTGGTGCAGGGCGTGAGTATGGCACGTGTTCGTATGACTTCTGTTCGCGTCAATAATTTTTTTCTGTCTCGCCTCTATACGCTCGTATAGCTCATACAGCCGCCTCGCCTCCAAAAAAAATGTCTGACGATGAATATGGGTACGACGATGACTTCGACGACGCCCCCCCCGGGCTCTTTCTGCCAAACTCGGAAACAGTACCCAACCGTGATGACGAGGATGAGTACATGCCAAAACCCCCACTGAGGAGGTCAAGACCAATAGACTTTTCTGCACGACGCTCAACCGCCGACACCGACCTGAACTTCTCTGCGACCACTTTCGCTCCTCCACATTCCCACATGTCGGGCTCGACATTACAATCCAGTCTTCGTCCTTCAATGGCACATTCGTTCCTGCGCAACACCTCTCTTAATTCGGCTTCACTGGCAAGGCTCCCTCTTGACGCTATTGCGGCACTCACCGACTCTGAACTTCATCACAACCCTCACTACTGCAAACTTCGCCGAGATCATGACCACCTGGCCTCCGTCCTTTCCACGTACCTAGAACGGGATCTCGCAGAGTATCGTACCGCGAAGAGCGAAGGCCTGGTCCCTGACATATACCAAGGTGCGTGGTAACTTGCTTCCGAACCCGGGTAATCACTGACTCGATTCCATGGCAGGGGTACCCCGCAGTGTGAACTCTTGCCGCGCGGACTCTCGCAGTGCAGACTCTTGTGCATCATCATTGGGGCCAAGCGATTCCGCTTCTCAACAGACAGGAATGGACATCGTTCCGAGCAAGTCCCTCCGAAATATCCTTGACGGTGTGGAGGTGCCGTACGAGCGCCCAGAATTTCTTCCGATTACCGTGCTTTGGGATTTCGACGATTGTAAAACCGACAAGACGCAGGGAGATATCATCACGAATAAAAACAAAAGTCGACCGAGAATGGGTATCGCTCTCCGCCGCCCGAACGGCAAGGTAGTCTCAAGCCTTGAATACTCAAACATCCGACGCTCAGCAGACATCATCGTTCAGAAACTTATCAGCTCTGTCAACTCAGACCCCCGGTCGGCCGCGTGTGCTAGCGGCCGGATCAAGACGTTCATCAAGAAGCATTTTGCGGCTGATTATGGTCGAGCCGTGCTCGACGTTGAAGCAGAGCAGAAGCTCCTTCGTCTGTGTTCGGATCATTGGAAGGCCGATGCCATGATCACCAAGGTATTCTTGCAGCGAGCGAAGGCAGAGGCAGAGGCGAATTCCGCACCTCCCACATCCCCACAGTCCGACCAATCCCTGGAGCCACCGACTGCGTCCATCCCGCAAATTCAGGAGGTGGCGCCCATGAAGGCGGCGAAGCGGGCTTTTGAGTTGAGCCCCGGCCCCAAATCACCTTCGGCATCGCACGCTCAAAAGCGCAGCAAAGACAACACCGTGCCAGTGGTCTCCGGACAGAAGACTGCAAACTCTACAGTGCCCCCAATCCGTGAGTGCTCTTCTCGATAACGTCCAAACCCGCTGACAAGTGGTACTCGCGCACAGAGAACCAACGTCCCGCTGCACGCAATATCACTCCCACATTCCTTAGCCGCACCAAGGTGATCTCGGAGCCTGCGGCCACAAGTCTTCGTCCTCCTCACGTTGACCCATCAGGTGCGTCTCTCACATGTACACTTACAGTATACTGATATGAAGTTGATTTCTTAGCCGGCAACCTCTTTGGTGAGTCAAACAGCCCTGCACCCACGCACCCACTGACTACGTCCTCGCAGCGGTCCTCACGTCAGAATTTCCTTCCCTGACCAACGCCCCCCCGCTTCTTCGCTCTATGAACGCGCAGTCATCGTTCAAGGAAGGCGAACCATCAAAGCAAGTCGCGACGCTCCTTGAGCGTGTCCAATTTGCGGACCCATGTTCGCCTGACATCGATGAGGACAACACGTGCCAAAGTTGGGGGCATTATCAATTCACGGCGGGTGGGATTAGCCTGGCGTCTTCACTTACCAATTGGCAGGAGGTCGGCAACGTCGCTACTGCCTTCAAGCTCGTGGCAGCAGCCATCAAAACATGCCAAGAAGCACGGTTGATGTGCTTGAACGCCGGAACACCGATGACGAGTGGGTTCATTAGTGATATATACCTCGAGAAGGTCCTCGACTGTCTCGAGAATTGCTGGGTTGCTGCTGGTGGGGTACGTATACAATACACTCTCCGCGTTCTTTAATCAATCTCTTCTAGGTCATTACTTCCCAAAAGCGTCTCCTGCCAATTCCCACTACTCCCTCGTATCGCGACGTCGCAATGTCCCCTCCACGTGTGCCCATGATCAGGATCAAGCGGCCAGCTCCTTCCGTCGACATCGCAAGCAAAATCTCAGAGAACGTTCCCACCAGAACCGACTCTACTATCCAGTCCACCGCCACCACGGAACCTTCAATGGGGCTAGATGAGGTGCGTCAGTGCTTGGTAGTGATACCCTGTCTCACCCACAGCCTCTAGGGCGCTTGCGCAAGTGCCGCGTCACTCAGGCTCCTTCTCATCCCAGAGCTCCAGGCCTGTTTCGGTGACAACAAGATAACCCCCCCGAAGTCCAAGCACAAGGAGGGTACGTTCGTATGTTCTGAGCTCAGTAATATTAACTATAGCCCGGACAGATCTCATCACAGCCATTGTCGAGTCCCCCGAGCTCGCGCACATTTCTGAGTCGACCGTCAAGGAGATCATCGAGAAGGTAGGATTCTCATTGTCCGCAGTATTCAACGTTCAACTCTGACCTACTGCTGCCAGCACAAGAAGCCAAAGAAAGTGCAAACGCCACTCGCTGCGTTAACCTAGCGTATGCCCATCGAATACGCTACTGCGCATGGGCAGTCTTGCTTTCCACATGTTCTCGCTCGCTTACTTCGATTCAGATGTTTTTGGGGGCTTTTTTTTTTACTAATATTTGGACTTGCCGACGTACATACATGACTTGATACGACCCCCCTCGACTTGGCATGACTGCCAGATGAATAAAAATTTGACTGCGAAACGCACAAAAAGTACGCGGGACGACTAAGTCTGACAAATAATTGACTAGAAAAATGACTTAAATCTGACTGCAACCGACTACGGACTGTCCATCAATGACTTGATGTGACTTTTCGGACCTGGGAACAACTGAGATCGACTACAGGTTTATCTGTAATTGACTTGATGTGACCATCGGATGACCTAGACTAGACCAAGAATAACTGACTAATTGACAAAAAATGACTACGGATTTGTCCCTCAATGACTAAAAATGACTGTCGGGCGCCCGTGTGTGACTTTACTTGACTTCGGCAAAGCCCCCTCAACCTGGCTATTCATAGTCAATCTTAGTCGCCCGGACTCGCAAATCTTGCAGATATTCAATTCTTAGTCATGTTGACTACCCGATGACTATTTGCCGACCAACAGCCGACTAACCTTTTTTACTGAGTGTCATGTGACATGTTAGGGGGGGGGGAGAGCAAGGACAGTTATAGTAAAGACCAGCCTGGCAGGTATGAATGACCCTACTAGTTGTTTAGAATGAGGCCCAACTCATTCTCTCCCAGAACAGGGGTTGGACGTTAGTTTCTCTAACATCAAGTACAAGGACATTGCCCCATTTGTTGGCCTGGACTGTGCACTAAATTTCAACGATGCTAGCTCGGTCGATCTTCACTGTTCCCGAATTCCTACTACAATCTTCAGAGACATTGTGTTGGATATGGATGTTTTGTTGATCCCATATGGCAATCTGCGACAACACTCCAATTGTCACACTCCTGCGTGCCATTACCCGATTCAGACTAACACGGCTTCGGACTGACTCTCAGACTCGCGTGCACGCTCAGTGAAGCCCGACTGTGACTTATTAGATTCAACTCGCGCATGCTAGCGGTACCTTGTAGCCCGCACGTGACCTGTGACCCGTGACTCGTGACTGTGACTCGCCCCACCTAGACCCAATCACGTGACCAGTAGCCTGTAGCCTGGTAGTGACATCATGCCCTGAGCCCTGGGCTTCTCGGAGGTTCCAGTACCTTCCAGGACATTCCACCACAACCCTGTACCCTGACCCAGTGCCCTATGCGCTGGCAAACCCTTGACCCTGTGCACTGGCATTCCTGCCAGTGAGGAGACCCTGTACCCTATGGTGCTGGCCTTATTGCCAGCGAACCGCGACTCCCTGTATATAAAGCTCAGTAGAATGGCTGGTTGTCGCCATTCTAGTTATTGTCCATTTCCTGCCACCTCCTTTTCTCCTCAGTGCTTGCCTGTGTGCTTGCCCCTCTGTCCATCCTCTCCTCTGTTAGTCACACCTGAGAGTAACCTTGAGGACTACGTAGCACGGTCCCTGCGGTATTGTGATACGTGCAGTGCTTGGCCCTCTACTGCCGACGTCTAAGACAGGCCAGTCCCTCTATCCTGACTATCAAGACCCCTCGGTTTGGCTTCACTGCCGTTCTCCTGTGCCCGCGAATGAGCGACCCGGCCAACGCTCCTTGACCTCCTACCACCATCATCTCTATGTCCACTACATCTCCCACTGACTCCCCCATGGCTGGCTCCCCTCTAGGCCCGTCGAAGGTGGATACTATCTATGACCTCCTTGCTGACCTCCCCACTGTTGACGACAACGGGACCCCCTCTCACTGGGAAAATTCCGGATGTCCCTAGTGGCAGCGCTCTCCAAGCCTGTCCCCTCCTTGGGCAACACCTCCCCTCTCATGCTCATGGGCCTGAGTCCCATGCACCTCGCTCCCCGCCCACCCCCCTTGTTACGATCACCCGGATCGTTCCGGACCGGCGGGTCGGGTCGCTTAGCTAAGCGAAAGAGCGGTGGCCTGCACACTGCAGGGGAGAGGACTGGGAAGTTTGGGCTATATTGTTAAAAGACCAAGATGGAGACTACAGGGTAAACTACAGCAGGTTTATATACTAGGAGGCAGGGTACAGGGTTTTACAAGTGCCAGCACATACATTTGCTGGCAGCTCCACAACAGGAGGCAGGAACACTGTATGAAACATGAGAAGTAAGTAAGCAAGCAGATACAAGGCAGCAAGGCATCAGGAATTGGGTCCAATAACATGTTGGTGCCAGCAGGACAAACCCTTGCAGGGAAATGGCACGAGATCGTGACACCCCTCCTCTTTCATGAAAGAACTTGAGGCCCTCCGAGACACTCTCAACCTTCGACTGGATGCCCTCCAGGGGACTGTCGAGGGGCTGCGGCCCCCCCCCTCCCCTCTGCCCCCATGCCCACCATTCCCACCCCTGCCCCTGTTTCGAAGCCCTGTGCCCAGAAACCCCATGCCCAGACTCCCACACCTGCCCCGGCTAAGGCTAAGCCCGTGCCGGCCCCTACTCCCACCCCACAACCCTTCCCCCCACTTTCGCCTCCATGGCGAAATCTCCCGCACGTCCCTCTTTGGTCGTGTCCCTCTGCCCCCCAGTAGAAGGTGCCTCCCATCCCCTGGCTGTCCGACACAGCCCTCAGGAAGTGGTGAGCCACCTCAACGCTGTCCTCTCCTTGGAAGGCCACTCGGCTACCCTGTCCGCCGCTCGGTGGATGGCAAAGAATAACCTCATGGTCACTGCCGGGCCAGATACGACGGCGCATCATCTTACCTCCGCCTCTCACCTCATCTCCGACTCCCTCGTGACCTTCCTCTCCTCTGACCACTCTCCCCTCCCTGTCCTGGCTAGGGACAATTGTAAGTGGGCTCGCCTCCTTGTTAACGGAATCCCCACTGGAGCATCCCCCACCCACGGCCCCTTCTCCCCCTTCGAACTCCACGCAGCCCTCCTGGTGGACAACCCCGCCTATCGCAGGCTAAGACTCACACAGCCCCCATCTTGGGTGAGGGCACCTGCTTCGTACGCACACGGGTCCATCTCTTCCTTGGTGCTGACCTTTGAGGACCCTACTGGGGACTCACTGCGCTCGCTCTTGGCGGGTCGGACCCTCTTTGCCTTCGGGCACTCCGGGGAATTGAAGCACTGGAAGTGTAACGATCCTCGTCGTGGACACTTACAAATACGGTTGTGGCTCCCTCGTAAGCAGTAATCGGTCACGGACTTTCGTATCAGTCAGCGGTCGTGGTATCACATGTTAGTGTACCATGACTCATTCCTAGTATCGCCGTAGTAGGGTTCGAGCTACTTACGCGACTCGTCTCGGAGTTCACAGGGGAGCTTTAAAGCTACCCCCTTCATGTATAAATAGGAGTACGCAAAGACCAAGATTCGCCATCTTGGTCTTCTTGAATCGTCACCGTGTTCTCGCCTCTTCTTCCGTGTCTCCTTCTCCTCGGACTTGTCGTTCGCTTGCCTCTAGCAGAGGAAGTCGTCCTCCATCGTTTACGCCTAGTGGATCAAGCCCTAGTGCCCTTCGTGACCGCGTGTCCAACGGGACCGCGTGTTATCATCACGTGACTATACAAGTCGCGATATCCGGTAAGTCGTTCTACGCCCTTACGAAGTCCAAGTTGGACTAACGCCAGTGACGGCGTTACATTAAGACCAAGATCACCACCGTGGCGTTCACGACCAGAGACCAGTGGAGAGATTTCAGGCCGTATAGCCTTGAACGAAGAGGAGATCGCAACGTACCAGTCCGCTTCCTCGAAGCAGCAAGGTGGAAAGAGTATCGAGGAGATACAGGATATTTCGTAGATTTCGCATCAGGATCCACACGGTACCGCCCAATCGAGTTCAACTTCGATCACCTGTGCTGGACCGAGGTTACGTGGAACCCTATCGACAATAGGTGGGACATCGTACGACCTACTGGACGAAGCTACAACTGCGACATCGACGCAAGAAACCTACCCACAAGAGAAAACTGGGGACCGATTGACGGAGTCGTAGACAACGATCCAAGTACTTCTGAACCCCGTACCCCAGCCCCTTCCGAAGACGAAGAAAGCGAAGATTCCACTACCGAAGAACAGGAAAGCTCACACGGAGAAGAAACGGGACCATTGATCATTAGAGCTGAGTCCCTCCACATTGCAGAACCAGAACAAATCCAAGTACGATCCCCCGCAGACATGGCAACCATAACAACAACAACGTTCGAAGACCCAGCGCAAATCGAAGCCCAAAGGATCCAAGCCGAAGCAGAGGCCATCCTCCTCCCAATACACCCTGAAACGGGGCACCACATGACAGCAGATGACACCGCCCTATACAGAGCGGTAGGACCCGACCGACCGGACCCGCCGGGACCTGGAGGACCAGGAGATGACCCTCCCAGGCGGAGGCCCCCAGTCCACTTCCCAGGAGCAGGATTCCCCGGAGGCGGAGGAGGCGGAGAAGGCGGAGGAGGTGGAGGACCACCCAGAGTACCCCACATAGGCCCCCCGCCAGAGGCCCTCCCACGAGGATCCGACAGATTGTCAGGCGATCCACCTGCCGTCTTTGACGGAGATCGAACCAAGTACGAGACCTTCCTCACACAATGGCACATTTACTGGGGCACCAACTTAGACGCGCCTATCTTCCTGAACTGCTATCGACGATCCCTCCTCTTCTTGGGATTCATCAAAGGACTCAATGTCAGCGAATGGACCTTGTCCGTGCTCGAGTGGCTCAATGAAACGGTACGAAACAGAGTCGACCAATATGACGGGCAATTGTGGACCCACGTCACGCAAGAATTCAGAGGAAGGTTCGCGAACACGCTTGAAGAAGAACAAGCCCAAGCGGAACTACAGAGAGGCTTCAGAATGAGTGGCGAGGATATTGACTCGTACGTCACAAAGTTCGAACAACTAGCCCGACGAGCTCACTATCGCCTTAACGACCCACAAACGATCGACTGATTCACGGCGGGGTTACCCCAAGCATTGTTCACAAAGATCTACGAGCTTGACGAACCTCGATCATTCGAGGAATGGAAAACAAGCGCACTACGAAGGCAGAAACAGTTCATTCACATGAGGGCCCGTCTCAATATCAACCGGACGTCCCGCACCCCGGCACCGTTACCCGGTGCACCCAGATGGACCGCCCCAAGAACAGGATGGATGCCGCCACCACCACCTCGTAACAGTCACCCGCGTTTCGACCCAAACACGATGGATACCTCCGCGGATCGAACCCGAGTCCGCGTCGCAGAAGTGGGGGACTACAACCGACCACCCACTACCTACGTCCCATGAGGCGGAGGAACAGGAAGAGGCGTACAACGCCGAGACATGAGGGAAGTCGTCTGCTATAACTGCAGCAAGACAGGACACTTCTCACGTGACTGCACGCAGCCAAGGCAGCCCAGACGCGGTCAATGGACTCGTCCGTCGACCAGTCGAGCCGCGGAGACGGACTACTACACCCAGGAACAAGAGCCCACGACCGCACGAGCAGCCACAACGACCCCGCAACAACGCGCCCAAAATTGGCTGAGCAACATCAAGGGGGAAAGCGACGAAGTAAAAGATATGGTCCTTCAGGACCTATGGGGAAAAGAGGGTTTTCCGGACGCCTAAACCCATCGGCCTGGGTGAGGGCGGTTAATTGTAACTCTGTAATCATGACTCGCTACCGTTCGCTTCGAATTCCAGTATCGATTCGCACAAGTTACGCCATGGCCGACGTTAAAGGATTAGTAGACTCGGGGGCAACTGACAACTTCATACGTCCTGCATTCGCTAAACGAATGGGATTGGGGTTGCAGGCTCTAGACCGCCCCAAGAAAATATATAATATCGACAAAACGGAAAACCAAGCTGGGTCTATCACACATTATACGGATTTGGATGTACAAACTAAAGGAATCCGCAAGGTGATGCGATTCCTTGTCACGGATATCGGCGACGAGGACCTAGTCTTAGGCTATCCCTGGCTATCCACGTATGAGCCCACGATAAGCTGGACTCATGCCGTCATCCACAAAGCCGCAATGCCGATAGTCCTTCGCTCGATACATCCCACTCCAACACAAACAGTAATCGGGCAAATGGTCACGGAGGAGGACAAAAGCGACATCCTCCTTGAACTCGAAGAGCAGTGTCAGCTGCGGACAACAGCGACGGAGCTCGCAATCCAAGCAGGGCAACACACCAAGGAGGTGGAATTGCCGGCACCCTACCAACAGTTCGCCAAGCTTTTCAACGAAGAAGCGTCGCACCGCTTCCCGCCCTCGCGTCCGTGGGACCACGCCATCGAGTTCAAGCCCAACACCCCGGCAATGATCGACTGCAAAGTCTACCCTATGACCCAGGAAGAAGACGGCCAGTTGAAAGAATTCCTCGACGAACAGCTGAAAAAGGGGTATATCCGACCGTCGAAATCCCCGTATGCATCTCCCTTCTTCTTCATTAAAAAGAAGGACGGAAAACTACGCCCCGTACAGGACTACCGTCGTATCAACGCATGCACCATTAGGAATCAATACCCCTTGCCGCTCATCTCGGAACTCATCACGGACCTAGGACACGCGCACACCTATACCAAACTGGACGTCTGTTGGGGATACAACAATGTACGGATCAAACCTGGAGACGAACCGAAAGCGGCTTTCAAAACACGATACGGCCTCTACGAACCCCTGGTCATGTACTTCGGACTCACCAACTCCCCAGCAACCTTCCAGGCGTTCATGAACGAGATCTTCGGACCAACCATCCGCAAACACGAACTCCTCGGTACCATCATACGCGTTTACATGGACGACATCGGGATAGCTACCCGCGATCCCGCCGACTTACAGGCCCACATACGCGCGGTCCAGGATGTACTCGCTGTCGCCCTCGTACACGACCTCTACTTCAAGCTCAAGAAATGCCTCTTCCACCAGCCGTGAATGGATTACCTGGGGGTAATCCTTGAAAAGGGGGTGACACGCATGGACCCAGTAAAAATTTCGGGCATTCGCGACTGGCCCCGACCTACGAAGGTCCGTGACGTACGCTCCTTCCTCGGCTTCTGTAATTTTTACCGGCTTTTCATTCGTGGCTTCGCCACACACACACGACCACTCAACAAACTCACGAGAAAGGACGCCAAATGGAAATGGGCCGAAGAAGAGGAACGCGCTTTCCAAAGGCTCAAAACCTTAGTCACCGAAGAGCCGGTACTCGCACATCCGACGCTCACAGACCAGTTCGAACTCGAAGTAGACGCGTCCGGATTTGCCCTGGGAGCAGTACTACTGCAGAAGAAGGCGGATGGGAAACGACACCCCATCGGATACTACTCCTCCACCCTCAACGAAGCAGAACGAAACTACGACATCTACGACCTCGAACTACTGGCAATCGTCAAAGCTCTGCGACACTGGAGGCCTTTCCTAGCAGGGTCACCACACAAGATCAAGATCTTCTTGGACCACATGAACCTTCAATACTGGAAAAGTCCGCAAAAGATAAGTAGACGAGTAGCCAGGGAAGTATTAGAGCTCATGGAGTACGACTTCGAGATTCACCACATACCAGGGAAGAACAACGGACGAGCAGACGCACTGTCCCGAAGACCCGACTACGACCAAGGAGAAAACGACAACGAAGGAGTGATCGTACTCCCCGAACGGATACTTGTGCGTGCCCTGCAGATCGAACCGTCCGAAGAACCACCACAGGACGAGTATCTCCTCCGCTACTGGAAAGACCCACAACAACTCAAGGAAATCGAAGGTATCTGGTATCGCCAAGGCCGACGAGTGATCACGGGAACAATAGCGGACAAACAAGCACTCATCTCCCTTCATCACGACCCCCCCGTACACGGACATCCCGGAATTGCACGTACCACACGGCTAGTGGAACGAAGGTACTGGTGGCCAGAGTTGAAGAATGATGTCTGCGAATACGTGAAGGGATGCGCGGACTGTCAACGACACAAGGTAAATAATCGCCCTATACGCGCTCCTCTCGTCCCCATCACGCCCGTCATCGATGCCAACCTGTTCGAGACCATTGCCCTCGACTTCATCACCAAACTCCCTGAGTCGGAGGGACAAGACTCCATCCTCACCATCACCGACCACGACTGCTCGAAAGCGTCCATATTCATTCCCTGCAGAGAAGAGATAAGCGCAGAGGGAACGGCCGCCCTGTACGTCACTCATGTATTCCGAAGGTTCGGACTACCGTCCAAAATTATCAGCGACCGAGACCCCCGGTTCGCGTCGAAGTTCACACGCGAACTATGCCACATCTTAGGCATCCAGCAGAATATCTCAACCGCTTATCATCCACGCACCGATGGACAATCAGAGCGCACCAATCAGTGGCTGGAACAGTATCTGCACTTCTGGGCCAACGAGCGGCAAGATAACTGGGCGCCCCTACTCCCTATAGCGGAATTCGCGCACAACAATTGGCCCCACGAGTCAACAAAGAAGTCCCCCTTCTCGCTGCTTATGGGATACGACCCACGCGCTGATTGGTTGGATAAGCCGTTGCCCATACCACAGGTGACCAAAAGACTCGAACAGTTCAGAGAAGCACGGATGGAAGCTCGGGAATTGATGAAGAAGGCCCAGGCGATGTGGGTCAAACACAAGGACACTCCCCGTTTTGAACAAGGGGACTACGTGTGGTTAGAAGGGCGTCATCTCCGCACCAATCAGCCCACAGCAAAACTCGCAGCACGGCGACACGGCCCCTTTCAGATCTCTCAGGTGATGTCCCCTGTCACGTATCGCCTAGAACTTCCCACACAGTGGAGCATCCATCCAGTGTTTCACATCGATCTTCTCACACCCTACAAAGAAACGGCCATACACGGCAAGAACTTCCAGCGCCCGCCACTGGATCTTATTGACGGAGAAGAAGAATACGAGGTTGAGAAGATTCTAGATGTTTGGCAGTTCGGCAGAGGGAGACGCCTGCAATACCTCGTGCAATGGAAAGGTTACTCCGACTCGGACAATCAGTGGGTCAACAAGGACGACGTATTCGCAGATGACGCGATAGCGGACTTCGAGCGGAATCGAACCCAGTCAACGAAGCACATAAAAGAGACGCAGATTCGACAAGGAACAACATTCCCCTCGTCTACTCACACTGGATTCCTTTCCTCATTACTCATGTCTCTTCCCACTGCTGCTAACGTCCTCGCCGAGGTTGCCCGAAACATGGGACCGGTCACCCATCAAGAGCTCGTCGACGCCCTCGCCTCCATCCTCCCGGCCACCTATCACGACGGCACTAACAACCCCGCCACCTACTGGCTCATGTCCGAGGAAGGGCAGTGTCTCAACGCCACGCCCCTCACCGAGGCCGAAGTGCATCGGCTTCGTGCAGCTCTCCCAGACAGTGAGGATGCCTCACCTCGACCTCTCCCAGTACGAATCGAATACCGGACGGAAGAAGAAGACACCCACGCCCGCGACGCTGCGCTGGCAGGAGTGGATGCGTATGCGGGATTGGAAGCTAACCGCACAACAGTGGAAGGGGGAGCAGCTGCTGACGACAGTGACCAGGCGGACGAGGGTCCTGCAGCGTCGAGCCGCGTTTACCGCGATGCTGCAAGCACAGTGTATGAGCAGCCAGAGCTCGAGTTGAGGGAGTGGTACCCAGCTGAGCACCCCGACCTTCTCACCGCCCGCGATTCTGACGCATTGGCCGAAACCCCCTATGCATGCGACTCGCTGGGTCGCCCCATCTACCGCGGAGATGTCCGCATCGACGCACCCCCGCTTCACCCCACCATACGTCTGCAGCGCCGCCTCGGCAGCTCGGCCAAGCCCCCGTAGGCTACAAAGCCAACAAAGCGGACAACTTCGTCCACTATCTCATCACCGACGCGCAGGGGATCACACGCCAAGCCGCCTACGTGCAGGTGGTGATGGCAGCCGACCCCCGTGTCATCGCCCTCGTTGACGACAGCGACAAGGTCTATTCGAAGCCGCTGTACGCGGAACCCATGGTCCGCGAGCGCGGTAAGCCTCACTACGCGCCGGAGGACCTGGTCATGTTCGCGGTGGGGCACGCCAACCGGCATCGAGTGGACATGGCGGTGAACGAGTTGCGGGATGTATCGGCCAAAGCTGAGTTGCACAGATTCCGATCCTATACGCAAGAGGCTGAGCGCGTCGAGCAGCGTCTCCACCACCTCGCCCTCGCACTCGGCGAGATCAAAGGAGAGCTCGCCCGCAGCAAGTTCCGCCTCGAGATGGCGGACATCGTAGCGCGCATCGGAGAGAAGCAGCAGGGATGGATGGGAGGCGTCGGACCGGTTCGGCGCTGTGGGCGTCGCAGCTGAAAAGGGGGTGATGTAACGATCCTTGTCGTGGACACTTACGAATACGGTTGTGGCTCCCTCGTAAGCAGTAATCGGTCACGGACTTTCGTATCAGTCAGCGGTCGTGGTATCACATGTTAGTGTACCATGACTCATTCCTAGTATCGCCGTAGTAGGGTTCGAGCTACTTACGCGACTCGTCTCGGAGTTCACAGGGGAGCTTTAAAGCTACCCCCTTCATGTATAAATAGGAGTACACAAAGACCAAGATTCGCCATCTTGGTCTTCTTGAATCGTCACCGTGTTCTCGCCTCTTCTTCCGTGTCTCCTTCTCCTCGGACTTGTCGTTCGCTTGCCTCTAGCAGAGGAAGTCGTCCTCCATCGTTTACGCCTAGTGGATCAAGCCCTAGTGCCCTTCGTGACCGCGTGTCCAACGGGACCGCGTGTTATCATCACGTGACTATACAAGTCGCGATATCCGGTAAGTCGTTCTACGCCCTTACGAAGTCCAAGTTGGACTAACGCCAGTGACGGCGTTACAGGAAGGCCAAGCCACGCAACAGTGGCAAGGGTGCACCGGCGTCTTCCTCCCCCCCTGACCGCATCCCCACACTTGTTTGACGCGCTCGCACCAGGGCTGGGACACCGCTCAAAGGCCCGGCCCCTTTACCTAACCATCCGTACTTCAGCTTCCTTGGTAGGTGCTGCTAGTCGGTCTCCCCGACTATTACCCCTCTGCTGTGCCTGCCGTTGTTTCAGGGCACCACCGCATTCCTTACCAGTGTTTCATAATTGTCCACCTATCGTTCCCTCCTTCTCATTCTTGTCTCCCCACTCCGTCTTACTATAGTTTTCAGTCCGCGTGTTGTCCGGGGCATGAGGCTTCCTTGAGAGGCCGTTTCCCCTTTACCGATATTTTACTGGTAGTGACCCACAATGGCTGGCGTGGTTTGTATGGGTGGATTTGGAGTTTCCGTACAGAGTAGCGGGCTGGGGGTGTGACGACTGTTCTTGTACTAGTTACTGCTGCAGAATAAATCGGAAAAAAAAAAAAAAATGAACGACCCGGCAGGGTTGTAACACCAATGAAGAAACGAGATCGCGTTTCTTTGCTCCTGTGAGTGTCATTTCTATCAGTGCTCAGACCTCATGACTTTTTAAATATTCACCAGATTGTCAATTGCTTGATAGCCCAGTTTGGCAGTTGGATCCAGAGTGCGCCAGAGTCACTGATGGCAGTGATGGCTGACCGCATTACAAAAAGAGGCAGGGTTGTGTATCATTTTAAGACATTCAACAGCGCCATATCTGTCTTAGTGGAGGTTGAATGGGAAATTGGAGTTCTTGAATGGTGTCTGGATGCCATTGCCCAGGTGATAGTGGAATGTAATGGTAAGGCTTTTGTTTTAACTGGGACTTGCCATCAATATCTCAACATACCCACAGTTTGCAGTTGGAACAACAGCAAGGATGGTTTCAATGTACCAGTCTATGGCATACTCTGCGATGGACACAGCTTCCTATTCTTCACCTTTGATGGTAGTACCAAACCATACAAGTTCACGATGGGTTCTTTCCCAGGAAGTATGTTTGAAGGACTCAACATAGTTGACTTCTCATCAGAACCCACAGCACATCATTTCATCTGCAGCCTACGACCAATATGCAAGACAATATTCAACCTGTTGTTACTTGCATATATTGCAAGCTTGAAGGCATATCATGATAGGGACGCATCTCAGCAGAAGAGTCTGGATGGCTGGGATAAAGCACTCAAGTTTGCTGAGGAGTAAGGCTCCAACCATTTAGTTTATGATTACTCCACAGCCAGTAAATAGATGGTAAACCATTGTAAACTGTTTATAGACAGTAAATACTATTTATAAAACAATTCACATTGATACCCCAAAAGTTTTCTTGAAAATGGGCCCCACTCAGTAGCAAATATATGAAATATGATGAAAGTAGTAACTTGAAAATTGGCTCTCATGAACATATTCAACAACTAACCCTATGTTGTGTTATAGCCTTAGTTGCAGCTTGAGCCAATATTTTTGGGATCCTACAAGTAGGAAATAAAATAGGAAAAGTCTGAAGATGTTGTGGAGGTAGACAATTAAAAATGCCAGGGCAACTCTAAGTGATCTAATTAGGCATTCCTGAGTTATTTTACTTGCCTAGAGTTGACAGAGGACCCCCTAGCATCCAATGTGGTACAACTTCACAAATATTCTCAGAGTTATATCTATTTTATTTCCTGAGATTCCAAAAATGTGCTGAACCACTGTTGTATTTTATAAAGATTACCATGTGAAATATTTTAACAGGATACATAATATGACCTCTATAATCTGACAATATTGTAGAAAATAAAATCTATACTGTCTACATATTATGCCTTGAAATTGCATTGTTTAATTACCTTATCAACATTTTATGTATGAAAAATTGTGAATAAAAATACCTTTTGTTATAGATGCCTAAATTTTGGTAAAAGGGCATTTTCCATCCAGTGATGGTTATATATTATTAGGCTAAATTCAGATTTAAAAATGGTAAAATGATACTTACTTGATATAATTTTGTTACAATCTCTTTGGTTGGACAGTGGATATTCTTCTACAAGTGTTGTACATAGAAAAAATACAAATGATATTTCAAGTGTAAATGGTGTTGGCCACTGGTTTGGCTCTCATTTTTTAAAGCTATATCTAGATGAAATCCTAAAATAATAATATATTTCCCACTCTATAAATTGTGAAAATTTTATATTATATAAATACCATTTTGATATTATTTTTTAACATGAATCTGGCTTAATAGTATATAATTATCAGATTCACATTTTTGACCATAAAAAATGAAGGAAAAAGAATTGGCTCTTATTATGGAAGTATTAAAATTTGTCAGCATAAAAATGGTAATTTCCATCCAGTGTATTCAAGGCCAAGTTCAAAGTATTCAATGGTGTTTAAAGTGTTGAACATTGATTTCTTTTCCTGGCTATAGTGGGTTCAGGAAAAACAATTCTAATGTATGTGGTCTCACACCACCTTTTTTCATTGTTACTTACCCAGTTTACTAGCTCAGTCATTCTTGAAATCCACAGGATGCGCACAGCCTGCACAGCATACCTTTTTTTGATTTCCAAGCCAAGGGGAAGTGGCACTGGTGTGATCTTCTCTCTTCTCTCATTTTTCAGCTCAGCTGCATGTCTGATTCCTGCTGTCTCCTTTTTTCCATCTATATTAGCACACTTAAATATTCTGATCTGAGGCCAAATGTGGATAACAGTTCTTCTTGAGTCTAAAGGGTCTTGGGATGACTGTTTACTGTTTACTATTTAGTTTATTTACTTCACACCACCATGCCAGTAAATATATGGTAAAATTAAACCATGTAAATAGTTTAAAAACTGTTTTAAACCTAAATGGTTGGAGCCTTACTGAGGAGGCATTGGAAAAGTCTCAGAATGCAGAGGCACTGCGCCAGGAAAACTCAATTGTCAATGCTGATGCAACTGTTGAAGCAGCCTTTAAGGCTCTGAAACTCAGGTATAGCTTTTGTCAGTGAACTCATTTTCATTACAAGCTAACATATCAACAGTACAGATGTGGTACCAATTTCTTTAACCCACCTCTGATGGTTGGTTGGGATGATGATGAGGTTGGGAAAGTGTAAAGCTGGCATTGTGATTGTGATGGCTGGAAACCCCTGTTTCACCCCACTGCTTCTGACCTCTTCTCTGGTAACCCCCATCCCATACCACCTTCCTGCAGGCTTCAGGCACAACCTCAAGACCTGACAATTGACCCCCTGTTTGAGTTTCTTGTGTGATGAACACTCACTCAGAGCGGTGTGTACTTGCTAAGTTGTATCGGGTTACGGAGAGGATCGAGCCAGTCAAGGCTCAGTTCGATGATGCACAAGTATCTCTTGGTCTCCCAGGACACAAGGATAATAGAGGGGTCAAAGTAGGCTCAAGCGTAAAGGCGAGCTGAAGGGATAACTCAAGTGCAGAGGCGAGTTCTCTCGAGGTCGTGAGACAGATGATGTGGTATTACACAAAAAGTCAAGTCTACCGTACAAGCTAGGTATACAAGACCTTATATAGTAGTACAGGGTGTTTGGTTGAGCCAAACACAAGGCGTGATGATGAGCCTTCAGCCCCAAAACAGAACAATGGGAGATTCGTACATAGTACTGTGGGAACGTGCGGAGTCATGCACTCATGGGATCAACTCGGAAATGTGGGGTGGTTTTCAATGGCGCAAACTACCCCTCGAACTGAGTCGTGCGTAAGTGGAATCAGTGAAAACAAAGCGACGCGTGAGAAATGAGAAGCCCGCGGAAACCGCGTATCATACATGGAGCGGGGAATCAGAAGAGAACAAGGAAGGCATATTGTAACACTATACCCCACTAAGCTGGCCATAGCCGCACCTCCCTTGACGATGTCCATGCTCTATGTGCACCTCACTTGTCTCACTCACTCATCCTTGCCATCTTGCACATCCGGACAGGATTCACATCCTCTTACACCCACCTCAGGTCGGGACAGATCGGCAATGTGCTGGTCCTGGGAGTTATGCAGCTGCAGTTTTGCCTCCGTCGTTAAGGAGTTGGACGACAATCTCACCCACACAGTGAGTATTTTTTTCACTTGTCGCCACTGTCACAGCTCGTTGACTCGTAACTAACACCCACATTTATACAGATATGCAGCCTTGTTCCCATCGAAGATGATATATCCACCCTGGACGACGCCCAACAGCCCCTCCACTCTTTCCATGAGAAGTCCGTCGCCCTCAATTGGAATAGATGTGCTTGCTTCATTGTCATTGGGCTTCCACGCCTCGATTCATGTACGCCCACCTGCCCTTTCTCCAATTTGGAATACTGACTGGCCCCGTCCTAGCTTCATCGGGATGGCCAACTTTGTTCGTCGTGTCACACTCTCTCTCCTTTTTGCTTCTCACCCTCAAAACCATTGCAGAACATGTCACTATGTTGCCGGTCTCATTGGCTCTGGTCTCATTGGCTCCACTCTCATTGGCTCCGCTCTCTTACGACTCCTCTCCACAATGTGCCAGTTCATTTACTTCTTCAGAAGACCGACATCATTTGTGACTTCCATGAGGACGCCGGCTGGCGCCCTCAAGCTGCTCCGTAACCCACACCAATGGTCATCAAGCGTACAGAAGCATTGGTGAAGGGAATGGATGACAGTGGGCCGCTTACCTGACATATATCCAGTGACAACGTCTCCCCATCATGTGCATAGAACAATCATGCTTGGATTATCACACACATTTTCTGTCAGTCCCGCTAGCTGTTGTATGGTCAGAACAAAACACTCCATGATTAATAGGGTAATGATGACGGTAATTACAGATATGCTTCATCAATGCCTTGTAAATTTGAGCTGCCCAGACTGTAAAATACTCCATTCAGGTGGAGCTACCTCTACCACGACCAGAATGTGTGGCAAGGGAAATGTAAATCCCACACAGATCATACGATGGGGCATCAATGGTGGCTCATATGCGCCAGTGGGGTTTGAATACCCACCACCCTAAGATATTGTGGACGTAATTTACCAGGACCCATCAGCGCATGCATGACTCACATTTAAAGCCCATCCCCTTGTTTTCACTGTCCACCCTCTGCTCATGACCTGACGTACTCGAACCTGACAGGTGAGTCATCGAGCCCTCTCCACACCCTGAGACTTACCAATCAAACTAGGCTGCCACTAGCCAACTCGGCATGTCCAGTGGCGAAGAATTCAGCTTGCAAGATGTGGAAGATGTGGGTGATACACTTGACCGATCTTCGTCTCTTCCGGCGCTAGCCACTGACGCTCGACCAGTCGTCGCTAAGACAACTTCTAAGGCAGCCCTCGATGTTGCCCATTTTTTCACCAATGTAAACTCCCCCAATCCTAGCAAGAGCCTGCAGAGGGCCTGCACGGTGTGCATGTGAGCACTGCCCCACTTATCGCAACACAACCTCCTAACAAATTGACAGTGAGAAGTACAGTAATGACAAGCAGAAGACCCAAGAGAAGACCTCAAAAAATGTGCCAAACTATCTTTACGTGAAAAGCACCGCAAACTCCAACCTCCACCGCCATCTCACCACAAAACACAGTCCAGAGTACGACACAGCGGTTTTGAAGTTCAATTGGAAGTATAAATTATCGACCCAATCAGGTGGTGTGTCCATTCGCAAGGATGTCAGTAATGTGCGCTTGGAGGTTCCACTATTCTCTCCGGCCACCTTCTTAGAGTACCTTGTTCACTTCATCGTCGCAGGTGATCATGTGAGTGTCGATCACCTCATATCCCCCTACGCTCTCACACGTCTTTTAGTTGATCCGCATTGTCAAAACTCCAGAGTTTTGACAGCTATATCTGGTCCTTCATGAGTCACTAGTCGATGCCGACATCCCTGGCCATGATAAGATGAGGGAAGCTATTGTCAACCATTGGTGGGATCGTTCGAAGGCTTGAAATCTAGTGCTTTGAGGTCCAGTCTGGTCCAGTTTTTTAACACATTTTCAAAAGACTGTGACCTTAACCGGTCTAAATGTTGATGGTAAACTCAATTTCTTAGACCGGACCGATCCAGACCGGTTAGTGCCGGTCCAAAACCGGTTAGCGTCAGTCCAAAACCGGTCACCTTATAGACCAGTCACTAACTGGTTATGACCAGTTTTACTCCGGTATTTGACCGGTCATTCATGCACATGTGGCCCAGGTAACCCTACCCGTGCACTCAAAAATCAACTCATACTTTATTACTTATGTTTGGTATAGTTACAGTAATGTTACAGGATGTACTACAGTGTAAGCTAAGTCAGTAGCGTCGTGGGCGAGGCGTCGATGGGCCATGGCGCCGTGTCGTTACGCCGTGTCGGTGTCGTCGGTGTCGATGGGCCATGCGTCGGTGTCGAAGTGCCACAGCACCGTGTCGTTACGACGTGTCGGTGTCGTCGGTGTCGAAGGGCCACGACACTGTGTCGTTACGGCGCGTCGGTGTCGATGGGCCACGGCGCCGCGTCGGTGTTGAAGGGCCATGGTACCGTGTTGTTACGCCGCGTGGGTGTCGTCGGTGTCGAAGGGCCATGGCGCCATGTTGTTACGCCGCGTGGGTGTCGTCGGTGTCGATGGGCCACGATGCCGTGTCGTTACGGCGCGTCGGTGTCGAAGGGCCATGGCGCCGTGTTGTTACGCCGCGTGGGTGTCGTCAGTGTCGATGGGCCACGACGCCGTGTCGTTGGGGCGCGTCGGTGTCGATGGGCCACGGCGCCGCGTGGGTGTCGAAGGGCCACGATGCTGCGTGGGTGTCGAAGGGCCGCGACGCCGCGTGAGTGTCGAACTGCCAAGGTGCCGCACGCAGCGAGGTGGAACCTAAGACAGTTATTTAAAACCTAGAAATGACAATCAAATTAGTTGTTTAAAAGAATAAGGAATAAAATCACTTAGCTTCTTTGAGGGTCCTTGGGCAAAAGCAACGCGAAGTGCTGAGTGTCGCGTGTGTGTGTTGACACGTCAACAACTCGTCCGGTCCGGCGACCTGCGTCCCGGTGAAACCCGCCGTGGCACATATTACCAAGCGTCAACATGGCCAAAAATGGGCATCAAACATCCATTTGGTGGTTGCAGGCCAAAATGAACTGAAGTCCAGTCTTTAACTGGTTTAGACCAGTTTTTTCCAGTCATAAGACTGATTGAGAAGGAGAAAGACTGTGACTGATGACTTCTGAAATTTGAAAAACTGTGACTGCAGTCCAGTCATCATCAGTTAAAGTCCAGTCAGGTCTTCAGTTTTTTTCCAGTCTATAGGACTGGACCTCAAAGCACTATTGAAATCAGATCTTGCTTTAGTCTGAGCACCTTGTTCTTCACATCGATAGCTGACTTTCATCAATACTAGTAGCAATCTTGTGGTCATATCAGTTTCATGGCAGATATCTGGTCAAATGCGAATTTGGCGTCATTCTTGGCGGTGACCTCACACTGGATTGCCCTTGACAAGTCAAGTGGATGCCTGACACTCAAAGCTGCCCTCATCAGGTTTCATCGTCTCAAGGACAAACATACAGGCATCAACATCATGAGGACCATCCACTATCTCCTTGATCGGGCTGGCGTTATGCTCAAGGTATGTGAATTGTTTTTACAATATCTATTCGCTCAGCTTACTATTCCTTAGATCGGTCACTTCACACTTGAAACACCGAAAGCAATGCTGTGGCCATGAAGCATCTGCAACGTCTGCTTGTCAAACGCGACTTGGAGGCAACCATAAAAATTGACTTCCACCACCTAAATAACTGTGTCCGATGCTACACCCATATTATCAACCTGTGTGCCGCTCGTGTCATTGCGTCTGTCTCCAGACCCAACGATTCTGGTTTGGGAGATGCGGCTTTGAGTTACAACGACTCCAACTCTGACAATGATGATGATGATGTCGATGATCACAATGATCATGACAGCCTTAAAGGTGACATCGATGACTTGGAATTAGCTGATCGTTTTGACGATGAAGGCGGTACGCAACTTGGAGCTTGGTCTGCAGGGCTCAAACGCAACCCCATAAAGTGTGCTCGGAATCTCATTCGTCTCTTCCATTCTTCAGACCAGCGCAAGCTGGGATTTCAACAATGTATTATAGACAGGAACACGCAAGGTTGGTTCACCGAGAAGAAACCCGATGGCACCCACCAACCACTCCTCGTCCCACAAGTAGAACTTCTGAGAGACGTGAAAACAAGGTGGGATTCCGTGTATCTTATGATCCGTCGTCTCAGAGCTCTTCGGCCGGTATGTTCATCTTACCAATTGGCCAGTAGAGACTAACTTAATATCTAGGCTATCGTCTGTTATTTTGCGACCGACTTACCCAACCACTCTCATTTTGCGTTGTCGGAATTGGAGTGGGATATCCTGGAAGGATTGGAGACAGTTTTGCGGGTAAGTTAGTTAGCCATTTTCTCAGGACGGTGCTCACTGTACCAACAGGTCTCTCATAGGTGTCAACAAAGCATGTCTTCCGAATCGATGCTGATCTTATCGCATGCTATCTCAAATTTTGAGATGCTCATGGCTGAATGGGAAAATATCGGTGAACAACATCCCGTCCTCAAGCCCTGGACGGACCTTGGTCTGGAATGGGCAACAAAGTATTATATTTGAATGGACAACACAGAAGCCTACGTCGTCTCCATGTGTGAGTCGCAGATTGACTATTACCTCTGATGCTGACCTTAAAGCTGACTCCAGTCCTCAATCCCTCCATGCACTTCTCGTGGATCGAAAGCCAGTGGGACGAGGGGTACATCCGACGTGCAAAGGCTACCATTTTGAAGACTGTAAGTACCATACTGCACCTGCTATCTCAGCCCCTCAACCCTCTCATGCAGATGCACCGGTACCGTAACCAGAGGTCGTCGGTGGATGCAACCGCAGTGTTCAATCTCCCTGCACAACCTGCACCAGTTGCTACAAACGAACCATCTTCAACACACTTCAAAATAAAACACTCCGTTTACGACAAGAAACCAACTCAAGCGACTAGTGTGGAGGTTGAATTCCGGAACTACACTACAGTGGGGACCACTTCTGACAAGACCAACATCCTGTGGTTCTGGGAGGTGTGTTTCTCATTCGAACATTATTACTACTGACTTACTCTCTGGAAGGCCAACAAGACAGAGTTCCCAACTCTCTTTGCGATGGCCATGGACTACCTCCCCATCCAGGCAACGTCTGTTCCTTGTGAACACGTGTTCTCGTTGGCAAAGGAGACAGACACCGTGAGGCGAAACTGGATCAGCCCGATCCTGATGGAAGCTCTCCAACTACTCAAATTTTTGCTCAAGAAAGAGCACCTCAACTTCATGGATGGGTGGGCAACATCGGAAGAGGCTATGCTGCTGAAGAGCGCTTCCCAACCCCTCAGCTCTCTCTTCGTGGGCGATTTGGAAGCTGTGTTGGATAACATGTTGTATGAGTTTGGTACATATGATGTTAATTAGCTACACCTCTCCTCGGCCTCGGAACCTCGGATAACAGTATATTACCATCATTGGAGCTGACATCAGAGTTAAATACAGTGTGTTGATTGTTGGTCGAATGCCCCTTACACCTCTTTGTTTTCACACACTTCAAGTTGTTGACAATGGCCATACTCACTCGAAAACCACAACAAACGTTTGGGAGACGATCCGTTCAAGGATCTGTTCCTCAACTAGGTTTCGTACGTGTTGGGGGCCGGTACAGAATTGGAAAGCTGCTTGGTTCTGGCGGATCTGGTGTGTCCAACTTTAACTCAAGTTCGACACCATTCTGAGCTTGTCTAGGGAGCGTCTATCTAGGGAAAGATATCAGGACGGGAGCTGAAATTGCTCTGAAGATAGGGTGTGCCGACGACTCACTGTCAACGCTCCGTCACGAATATGACGTGTATACAGCACTTAGTGGCTGTGCAGGTATCTCTCCAGTACACTGGTATGGGAAGGAAGGCACACACAAAGTCATTGTTTTGGAGCATCTTGGAACCTCACTTAGCGATTTGGTCGGTGAACAACAGGTCAACCGCAGCAAGGCATTCATATACGCCTCCCAAATGGTGTGTTCACTGCATACAAAACAGATCCACTAAACTTTTTCTTGCATGTCCAGCTCTCAGCAGTCGAGTTGTTACATAGTCGGCACTATGTCCATTGTGACATCAAGCCCAGAAATTTTGTTGTTCAAGCCAACAATCCTCACCCTGCTGTCTTCCTCATCGACTTCAGTTTGGCGCGGCTATTCTGCAATCCTGTGACCTGTTTACACATCCCATACTCCACAGATGAGTTGATAGTCGGCACTCTTCCATTTACGTCCCAGAAATGGCCAGCAAGGCCATGCCCAATCGCGTCGTGACAACCTGGAGTCTCTTGTCTATACTATCATTTATTCAGCACGCGGTGACTTGCCTTGGACGACCATTTCCGGTCGGGAGGCAGTCCTCCAGAAGAAAATGTTGATCACAGCAGAAAAGCTGTGCCAGGGCTTACCCACTCCCTTCTGTGAATTCATTGACTATGTCTATTCTCTTGACTTCAGTGCAAAACCGGACTACCAATATCTTCATTCCATTCTCTCGCAGTGCTCGGCAGCCACTGACCACCCCACCAAAGCGCTACCCTCACCCCTTTGCTCCCCTGTCCATGTAGACCGCACACCTGTTTTCGGTGGTAGGGTATAAGCAAGCCTTATACTGTATGAATAACGCGTAACTGGTACTGACTACATTTAGTCTTCGTTCCTCAACCTGCACAAACACTCTGTTGTCTGATAAGATATTCTGCTCACCCGCTCTCGCAATAACGCCTCAGAAATAGACTATTGCGCTACTTCGTTCGGCATGTGGTTCGTGTAGACTATTTCTGTTGTAGTTTGGTGTCGGGCCTGTGCTCTGTAGTCTTTTTATTGTCTGACCACCATTGTCATTATTGTTGCATGTAATGTACTCTTGGTTGGATATTTGTTGGCACTGGGCCATGGCCCATGGTTTCATCAATTGGTCTGGTTTAGCATTACACTGGTTTGCTTTGTACGACTGTTCTGTGTCTGTTTCCCTTTCTACTGCATTGTGCTTTCACTTTGTGAGCTCATTTTTCATGCGTGCTTCAGGTTCGCCCAACCTTTCGCATTATATAATGGTAGCGACACAAGTTGAACTTTTTACGTGACTTCAGAAGTTGTGTTCACCACTCATCTCCTGAAAGACGCTCTCATCTGACACTCTCATCTGACACTCTCATCCCACCCCTCCTCTCCCCTAATTGGTACACACATATATACTCATACTTACACCTCACGTTCCCATTTCTTTCTTTCATAGATCCCTTCATCTTCCCCAGTCGAGGGCACACTCAGAATACTCACCCTCATTCTCACACCTTCAGGCAGGATTTGCATCCTCTTACACCCACCTCAGGTCGGGACAGACCGGCAATGTGTTGGTCCTGGGAGTTATGCAGCCGCAGTTTTGCCTCCATCGTTAAGGAGTTGGACAATGATCTCACCCACACGGTGAGTATTTTTTTCACTTGTCACCGCTGCCACAGCTCGTTGACTCATAACTAACACCCACATTTATACAGATATGTGGCCTCGTTCCCATCAAAGATGACATATCCATCCTGGATGACGCCCAACAGCCCCTCCGCTCTTTCCATGAGAAGTCTGTCGCCCTCAATTGGAATAGATGCACTTGCTTCATTGTCATTGGGCTTCCACGCCTCGATTCATGTATGCCCACCTGCCCTTTCTCCGATTTGGAATACTGACCAGCCCCGTCCTAGCTTCCTTGGGATGGCTGACTTTGTTCGTTGTGTCACACTCTCTCTCCTTTTTGCTTCTCACCCTCAAAACCATTGCAGAACATGTCACTATGTCGCCGGTCTCATTGGCTCCGGTCTCATTGTCTTTGCCCTCTTACGACTCCTCTCCACAACATGCCAGTTCGTTTACTTCTTCAGAAGACCAACATCATTCGAGGACGCCGATACTACTTCTGGACGTACGAGAAGGGACTCCACTGAGTACACCGCTGACGGGTTGCACCCCACACACAGATCTTTGAGCTGCTCCCTAGATTTACTACAAAAGCATGCCTGTTATTAGAGTACTAAATTAATACTGCGTGGTGTAACAAGAAAAAAGATTATGGCTGCCAAACTGTTTGGGCTGAGACCCACATCACGACTGAAATTGAGACCACGCAAAACAGCCAGCTTGAGCCAGCTTCGAGCTGGAGCCGCGAATGAGCTGGCATTTTGGCCAGCTTAGCCCAGCCCGGCTTGGTAGCTGCAGTGCCTAGGCTCGGCTCGGTCCAGCAATCAATCCGGGCCAGCTTTCTACAGCTCGGCTCCAGCTTGGCCCGGCTACACGAGCTGCCGAAACACTACTCCACAGTCCAATAGGAATATATTAATCAAAGGAGTGGTACGACTTCCAGTTGTCAGGTGACTTGATAAGCAATAAACAATGACGTGACCGGTCATGTCATCGTCGGAGTTTGGAATTCAAACTCCGACCTCGGATTTCCCCTTTAGGAAGTTGATTATGTAAGACTAGTGTTGTCAGGTCCAGTTGCCAGAACTGGAAAAAACCGGCAACTGGACCAGACCGCAACTGCAAACAACTGGACTTCCGGTTGCAGTTGGGGCCCAGCACAGCAATGTGCAGTTGCAGTCGCTGAGATCGCACCGCGTTCTCCAACCAGTCATGACTGACTACAACCGGTTGCAACCGCTATTGTATCGACACTTAAGGCCCAGGCTATTATTACCATAGTACTGTATTCAAGAGCAAGGAAAGGTAGGGCCGCCGTACTACCTCATCACCGCTGCCTCCAACAGCCACAGCACCGACGCCATCATCTGACCCAGCACTGTGCAAACTTGCAGACAAATAGTACCTTCTCTTCCCCCTCTCTCATCGCCATTGTAAGTGTCCCCATCGGGCCATCTTAGCGTCACTGATTCTTGCGTCCAGGTGCCTTTCCAGCGTTGCTCACTCAGATTTAGTTAGACCCTACTACACTCACACACATACACCCACAAATTGCCATGCACAGACTATGCCATTAATGTAGCTGTGCTGCACACGCACATGGTCAATATATATAATCGACCTGAGATCGTTCAGAAATGCCGCCTCATCGGCTTGCACAATTTCCACCTTGCACGGGTGGCACATGAACTGAGACCCAATGAGCAAGGACACTACCTGAGATGGACACCACAATGTATAACACAGTGCAAACACCAAACATGTTTGATTAATGAACTATGGTGAGATAAAGCAAGTTTACAGCAGCGTGAATTACTGCTTCCTCCACCTCAATACTGTCCTCACTTTCCTACACCCATATTCTGACCAAGAATGCCTTCGAAATCTAGTTCATCACGCATCAATAGGTCAGCTCCAAAGGAAAAGAAACGGCATGCAGAAAGTACAGACTCGAAGGACCGAGATGAGGGCAATGATTCAGAACAGACACCCCCAAGCCCTCAAAAAAGTCAGAGAAAGAAGAAGAAAACACGGAAAGCAGAGAGCGCAGGAGAGGAAGGGGTAAGGCAGTTGAAGAGGAAGGGTAAGGGAAAGCAGAAAGAAGTGGTCGTTGACGAAGATGAGGGAGCGGAGACAGAGCCCAAGGTTGTCAACGATTCTGAAGAAGATGGTGATGAAGTGGAGGTAAGTTTCACCCCCCCCAATGGTAGTAACTCGGCTCACCCATGTCATCTTGCTAGGACCTTGATGCGTACCAAGGCCAGGGTATACCTGAGATAGTCATAGCCAAAAAAGACTCAACATGGGATCTTCTCACAGTCTTCAGTGATAAGATTAAGGTCATATTTAAGAAGTTGATAGGGGTTACTGAGATACTGGAAGGCTGATGGTGCATGATTTGCAGGTCAGTAATTGGAATCATACGGGTTGGTTACTTATGTGACATTCTAGAGCTGAAGTCGAAAAGGCGCTAAAGGAGAAGAGACGGACAAAGAGAACATTGAGACAATGCTTTCTACTCAGGTCGAATTCAACATGTTGTGGCCACATTCCTGGCCACCACTTCAAAGAATATGAGATGCAGTGTGGGGCAGCAATTCTGAAGATCATACTGAATTTCCGTTGTGTTCCTCCTGAGGCAAAGAAGGAGAAAGGGGACATAAAGAAGCAGAGTGTGCTGACATTTCCTAAGGAGTCCAGACCAACAGAATTTTTGAGGGTGGGGCTCTTAGAGGCAGTAACAAAGCACCTCATCTGTGATGACCAAGTCAGTTTGGGAGTCCGATTTGATCGAACAACGCCCTAACAAATGTCAGGCCTTAACACTTCCAAGGAAATCAACATTCTGAAATCACCTGGTCATTATGCGACCAAAAACCAGATCTGCTGACCTACCAAGCCGCCACGATGTAAGGGTCTACTTGAAGAATGCCTTTATTCAGCACATCAAACTGCTCTACAGCGATATCAAGGTCAGTAAAGCTGGATCGAACTCACCTGGTAACCTTTTTGATGATAGCTCATATCTGATTAGAATGCCCTGGGAAAGGTGTCAACGACTTCTGATGGGTGGTTTTACGATCAGGGCTCGGACTGGCACCGAGTTGTCGTAGCGAGGGGATCGTGCAGAGCTCGGGCTAGGACCGAGTTGTAACTTGACTCTTGAGATCGCCAAGAGGAGCGTCGACTTGCAAAAGACGAGTGCAAGGGAAACTAGAATGGATTTCGAGACGAGAAACAAGACTAGAACAAAGACAACAGAGTAGACTACAGCCTCCTTAAGTATCATACAAAATACTGGTTTTTCTATCGATTTTCGGGGGACGCGTAAGTGGAGAATTTAATTATAGAACGAGCACGCAATTGTGCGCAGTCCTATGTGCTGGCAAAGAGACAAACCCGAGATTTTACCGTAACAAGTCCGATTACCAAGAATCGATGGCACGATCGTTGGATCGTGACATAGCCCTCCCTCTTGACTAATTCGTCCTCGAATGAATGGATCTCAGTTCCTTGTTCGATCATCTTGATACTCGTAGTCATACGCATAATTTCGCGGATCTGGTGCGAATGCGAAATGTCCGTCAGCGATGAGAGGGTGGTGAGGTACATGATGTAAAACGAGACGATCTGGTCGAGTCGTTTGTTCGGGCATGATTTGGGTGCGCCAGGCGTCGATGCGGTTTTGAAGCGCGGCTCTTGCGTCATTGCGTGGCGACGTTGCTACGACTTCTGCTGTTTCCTCCTGTTCGAGGCGTGTGTGTCGGTTGCGGTCGTTAGAGAATTGGACGTGTTGGCGTCGGCGTAGGGCGTGAGGTGTGGTGAGGTCGACGGTTCTTGTGTCGTTTTGTTGGTTGTTCTTTTGACCTGAGGATTTTCGAGACTTTGGACAGTGTCGGGGAGTTCGCTTCATTGCATGCCGTGCAACTTCACCCGCGTCTGGTGGTCGCGGACTGTCTTGTCGTCGTGTATTTTGCGTGGTGGTATGTCTACGCGTGACTAAGGTGACCGGTGCGAGTTCGTCAGGGTCTCGTGGTTGTTCGAACGCGCGGGGAAGGAATATGGGGGGGTAGTACGTGAGCGACGGGTTTGGAGAAGCGACTTTCGGGATAAAAATCGAGGTTTTGAAGGTTTTCACCCCCTCAATAAGGTCGTTGTTTTCCATGACAACGGGAGGCGACGGAAGCGCGGGTGGTGACAGCGAAGGGAGAACGGGAGGGGGCAAAGGTGCGGGCACGAGGGAAGGAGATGGAGACGCGAAAAGGAGAGCGTCGGCGGCGTCGTCGATGTCATCCAGGGTTAAGTCGATAATAGCGGGGAGCGATGGGCGAGGAAGCTCGTCAGAGAGGGCAGCGATGTTGAGGAGAGCGACTTGTGATGGGGTACGGATGCCCGAGGGAGAGGCCGAACGGCTGACGGGGGCGGACGGAAGCGACGGAGCGTAGGCAGGGAAGAGAGTAGGGGAATTAGAGGGGGGCAATGCGAAAGAAATGGCGTTGATCTGAAGACCGAGATCGGATCCCGTAAAGTCATCGTCGCCGACAAGACTGAGGCTGTTGAGGACGTGGAAGCGGTCTTGAGGACTGAGGCTGAGTGCGGCTTGTAAAACCGAAGCCGCGGTAGGATCCATTATCGACGAGGAGACTTCGTTGATGTGTGCCACGGGAGTTCGTTTCTTCGGGCACTCCTTTGACAGATGTCCCTGTTGCTGGCAACGGAAGCAACGTCCCTCCTTCTGACAGCGAGCGAGATCGGCGTCCGATAACGAGGAATTGTATGTGCATCGTAGCGTAGTGATGGCGTCGATATCCATGGGGACAACGCCGTCCGAGACTGAGACAAGAGCAGGTGGGGGTATCGAGGTGTTAGTAGGAAGGAGAACGGGGTCCGTTCTGCGTGATATTTTGATGCCGCGTGCTTGGAGGCAGCTGGCGAGCGTACGAGCGCGCTGGGCTTCCGCACGAGCCGCGGTCTGCCATTCTGTCATAGTGTCGGGGATGTCCGTGCGTTGGAGGCAGGCGCGAAGGATTGCTTCAGAGAGTCCACGGCGGAAGAACTCTATCGTCCCGCTGGCGTCGAGATGCCAGCCCGCTGCATTGGCCAAATGTTCGAACTGCGCGGTATACGTATCTACGTTGTCTCCCTTCATCTGGAGCGTCGTGAGTTTTTGGTACGCATGTTGTTTGCTAAGCGTGTCGGTCCACGCGGCCTTGAAGGATGTCTCGAATGAGACCCACAATTGTTCGTCTGACTCTGCGATGGGATTAATAGCGCGGGTCGTGTCAGTGTCTAATTTCTGCTCCATGATGTCGACCCAGTTGTTTACAGCGGGTCCCCGCATGAGGCCGAGCGCGATAGTGACGCGCGAGTACGGGTTCTGAATGAGCTCGTGATTCCGATTGATTTTGCGATATAAGCGAAATTCCCGTAGGAACTGATCGCTATCGGCACGATTGCCGGTGAAGAGAGTCGGTGGTGTGCCTTTGAAAGCACCGGTGAGGAGTGTTGGAGTTGCCATTGGTGCGATTGGGACGATCGGTACGATCGGAGGGGGGGGGGCGAGGGGTACAGAGGTGGAATTCGGAAGTACGGGGGCGGCGGTAGGCGTGGAAGATTCTTCGATGAGTGTGAGATCGACGTGGATCGGGGTGAGACGGCGGAAGGCTTCTGTGAGGTCTTCGATAGGATCGACGGGGGAGAGATGGGGTAGGACGATGTCGGGATCAGGGGGGTCCGACGCAACGGGATCGGAGAGAGGAAGGTCAGGTAAGACGATGTCTTCGTCGACGTACTCGAGCTGTTCCTCTACTTGTTGCTCGTTGTTTGAGACAGGGATGGGTGCAGTAGCACTGGGAAGTTGTTGGAGACCTTCGTCTTCCGGGAGCCACCAGCCGAGACCGAGGTCGTTATCACGGGGGACTTGGAAATCTGCGCGGGTGCGATAGATGTGTTGTTGGAGGCCCGGATCGTAGTGTTGTTCGACGAGATACCAAGCGTCGTTAATAAATTCGAGGAGGTGAACTTTCTGTCCGACTACGCAACGATATCCGCCGTGTCGGTCTGAGAGGGATGAGTTCCAATAAGCAGTGCCGAGGACGTGCTGGGGGAGGTCGTCGCTCCAACGCCGAAGTACTTCGATCCACCCGTCGTTTTCTGGAAAAGATAGTCGTAGGCTCGCCACGGTCGAATGTCTGTCTGAGTCGTCTCGGGTATAACCGCGAGAAGGTGTCTGGGTTCAAGGTGTTGGTCAGGGTCTGTTCTCGGGTCGTCCGCCTGTACGTTCGCGGGGCCGGGAGTGGTCGTGAATAAAAGATCGGTAGAGAGGTTCTAGTCTTATTTTACGATCAGGGCTCGGACTGGCACCGAGTTGTCGTAGCGAGGGGATCGTGCAGAGCTCGGGCTAGGACCGAGTTGTAACTTGACTCTTGAGATCGCCAAGAGGAGCGTCGACTTGCAAAAGACGAGTGCAAGGGAAACTAGAATGGATTTCGAGACGAGAAACAAGACTAGAACAAAGACAACAGAGTAGACTACAGCCTCCTTAAGTATCATACAAAATACTGGTTTTTCTATCGATTTTCGGGGGACGCGTAAGTGGAGAATTTAATTATAGAACGAGCACGCAATTGTGCGCAGTCCTATGTGCTGGCAAAGAGACAAACCCGAGATTTTACCGTAACAAGTCCGATTACCAAGAATCGATGGCACGATCGTTGGATCGTGACAGGTGGACTGCAGACACCACAAAACTAGGATACCTCAGCATGACGATGTTGATGCTGCCAACAGAAAATGGACTCTTCGAGGCGAGGTAGTTGGGTTCCGCCTGATCCATGGGACGCATACAGGCAATAACCTGGGCCATTATTTCGTCGGCCTCTGTGATTGTGTGGGTATCATGTCACATTTGTATTCAAAGGTGCGTCGTTGTGTCATCTCCCACTGATCTGAATTGGTACTTATGCTGTGATGCAGCTCTATACCATAACACTTGACAACACATCATCAAACAACACCTTTTGTGATACCGTTGAGTCTCAGCATCGACACCGCCAGCTCCCTCTCTGGTCAGCTGCTGAACAGCAACTGCCGTGAGTACTGCTTGTCGCCATGATCCGAGTTCTCACATTGACCACCTCGGATCTAGATGTCTCGAGCATGTTGTCAATCTTGCAAATGTAGATATCATGTCCCACATCACAAAACTCACAGTCATCGAAACTACCAATGCCATTTGGGAATATGACCCATCCGATCTCCATAACCGTGTGCTTGGTGGTGGCTTGGACGTGATTGCAACGATCCACACGCTAGCAGTCAAGGTACATTCCATTTCCGTTACTTTATTTGGTTCTAACTCCATGCCATTGGGGCGTATAGATCCAGGCTTCGGGTCAATGAATTCAGAAGTTCGAATTGCTCCAGATTGAGTGCAGCACCACAACACCCCTCAAGATCACACTCCACAGCAACACACGCTGGGGTTCCGCATTTTCTATGCTGGATTGTGCGTACAAACTTTGTGTGGTAAGTCCCGTCCCATTTCTGTTGTATTATGCTCATCAAACTCTCAAGGCGATCAATCTTTTTATCTCATCTGCAGATCAACTCTATGGTCCCATCATGACATTGCAACATGACAGCCGTGTCATCAAAAAGGTCCCCTGGTCTGTTTTTGCCTTGTCAGACATGGATTGGGCCCGAGTTGTGGATGTGAAAGCAATCTTGGCTGTGAGTTTTGGTCCTCTCAATCACTAGTGATTCACCACAATGTTGCTTTAAGGATTCCAACCGCGTTCTTCACCACTTCTCAGCTGACAAACACCCAAGTTTATATTGCGCGCTTCCTGCACTTGAGGATCTCCAAAGTGCTTGGGAAGCAAAACTCGACAATTCCCAGTTCGAGCTCTATCACAACGCAATCAGGGATGGCCTAGTGAAACTAATGAAGTACTATTGCAGGTTTGATGAAAAGCCTGCATATATCCTCGCGCTTGGTAGGTCTTCCATTGTAATATTGTATTTAATATTGAGTTTAAGTATTACAGTGCTTCACCCGTACTTCAAACTTCATTACATCAAACTTGCATGGGGGGGAGTAGAGGAACAGGTGAAGGAACAAGCAAAGGGAAATCAGTACGCTAAAAACTGGCAAGAGGAAGCATTGAACATTGTTGAGCGAGCTGTAAGTCTTCTGCTGTTTTTTTTGGTCACATGTCGCATAACTGGTACGTTAGATGGAAGAATACTCGACAATGTTCCCGCAACTGCAACCATCCTCTCCTGCTTCACCAACTTCGTTGGCTGGTCTACCAGAGCCATTCCTGTCAGAATTCGATCGGCATCAGCTGCAGCTCCTCTCCCAAGGTTCCAATGAAGAATGGCAGCTGGAATTGCGGCGATATCTGCAGGATGTACCTACAGATGTGACATGGGACACAGACATCATTCATTGGTGGTCAGTAAGCACATGTCAGAGGCTTTCTTGCCGCTTTCTTGATAAATTGTTACAGAACTATTCTAAGGTATATCCTACACTAGCTCACATTGCCCTTGACGTTCTCCCCAGCCAAGCATTGTCCATGCCATGTGAACGAGCCTTCTCGAGCAGCAAACTGACAGCCACAGACCAACGGGCACGACTCAAGGCAGAAGTCTTTGAGGAGCTGCAAGTGTTGAAGGCGACATGGTGTCGCCAAACTGTCGACCTTGTGCAACAGAACTCGGAGGATGCTGAGGAAGTGTTGGACGAATTTGAGGACCTTTGTCTGGCAGACGAGGAGATGAGGCAGTGGGACGAGTCGGATTCAGATTCAGAAGGTTTTGGACATTACGACTGAGTAATCTATGTGCTGTACATCTGCTGTACATTTACTGCAAATGCATGCATGGCACTGCGCCAATCAATCAAAGGTTGTCAGTTGAAACCGATCCCAACTGACCACAACTGGTTGCACAACCGATGACCACCGGTTGGTTGTGGTCCAGTTGTCGGTTGTGTGATGGGTGTAAAATGACTGACCGGTTGCAGTTGTGGTTGTGGCCAAAGGGGCTAAAAACCAGACTCAACTGGACCTGACATCACTATGTAAGACCGGGCCGACACGGACCGGTCTTTTCGCACAAGTCATGACCCAAAGTTCCTAGGTTTGTGACATCTTGGGTTGCCATTTCAACCTTTTGCTTGAGTTTTATTTACTACATGTAGACCTTCACTTACATTTTCCTGCCCCTGGCCTACATGGCTAGTCTCATACACTGTCTCTCAGATCCACATATCTTGTTCATTTAACTCTACTCAGTATGGTGCATTGAGTGTCTATTCATTGAAAAAACAGCAAACCACTATCTTGAGTAAAGCTCCGCGTGGTTGCACACACAATTGTGGTGTCTCTTTCCATCTTTGAGATCATACACAGCTCCAGGATGTTAAGTCATCTGAGAAAGTATTAAGCAAAGCTCATCACTCACTCTCAGCAAGGCAGTTGTCATGAAAGTTTTCGCCACTGTCCTTTCACAACCACATTGATCTTGCTGCTTGTGCATGCTAGCATCTGAACTGTTTGGTCAGGGATTTAGATGACAATCTCAATGCCTTGTGGTCTCTTCACATGAAGGAAGCAAGGAGCCACGACAAGGCCTGAATCTAAACCTTAAAAGACAATATGGATGGTGTACTCATAACCATGTGTTTATACAGTAATTCATCATTTTCTATCAAATAGATGCAGTCGTCAGGCAAGTTTATTTTCTGCTGCTCTCACTTCCTTCATTACTGATAAGATCCATGATCTTCAAGTCGATCCAGTGCAGCAGTTGGTCTACTACCAACAACAGAACATTGTACTACTCACTCAAATCTCCAAGCAGGTTCCTCCATTGCTCTATAGGTCTCCATCCCATCTGCTTCACCTCCACCCTATCCCAATTTCAGTCCAAGCTCATATGATGTCCGGGTCACTGGCAACGTGTTATGACCCAGCCAGGTCATTTGGGCCAAAGGCCACTTGAGGTTTCAGGAAGTGCCTGAGCGTGCTGAACACTGGACTCCAAGGCTTGACTACTGCCAAGGAGAGGACAGGGCTATTCCCTCTACACAGGGAGTAGACTTGAGACTAGGAGAGGGGACAGACAAGCAAGCAGGAGTAGAGGAGAAGCTGGCTGGAATTCTTCAAAGACTAGAATGCTGAATACAGGGTGAACTACAGCCGACTTATATACTAAGGCAGAAGAAATCAGGAACCCACACCCCTTATGTAAGCATGACATAGGGTTAGGGTTTAACAAATCTTGGGTGAGGGTCTTAGGAGGGTGCCAAAAAAACACCAGTACAGCTAATATTTCAAGTACCCTCACATTTGGGCCAAACTAAAACCACAATCCACATGAAAGAGAGGGAATAAAAGTTGTGCAAGGAGATGGGAATGTAGGCAATGTGTTGCACAAGCCCTTCAACGCAAGCTTCAATGTGTGGTCGCAGTGAAGTTCGAGGATTATGTCATAGTTTTGATTACATACACAATCACGTGATGTAACAAATTCGGCGGTCGGAATTTTGAACTTTGTTTCTTTCAACTCAGAAATGCGGAAAAATTCTTTTTCAACATAAAAGTTCTTTTACGCTACTGTACCCTCAAATTTGAGAAATTAAAAAAAACCTTTTACCAACTGAGAGCTAAGGAGGTCCCCTAAACTCTCATTAAAACAGTTTCCCAAAAATAGGTGTTGTGTTAGAGGAGTAGGGTTTGCAGCAGAGGGGGTTGAGTGGCTTACATAAGGGGTGTGGGTTCCTGATTTCTTCTGCCTTACAAGGCAAAGGTTTACATAAGCTGTATGCCAGCGCAGAACTCTTTGCTGGCAATAAGTGCCAGCACATCAGTACTACGTGTCAGAAGTTTCTAGAACACAGAAGGAGTCAGGGGTAAAACACAGAACAGTACAGTAGAAAGATCAGATAAGCTGATCTGATATAATAGGGTCTTTCAAAGTTAACTTATTTTGGTCCCTTATTGGACCCATTATAACGTCCATTAAGCCCAATTTTGGTGTAAATATGATGTTAATGTGAAAATTAATAAAATAAAAATGGACCAATAATGTCCAACTTTGAAACCCCCCCCCCTGAAAAAAGCCAATAATGAAACTATAATGAATTATTTTTGTGCCTCGGAGCCCCTGGCAATGTTTTGGCCGGGTAAATCTTTTTCAATCTCCACTAGACCAGATTACTAGTTCTGATTCGGAGTTCATAAAATGTAGTCATATTTGCTGTCTTACATAAAATAAAATGAAACTCAGTTTCTTTAGCAGCCCCCCTTAATAAAATAGAAATAATTGCGTTATGTACAGTAGGAGCCCCCTCCCATCCTTAAAAAATCAAATTATTTGTCCCTTTTTTGAGATCATTTCCGACTTAATGGTTTGCAAAATGGTATTGTAATGGTTAGGTAATGAGACAAATAAGGGCAACTTTGAAAGCCCCTAATCAAAACTTATGAGTCAGTCTGAATTGGGAATGAGAGTTTAGTAATGTCATGTGATTGTGACACAATGCTTATTGGTTCACAAGCCTAGTCTTCAGCATTTCCACCATGCTCCTTGCAACACTAGTTCAACAATGGTATGTGTTTCAGCTAGATAGTTGTGTAGATTATGCTTGTACTTTAAAATAATGTAACTACAGATCTGTGAGTTTGTAATACCACACCTGCACCTGTACATGCACCTGCACCTGTACCTGCACTGTACCCACACCCACAATTGCGGGTATGTAACCCACATGGGGTGGGTACAGGATATGCTTTCAATACCCACAGGTCTACCTGTGCCATTGCTGTAGGAATACAGTTGGATCTAACCGGCTGAGTAAGACCAGTTTCTACATTCGGATTATTCCATAACAAGACCGCACGTGAAGTAGCTTACCAAGCATGTACAGAATGTGCCCGGCTTATTGATTAGGGGTAGAGCTCCCTACAGCGGACGCTCATCCCTCTCGCTCACTCCCTTTGGGCGTTAATCATATAATATATTCCTTCAGGTTATGGGCCCTGGCCCCATAGCTTAAAACCTCAGGCCAGGATAACTTACTGCTCAATAAACACTATATTCCCCTTTCCCTGCACGAGAAATAATCTACCCCTATCATGCCTCCTTATCGATTTGCAGACGAAGATGAGCTCGAGGATCCCCCCTCTTCTGAAGAGGAGGAACTCTTCCGCACCCAGATGGTCCTCGGAATGCGGAAGTCTGGGACAACAATGACAGTTACGCACAAACACTCATCACGAATAATATAACTGAGTCGCAGATGGATCACATGCACTGTTGTGAGACAGCGGCGGAGATCTGGGCAAACCTGGAAGCCGTCCATCAGTCAAAAGGGCTGAATACATATTTCAGTCTCCTCTATCCTCTCAATCATATCATTTCCGATGAAAATACTAATATAACCAAGCTTCTCCACCAGTTGAAAGGTCAGTGGGAATGCCTCATCCAGGTGTGCAATGCCCGCATGCCAGTGGTCGACGGGTACTTCAAACTTCTCATCATGTGGGCACTCCCACATTCCTGGGACACGTTCACTCAATCATACATTGGAGGAGAGTTTGGAGACCAGGAGGTGGACCTGAGAAAGATGGTGAGCTTGATGAAGTTTATTGGTATTATCAAGGAGGAGGAGGCGCAACGACAAGTACGCAAAAGTAGTGGCAGCATCGTCAATCAAGCCGTCAGAACCAAGCCCTCCCTCACTCAGTGCATGGGTGACGCTCGGTCTGGGAATTCCATGGGAACGCCTGGCCGACACGGCAAACGCAAAAAGAAGCATTGCAATAACTGTGGGAGAGATAACCACAGCACGAAGAACTGCTGTTACCTTGGCAAACCAAAATGTACAGCCTGTGGGAAGTTCTCTCATGTGGCTGAGAACTGTTGGAAGAGAAGGAAGGTCAGCGATGGCAATGACGGCGGCAGTGGTAAGGCTTCTACCTCCAAAATCAAAGAAGTCCAAGAAGCCACCTATGATGAAAATGTCGCGCTCACCATATCGGAGAATTGAAGTGAGCCGGAGTACTTTGGCGAGTGCCATGACTTCGACGACTATGATCCTAGTGATGTTGCAGCAATCGACACATGCACTGTCTGGTACGACTGGTTTGCCAATAGCGCAACAACATCACACGTTGCGAATGAGCGCACTGTGTTCGCAGAATATGAGCTGCTACAGCACGCTTCTGTGATCGGTGTCGGCGGAACCAAAGTCCCTATAAGTGGACGGGGCACAGTCGAACTCGAATCGCGATTAAATGGGAAAGTCCACCTTCTGCGACTCGGGAACGTCCTGCATATCCCGACCAACAAGAATAACTTACTCTCTTTGGGACGATGGGACAGAGTCGGCGGAACAAGCATATTCAGTCACGGAAAGCTCACGCTGACCACCAAAGCAGGAAAACAGATAGTTGTGGGGCAATTGGCACAAAATAACTTATACAAGTTGGACGTTACCATTTGTCCTAGCCAAAACCCACAAGCAATCGCTTCTGCTACTCTTGCAACCTCCGAAACATTCCTGAGTTGGGAAACATGGCACTGGAGATTCAGACACGTTAGCTATACCGGGTTACAAAAATTGCTGGATGACAGGCTTGTTGATGGCTTCCATGTGGACACTGAGATGCCTAAACCCGATTGCATCGCATGTACCGAAGCAAAACAAGCGGAAGAATCCTATAACAAGAAGTCAGTCCATGAGACTTCACCTGGTGAGCTCACTCACATGGACCTTTGGGGCAAATACGACAAGGTTTCCATTAACAGGAACCAATATTTCCTCCTACTGTAAACCTAATATTTAATTGGACTAGTGCTGTGGCAGCTTGAGCCAACATTTTTGGACTCTCAACAAATAAAATAGATAAAACCTCACTGAAAATATTTGTGAAGGTGTATCACCTCGGAAGCTAGGGGGTCCTCTGCTGACTCTAAGTGATCTGATCAGCTGTTCCCAAGTTGTTTGACTGCTAGTGGCTTGGTCACAAGCCCATTGTTAAGCCAGTCAATAACTCAGGAATGGCCAATTATATCACTTAGAGATACCCCCTAATGTTTTAAATAAATTAAAATAATTTACCTTGAAAAATAAAAATATCTTCCTATTTTATTTCATAGGACCCTAAAAATGTTGGCTCAAGCAATGGAATAACCTGCAATTGACAATCACCAAGTAGGGTTAGTTGTTGAATATGTTCACCAATTTTATTTTTGTATATTCCATATATTTGCTACTGGGCCCATTTTCAAGAATGTTTTTGGGGTATCAATGTAAATTGTTTTATAAATAGTATTTACTGTTTATAAACTATTTACAATGGTTTACTGTCTACTTACTGGTTTTGAGTAAACATAAACTAAATGGTTGGAACCTTACATTCAACACAATAGGCAACTTTTCTAGCCAGCTAACTGTGGGCCCACATGTATGTATAGACCAGATACCTATCATGGGCCCACATGGGCTTTGCCAATCCACATGCCAGTTTTGCACGTGGGTTCTACCAAGTCTGTCACAAAGATTTGCATCATGGGCTCAGAAGTTGGGGAAGAAAAACAATATGACTTCTGCATGACTTCGACAACAGACTGTTCACAAACCATCCATGCAAAGAACTTCAAACAGAAGACAACTGTCTGTCATGGTCTGCATTGGAAATGTCCATACTCGCTTGCTACTATGAGAATTTGGCAACTTCAATCACACCATGCCATATGGTTAACAAAGGTTTGCCTGCATTAACATATGTTACATATCCATAAAACCAACATCCCCCCATGATTTGTCAAACGTTCTTGCAAATGTTCCATACTGTATCTAGAAAATTCATACACATGTAACCATAAAACCTGTCTTAACCTATATCATCATGCAAGCAAGGTCCCTGTGGATGCAGTCCACACCTAGTGATCAAGTGTCGTGTAAAATTTTTGCAAACAACAGGGAATTTGCATAGGTACGGGAACTATAGTATTCCGCTTGTTGAACATCGAAAGAGGTCGTGAGGTCATGGCACACAGGCACACAAGCCCACCTCAATACTCCATATCCGCAACAGTGTCGTAGATACAAAACGTACGATCCACCATTCTATCGTACAAGGTAAACACAACTTAAACAGCCACATCCCGATCGTCGCTCTGCCTGCCAGTGTAGCCCTCAAAATCCCAGTTGCCAAGCTCTTTGCCCGACTCGTGTGCCCAGCCAAGTCGGTCGAGCGCCAGGCTCGCAGCGCGGACAAAGAGTGTACCATCGAGCGTTTCACGGCCCTCCAGTCCGTCTTCGCCTCCGCCAGAAAAATAGCCCGCGGGGCGGCTTCCCCAACGCGCGGCGAGTACTGCGAGTGAGCGTACGGCCTTGGGCAAGTGCTCCTCTGGGTGAGCGACGGCGTTTGCGACGACGCGTTCCCACGGTCCACCGGGGGCGCTGAGAGGCTTGCGCTTGGCATCAGGCGGCACTGGCGCTGCTGGAGGGGCGGTGAGCCGATCACCGGTGGCAGAGTAGAACCCCTCGATGGGGATCGGTACATTTCCCCGTGAAATGTACCATGTGGCGGAAGTCGCGAGGTACGCCTTGAGAAGCGTCACGCGGCTGGCGAGGGGCACAAGGGGGTAGGGAGCATGGTCCGAGGGAAGGACGACTGTGAGTAAGAAGACTGAGGACGTGACAAGATGTGCACTGCTCTGTATTAGTTGCGGGATTCAAGAACAAATAAAACTGTACGCACATGAAGAAGTCCGCGTTGAATGTGCGACCTTGGTCGCCACGGGCCTGCCAACCTGCGACGGCGAACCAGATGACGTTGCCCCACAAAACTTCTTCTACCATGCCCTCAAGCCTCTTCTCGATATCCGCATCGGTTCGTGCGTCCGCCAGCCATTCATTTGCCCATTGCTCCACTAGTTCAATAATAGAGTCACCTGCCTTGGGCACAACGGCTTGGTACCGGTACTGCCGTGGTGCCTCCAACTGCGAATGGAGGGCGTCCAGTGAAAGCTTTGGGTGATCACGGATCCGACGGAGAAAAGCGAAAGTCGGCCGCTTCTCTCCATGGACAGGAGCAATTCGCAAAAGCGAGAGCCTAGATGTCAATCCAGAGAGGATGCCGGGCTCAGGAAGCTTGGAAAAAAATGAGGGTGGTACAAGCTCTGTTTGTTCGGCGGGATGGACGGCAGCGTTTGCCAGACCTACCGCAATTTGGTATGGTACTTAAAACTTGAAAAGCCTGGCGCACCTTCCGCGACTTGGCCCGGGATACCAAACTCGAATCCGTAAGCGAAATGAATGAAGGGATGCATAAGGCCCGCCAAAAGCCTGTTCAGCATCTGCGGGTGTTTTTTGCCTTCTTTTCCAGCACTCTGCACGTCTTGTACAGTCGCAGCCACCAAATCCGGGTTGAAATTGAACGACGGGGAGAAGATGAAGCGCTCGAATGCTTCATTGGGAGTATGATCGCGAAGGTATTCGGAAAAGTATGCCAGATACGCGGAATAGTATCTGAAGTCCCAGTCAGACCAGAGTTGTCGAGAACCGAGTACGGTCTTGCATAAAAACCACTCACCGGGCATCACCAAGGTGCTCCGCGAAGTTCTTTTCTGTAATGAAATCCGGGCTCTCAAACGCAGGCTTGAGGTAGTCATGCGTTCCATAGGCGTTCTCTATGATCTCGGGTGATGCGCCGAGGCTATAGATGGCTAATACATGATGTGTGACATGGCTACGAGACTTAGCGGTATTTTTCGTAGATGTAAGAATTGGACGTACTTGTGAAACCCTCTGTCGTTGAAAAAGATATGATGATTCTGGCGGTTGTGCTTGAGTACGCTCAATAGGGCCCGAGCGCTCGCAGAGGTAGGACCAGGTAACGAGGCGATGCCCGTCGACAGAGGGACAGGGTAGAGTTTTTTGAGTAAATCCGAGTCGCCGCCCTGGGAAGCCATGAGACGATGGGAGAGAAAAACCCGAGGTGATTTAAGAACTCACGGGTGGACACATTACGAATGCGCCTCGCTCAACCTACGTCATTCCGCGCGCACACACGGAACCACAGATCATGCGGTCTAACGTTAAAGTGGCAGCTGAGTAACGTCGGTAGTTGGTGAGCCAGTAAGGGTCGTTTGATCATGATCATTTCCACCGGTGGAATACTCAAAGAAGAACGAGAAAGTTTGCGGAGTCAGAGGGAGAAGTAAGTGATGACGTCATCCACACTTGATCATCACACAGTCCTGTACTCATGACCGATGCGCCACATGTAATTCCCTTTACTCGCCATCCCACTGCCCAACTCGTGACCCTTCTACCATCCCCTCGGGCCTCTCATCGATGCCGGCTTCGTTGCCGCATTGCGTGTACACATTGATGGTCGCCCGCGTTCTTCGGGACAGCTGAGGACTGCCTCCCTTCCTCCATAGGAGCGCTGATCTCATCATTCACGAACTTCGGGTAGACCCTGACTCGAAGGGGAGGCATGAACGTCGTCTGCGTTTCTCATGAAAGACTGGGGCCTTCGCGGGAACAAGAACCTGGTTTGAAGCCCGACGAAATGGCTGGTAAGCTCCTTGGCGTTGCTGAAATGTGACGGGGACAGCACAACCTCGCTCTACCCGGTCGGGTGGACTGCGGCCGCGGCAAGGCCTAGAGACACAGCACCAATCAGGATACTCCATCTCATCTATACCTCACTTTCGGCGATTTGTCTTGGAATGACAAGCTCCCGTCCGTGGGAAATACTGTAGAGGCCCGATAACAATCGGTTGGGCATCTGGGGATGCTTTTTTTTCTTCACCCTCTTTTTTTGTTCTGCGTGTTATATAATAGAGTCCAGGTTATGAATAAAGTTCGAAGCAAGGTCCGAAGTCGGCGACAGGACAAAGTGCCCCAATGAATCTCCGGGTTCATAGTGACGCAGATACTTAGAAAAGTACGTGAGATTGGCTGACATGAACCTGATCACGGTCAACCAAGGAGGCGATTAAAGAAACGCGTATACTTGGCGTATACAGTCGCAATTTACGTCGTGTATGCGTGGATACTGTAATGCCGCATTTGGAAATCGTGAGAAAATAGTATTATGTACCCCAGGTCCGCACATGCGCGTGGTGACGCCGCTGGTGACGGGCGGTCACGTCGCCGAGGCGTCACCAGCGCATTACCGGAAATATACATGCCCAAGCGTTCTGATTACTCATACTATCGTTCCCGCACCTCTGCAAAAACACGGTATTTTTTTTTTGTAGCTTCAACAACATATTGTAGCTACTTTATTTTGTACATAGTAATAGATACATGTATATCCCACCCAAATCAGATTTTTATTCATTTGTTTCTGAGTCCGTTCAATGTAGAGCATTGGGACCCACCTCTGCAAATTTTGGTCACGGATTGTCACGGCGGCGGCAGGGTTTTGGCAGGCAGAGGAATGAGCGGCGTTTCGGCAAATGTGGCAACGTGTGTCAGTCATTTTGCAGTCCGAAAAGGAGTTTGCCGAATTGGGTCACGTTTTGTCACCTCTCCATGGTACTTGGTGAATTTTGCTTCTCCAACTCGATCGCCTCCGTCTATTGACTCCAAACTTTATAGAGTCACTGTAGTAATGGATAATAACATCACAGTAAGGTGAGGTCCAGTAGGGATGTTGGGATCGCTCAGATCTGGGGGGTGTGGGCACGCGTTTTGGACCACCCCATCACCTTTGTCGATTTTTCATGACCCTAATTTTGCTCTGATCCTCATTATATTGTGTGATCTAATATCTACATATGCTAGAGAACATAGTGTAATTTTTTTTGGGAAGAAAGGGTGCCAGGAAAGTACTGATCTACTGAGATCTTTCGGAATTTGCAGTAATGGGTACGTTTGCAGAGGTGCGGGAACGATAGTAGTGTCCTTAGTGCGCTTCGGATGTTTCGCACAGTTTCGTATGTTTCGCATGTTTTGTTTGTTTCGAACGCTTTCCGCTTTCGGTCGTATGCGTCTTGCATGTTTCATTCACACAATTCCGACTCGCCCCCTCGCGTTCCCCAGCGTGCCGCACCCTCGCGCGGCCTTAATGACTCAAGGGTGATGTGTCGCCGGCCATGGCGGCTACCTCTGCAAATTTTCGTGTCCCGCGGAAGCGTGCGCGACCATTTCCGACCACCCTGACCAGCAGAGCTCCACGCAGCCCACCGTTCCTATTCTCGACCTCGCCGCACCTGCGTGCGGCCTTAGCCACTCAAACAGACTGCGTCGCCGACCAGGTTAGCTAGCTCTGCGAAGTTTCGCGTCCCGCGGAAGCGTGCACGGCCGTTTACGATCACCTGCGACCACCTGACCCAGCAGGGCTCAGTGTAGCCCGCCGTTCCCTTTCCAGACCGCGTTGCACTTGCGCGCACCCTTAGCCATTCGACACAGATGTGACTGCGACCGCCACGGACCTACCTACGACACCTCGCACCCCGCGGAGGCTTGCGCACTCACTTGCGCCGCTTCACACCCCTGTGCGACTTAGACGCGTTCCCTAGTGATCAGGGATGGTTCAGGGTACTAATTTATTGATGTTTTGACTCTTTCTAGTTGATTGACAGATTCGGTGGGTGCAGCAAGACGGATTGAGGGCCAAGGACCCAAAATGGCCACACGCCGTACACGGTGTACTCCACCCAGCGGTGGCGTCACCACAAATATATTTTGCGCCCACGTACGGTGTCTCACGACATTACCAGTCACGGGCACCAGGATCACCCTGGTGATCACCGCAACGCAGGGACATTTTTGCACCCCCCTTGGTCGCGACCCATACGTGCTAAGCTTTCTCAGGCTCTAGCAGTTTCGGTTCCGTCATTGGGGCCCGCGGCTCCAAGTTCAGCGGGCTCGGACTCGGACTCGGAGAAGGTGTTTTCACTTTTTCCTATCACAGGCAACAGCCTCGACTTATGTGCCTCGCCTTGTATTTCTCTTCGCGGCCCCACTCCAAGTCCCCTGACCAAGCCCATGCCCCCCGGAGAGCAACTCGGTCAACACCCAAGTCGCTCAGATCATCATCTCGACGCATTGCGGAGAGTATTCAGCCTCCGGGACCAGCCACCGCCTCGGCAGACGGCAGCTGTCACGCCACCTGCAACGCGGTCAGTAGCCAACACCTCTCTCTGCACACCGCCCGGTCCCACTCTCACTCCCCTGAGCCGAGCGGTTCCCCGCGTCACTTGCACCGTCCCGCGACCGCTACCGGAAACATGTTCGCATGCGCTCACACTCGCTCGATGACGCGGCGTATGATGTGCCTGAGGTCGTGCTACAGGGCAAATCCGCCAAGTGCGACGATTTCATGCCCACATGTGCATACTGTCTATCCGTGTCGTGCGCTGTGCGCTGGCAGGATAATAATTGATGAGGGGCTCCCGTCAACGGCTGATGCTGCCAGCGAGGAGAGAGTAAAGCTGTCAGGTGTGTGATTATCACGTACTGTACCTCCCGTTGCCAGTAAGCGCCAACGCGAGCAGCTAAGAGGTTACTTGCTCAACATCACCATCGGTATTCAAGTCGTCCTAGGTCACTGGGATCAGCGTGACGTTCTCGGGAAATCCGTATGTGCCCTTTCCCCACCCACCCAGCAACACCGAGCGACTCCAAGCCTGCGAACCACCATATTCTCCCTTTGCTCGCAGGCGCCTCGACGCTGGCCACGTCGTATCTCGCCCGCTCGCACAGCTCGAATGGTCCCGAGAATGGTCCCGAGTTATTCTTATATTGAAGGTACCCAACCAGTTTCTGCGGGAGCTGTGCGCGTTCAAGCTCGACTACTGTCATGAGGTAGGCTACGGGTTCAAATAAATACCAACGCGGTTGGGCTGCAAAGTCATCACGGAACAAGTGCGCAAGGGCATCGTTGGATGCTGCTCATGCGGACTCGGTGGTATCGGGCTGAAACTTCGGTCAGAGTTCCCTGTGAGGAAATAAATCTACCTTGCGCGAAATGTATCGTGCGCGGTTGCCTGAAGACACTAATGGATAACATCATGACATAAGCATAAATTTGGCAGAGGGATGCGTTGCCCTCGCGCTATCGCGTCACATTTTGAGTTTTTCAGTGCGAGCCCATGACGCAGATCGTTGTCATAGGACTCGGTAGAACCCATGTGCAACTTTGCCTACTGCATCGGCAAAGCCCATGTGGGCCCATCAGCCAGTGGTTTGATCTCATTCATCCATGGTGTAATTACCGATCACTTCGAGGCGACAGAATTCGTTCAACCAACCCGATTCTTCAATTCAACCATCGAGAGCACAAGATTCTTATCCCAGTTCGTATTCCTGCATCAGCGCCTTCGACTTTTATGCTCCTATTCCTCCAAATTACGCGACATCGTCGATGGACAAGTCAATGGCGCCTACCAAGAGGTGCTCGAAAGCCTGGGCACTTTGTGGAATGAGTCGGACGACCCTAGGTGCAAGTGGTCGGTCATTCATCGACGACATCTGATGGAGCGACAACTATTGCACATGCAAGATCTCCGTGACGGCGGTGGGTTTGGATCGAACTATTTTTCCTTGTGGCCCATCAACTGTTAACTATACCACTGTCACCTGACATCCACTCTGCCCTTATCGTTGGAACGTTCAGAACCGTCACATCTAACTGGAGGCAACACAAGAAAGCATTCTATCGGGACGCAGCGCGTCATTCTTAACCTCGTCTGCGACCTGGCTATACTTGACCATGGCCTCTTGTCCAATTTAGTTTTCCCAGGATACATTACTGACGAACTTCCAGTGCTGTTGGAGAGCATGGTGGAGGGGCAATCCGGTTCGCATATTGATGACGCAATGAAGGCGGTCAAGGTTATCTCTCGCTTGCGGCTTCATGCGCCCTCTTCATAGAGTAGTGCGAGAATGGCCAGTTCGCTACGCTGACCCTTACTACTGATGCTTCACTTGGATAGATAGTCTAAGTATTCGATCGTCTACATTCGTCAGCAATAAAATCGTCTCTTTGTTTGCGCCATGGGTATCCAGCATTGGAAAATCGTCCCGACCCACAACTGTGTCTTCTCCTTCGTCCACTCACCCGAGCAAATGGAGAGTGAGTGCAAGGACACCCAAGAACAGGGCCACCGTTGAGTCTCTCGATTCACTCGAACGCCGGAGTCGCCCCCGTGCGTACCCCATGCTCACCGGCAATAGTAAAGGTATCCCACGTGCCCAAACGCTCGGCGAAGTCCGCGAGTATGCGTGCGATTTTCGGCGTGTGTTTCTCGGGAAATCGACCACGCTCAGGCTCTGGATGACACGCAGCCACACCCTCTAGGCGCCACCTGGACGCGGGGGCAGTGCGTGCTCTAGCAGGTCGCCGCGTATAAATTTGGAGTGCGTAGTCGCCGTGGATGTTGTACCAGGCTAAGGACAAGGCGAGGTACGTCTCTGGAGCGAGCGACTGGCGAACGAGAGTCCATCGGGCCGGAGCCGCGACGCCGAAAAAGGATATGCGTACCTGTGGCGGGAGGTGAAGGAGAGAGAGAGGGGGTGAGGAGGGAAGAGCAAGAGGCGGGGAGGGCATCAGTGTTGAACGTTGAACGTGTGTCCACCCCGCCTCTGATGCAGTATCAAGACCTCCTCGACCTGACCCCTGAGCCATGCCGCCTCCACACGCCATCACCCTGCGAGATAGAGCCCGACGGTGAACGAGGTATATGTGGCGGCAGAACACACATGCGGGGATTGTCGGGAACGGACGCAGGCATGCCGAAGCCTGAGATCTTGAGGCAGTACGTGAGATTGGAGGGGTTCACCGAGTCGAGTCGACTCGGTGCTGTCTGCTGCGATGTTGGTAAAGTGAGACAGAAGTGGTGCCCGGTGCGCGTTTGAGAATGTCAGAGAATGACACTGTTCAGTGTTCACACACCTTCTATCACCTGGCCAATGATGCTGAAATCAGAAATCGAGCCCGTAGGCGAGGTGAATTAATGGATACTTCTCGTGAGTAATTCGTCTATCCAAGGCGAGGTCGCGGGCGGGCGGGACTCCCAGAAGCAAGTCGATGGAGGCACTGGCAAGTAGCATCACCGATCCCTCCGAGTCGGCGGTTACAGAGTACAGTTGAAAGGATCACGTGTTCAAGCGCACGCGGGAACGATGGACATGTCAAGAACCATGTTCTAGCCCTACACTCATTCCTCGCACGGCAACCGATTTGACGTTCCTTCGCTCTGCTCTCGCATCCTGCACAACTTTTGATGGCTAGGAAATCCAGGAGAAGAAATAAATTACAAGGTGCTGATCTTGAAGCTCAGCCTGAGGACGAAGGTGTGCATCACAACCTGGCCTGTACTCTCCGCTCACCTTCCATACGAAGAGATTAGACGGAAGGGGGCTCATGAAATCAGTACCTTCGCGTCTGGACGCGAAGGTGAAGCTTCGGGAATCACTGAAGGTGCACCAGCGCCAGAAGCAGACCGCGAAGCTCAGCCAGGTTCAACTCCGCCGCAAGCGGCAGGGACCGAGAAAGACGGTCCCTCCAACTCCGGTGAGCACAGCACCTTACTCTAGTAGCGCTGACGAAAATTCGATCTAACATGTTATGAACGAACAGGCATATATGATCATCCTGGCCACCGTCGAACCCCTGGTGACATCACTCAGTCAATGCCTCCTGAAACGCCTCACATTGTCGGGGTCGGGGATTTCGATGACAACGCCAACGCATTGTGGTCTCTTCACGTGAAGGAAGCAATGAGCCACGACGAAGCCCGAATCCAAACCCTAAAAGACGATATGGACGGCGTCCTCATATTCGTGTGTGTTTATAATTCATCAGTTCTATCGAGCTGATGCACAGTCGTCAGGCCGGTTTATTCTCCGCCGCTCTCACTTCCTTCGTTACTGATAAGATTCACGATCTTCAAGTCAACCCAGCGCAGCAGATGGTCTACTACCAGCAACAGAACGTTGCGCTACTTGCTCAAATCTCCAAGCAGGTTTCCTCAATCGCTCCACAGGTCTCCATCCCATCCGCTTCACCTCCACCCTATCCCAATTTCAGTCCAAGCTCGTCTGATGTTCGTGTCAATGCTTATTGGTTCATGAGCCTAGTCTTCAGCATTTCCGCCGCGCTCCTCGCAACGCTAGTCCAACAATGGGTACGCGACTACATGCACGTGTTTCAGCGGTACAGCAATCATCTGAAGAGTGCCCGACTTCGCCAATATCTATATGAAGGCGCAGAGGGATGGTATATGCCAGTGGTGGCGGAATCTGTGCCAGGCCTTGTCCATGTTTCCCTCTTCTTATTCTTCCTAGGACTCGGTGACTCGCTCCTCGCTGTACACACGACTGTCGCTGTCACCACGATCGTTCCGATTACGGTTTGCGGCTTGCTCTATGTCTTGAGCATGTTTGCTTGAACCCCCAATCACCATTTCAAAACCCATTCTCCGGCCTCATCTGGTATCTGGCGCAGAAGATGCACGCGCGAAGCTACCCCGACGGGGCCACTGGCGGAGCTCTTAAGGCTCTGAGCACGAACATGTCTGAAGGACAGGCACAATTGGCGATGGAAGCGAACGACGGACGCAAAGATCGCGACGCTAGGGCAATCCAATGGCTTATTCATAATCGGACGGAACATGACGAGATGGAATCGTTTGTGTTAGCCATCCCCGGCGCTTTTACGTCGAAATGGGGCGTCGAAGTATGGAGAAATGTTTCCGAAAAGCAATATGAAGATGCGAGTTTCAGACCGACTGGTGCAGACCCTCGTGTTCTTCACCGTAGTTCCCCACTTCCACGACACACCTATCGCCCTCGCAGCCTCATTCGTTCCATTGGACATGTGATTGGGATACGGACCACAAATGGCATCCCCCGCGGCGTGTTGATGACGCGGTCAATGCCTCACCTGAATAGCGGTAGTCTGGTGCCCGGTGACCCTCATGCAAGTGACGATCTTGCCATTCACGATCTGTGCAAGCGTGTACGGTACCTTCTCGACACATGCAAGAACCACAGCCTATTCACCAAAAAGGAACTGTGGCGCATGCGTGCACGCGGATGCGTTGAAACCGTGGCGTCACTCGTGTTCTGTGCAGATGTCAAACTGGAATTGTTTGGAGATCTTGGAAAGTTACTCCGTGAACTAGGCGAATTCGAGAGGATCCGTGACATCTCAGCAGCAGGATCTGACGGAGCATTCGTCACGCGCTGGACATGCCTGTCTCTTGTGGATGTCACTCGAAGGATTTCAAACCACGATACCATAACAGCGAATGCACGTCTGGCCATCAATTGTCTTTCACGGTTCCGAATGGATGACGACGGTGACAAAACACACAATGGCGATGGTGATGAAAATGCACTCAAGAACGCCCGAAGGATCGACAAATATTTCGAGACTGCGAGCCAAATTTGCATAGACGGGCTGCGAGTAGCATTCAGACCCTGGGAAGTGGGAAGGAAGGACGGAAGATCAGGTCAGGGATGTTCTAGCACGCAATCACGTGGTCAACATTTCTACGAACACATCGCTCCTGCTGCGGACCACATGTTGAACATCGATAGCTTCATCTCTCAGATTAACAGTTGGATTCACTATGTCAGCCTTGGCTTGATTGTACATCTTCCTGGCGTATCTTTCGATCAAACAGGACACAGTCAACCAATCCGGTCCTTCAATCCTTCAGTTTCCAAAGGTCAATCATCCACTCCCCAGCTCATATTCCTTTGTCGACGCCTTCAACGTTTATGCTCCTATGCCCCCAGAATACGTGACATCATCGATGGACGAGGCAACGACGCTTACCAAGAGATGCTTGAGAGCTTGAGGACTCTATGGGACGACCCTGATCGCAGGCATTCGATCGTTCATCAACGACATCTTACATATCTGATGGAACGACAGCTTTGGCGCTTGCAAGATCTCCGTGACGGTGGCGGCTTCGGTTTTTCAGTCGAACTTTTCTTCCTTGTGTTCGCAGACTTGTTATCCACCGCGTCGTCATGGGACACCCACTCAGCTCTTTATATTGGAACATTCAGATCCATCACTTCTGATTGGAGGCGACAAAAGCATTCTATCGGGACGCAGCTTGTCATTTTTAACCTCATCTGCGACGTGGCTAAGCCTGACCGTGGCATGTTTTCTAATCGCAGTTACCCAAGATGCGTCACAGACGAGCTTTTGGTCTTGTTGGAGAACATGGTGGAGGGGCAGTCCGGTTCGCATATTGACGAGACGATGAAGGAGCTGGACGCTGTTCCACATTCGTTTCAAGGAGGCCGTCTGTTCGGGACAGAGGCGATGGGGGTTATCTCCCGTTCGCGGGCTCCTTTGCCGTCCTCGTAGAGTAGCGGAAGAGCGACCATTCCCGGTATGGAGTCGAAGATCCAAAGGATGTGATGGCAAAATAGTCCAAAAGTTCGATTATCTCGTTGACGATTGGAGGTGACGACGACATATTCACGTACATTGAATTTATCAGTATTTAAGCACTTTTTTCATCCAACATCGGGATACCGTCCCGATCCCAATGCCCCGCCTTCTCGCGCTCGTCCACCCATCCGAGCCGATCGAACGTGAGTCCGGCGACTCGCACGAACAGCGTCCCATCCAGTCTCTCGATACCCTCGAGCGCCGGCGCCTTTCCCGCCCCCGTGCGCGCGCTGGTAGCAGCAAAGGCAAAGAAGTACCCCGGCGGGCGGGTGCCCCAGCGCGCAGCGAAGTCCACGAGCGCCCGCGCGATCTTCGGCGCGTGCTCGTCCGGGAACCGAACCCCGCTCTCGATGACGCGCGGCCACGCGCTTCCAGGCGCCTGCCTCCAGCCGGCGCCTGCTCTAGCTCCAGCGGGAGCGAATAGCTGCGCGTCCGTCGCTGCATAAAAGTCCGCGATGGGCAGAGCGTGGCAGCCGCGCCTGACGTACCAGGCCGCGGACACAGCGAGGTACGTCTGGAGCAGCAGCAGGCGACTGGAGAACGAGAGGCCGGGCGTGCTGGAGCCGCTGGACTCCTCCTTGAGGATAAGCTTCGGCAGGAAGAGGGCCGAGGTGACGAGGTGTGCGCTGAGTGGGGAGGGCTAGAGTTAGCCTCTGCTCGACTGTCCGAACAGAGTAGTGTAGTGAAGAGCGCACTTGAAAAAATCGGCGTTCATCCCACGACCACTGGTCCCGCGCGACGCCCAGCCGCCGATACCGTACCAGATCGCGTTCCCCCAAACAACTTCCTCCACCATGCCCCTCAGCCGCGCCTCTGCGTCTGGGCCGCCGCGCGCCCCGACCCCATCCAGCCACTCCTCCGTCCACTCCCGAATTAGATCGTAGATCGCGCCGCCGATGCTCTTCACCACGGCTCCATACTGGAGCAGAGGGTCACTCGGGAGCTCGACGGAGAACGCGGCATCGTGGATGCGGCGGTGGAATGCAAATATGGGTCGCTTCTCGGGAACAGACGCAGATAGAGACGTGCCGAAGCCAGCAATATCGAGGCTATGCGTGAGATTGGAGAGGTCGGCGATGGTGTCTGTTACTGGGTTGGTAAAGTAAGATGGAGGAATGAGCTCAGTTTGGTCGGCCCCATGGACTGCAGCCTGTGCAAGGCCTGGGAGTAGCGTGTACCCGTACGTATGTGTGAGGGGGAATTGCGTGTCAGATTAGTGGGCAATGTGTGGATAGAGAACGTACATGTTACGTACCTTCTACGACCTGTCCGATGATGCCAAACTCGAGCCCGTACGCGAGGTGAATGAAGGGGTGGACCAGTCCCGCCAGAAAACGATTCAGCATCTGCGGTTGCTCCTTCTTCTTCGAGTCGGGTCCATCGGCTGCTGCGAGGTCAGACCTGAAGTTGTACTCAGGAGAGAAAATGAAACGCTCGAGCGCCTCATTTGGGGAGTGGCTCTGTAGATAATTTGTGAAGAACGCGAGGTAGCCGTCATAGTACCTGGCGAAAGGTGTCGCTTTTAGCCACGATTATGCGCGATAATACCGAGGAGACATGATATTTACCTCTCATCACCCAGATGTTCTATAAAGTTCTCCTGGGTGATGGGGTCGGGGCTCACGAGTGTGGGTTGCAGTACGGGCAGGTGTGTCTTGTACACGTCTCTGATTAGCTCCGGTGACGCGCCTAATGCATATACGGCCAATACATGATGAGAGGCGTGACTGAGAAATGGGCGAGTAAGCTTAGCACGGGTGTAGAATTTCCGGCAAATGTTATTCGTACTTGTGGAATTTAACATGGTTCACAAAGGGTGCATGGCTCTTAAAGTCATGGCGCAGGACCTCGAGAACAGCCTGGGTGCTCACGTGGGTCGGTCCAGGCAAGCCAGGGGCACCAGTCGATGTGGGAGTCGAAAAAAACTTATCGAGGAGGTCTTCAGAGACGCCGCTAGCAAATGTTGGGGAACTTGAAGAAGACATGGTCCAAGAAGCCTTAGCCTTTGATCGCACAGCACCTATAACGGCAGCTCTGGCCCTCGGGCCCGGAGATAACTTAGGCGAGATTAGTATCGTGTAATATTTAAATTGACTTTTTAAGACGAAATGATGCCGTGATTTCTCTGGTCTTCATACGAAAGGGAAACGCCTGCGTTGATGTCGGCATTGTTGTTCGGGTGCTTAGCCAGAAGCATATGTACGCATATACATGTAGTGTGAGCCCCCTTCGCAAGAGAAAGGCTAAAACATGCAGCCGAGCGCTGACTGTAGACGAATCTTACCAAAACAGGGAGGTGGCACTCTTGAATCGGAGTCTTGATGTCTCCATTTTGCAATAACACCCGATACATGATCCGGATCTACCACCCGTCCACCGTGCTTCCCCGCATCTCATTACAGTACGTCACTTACAGTATAAATTTTCGTTGTACCGACATGGGGTCTCATTGAAACCCACTCTAATGTCCCCCAAAAATTCCCAAGGTGCTCCTGAGCCTGAGGAAGAAACCCCTCTGCTGTACGATGCGAATGCACGACGAACCGAAACACCTCTTCCGATTACCCAGATCGTCGTCTTGCTCTTGCTACAGCTCACAGAGCCTATCATGTCTCTCTCAGTTAGACCCTACATAAACCAGGTACGTTCTCCAGTTCCCGTTACACACGTAGTAACGTCCACCTCAGCTTGTCAGTGAGCTCCCAATCGTCGGTGGTGACGAAAGAAAGGTCGGGTACTACGCAGGACTCATAGTATGTCTCGTCTCTTGTCCACTCTTCCGTAGCGCGCCAACGGTATCCATAGGTGTCCCTGTTTTTTGCTGCTCAGGCAGTTTCTGTGCTCCAATGGAGCCGTCTTTCTGACAATATAGGCCGCAAGCCCGTGCTTCTATGTGGCCTTCTAGGCACCATGGTCTCAAGCGTCCTTTTTGGCCTGTCCCGTTCTTTTCCCACGCTTGTCTTTAGGTGTGTTCGGCTCGGATCCGGAGAATACTGTAGTCCACGCTAAAGGGGTGGGCCTAGCCGCTGTTTACATGGCATGCTCAATGGAAACGTTGGTGTGATGAAGAGTATGATGGCGGAGCTCACTGGTGAAACGAACATGGCACGAGGCTCCTCATTAATATCAGCAACTTGGGCTCTTGGTAACATCATTGGGTTTGATATATCATTTCTCATCATTGTTTTTGGCTAATATCCGGATCGCCAGGCCCTTCATCGGTGGTGTGCTATCGCGGCCACAAGATCGTTGGCCCAATGTCTTCTCGCATCCTTTCTGGGGAGAATATCCATACTTCTTGCCATGTCTCGCCGCCGCTTCATATGCTCTCCTGTCATTTTCTCTCGCGGCCATTTTCTTGGAGGAGGTCGGCCTCTCTGCTCTTTCAGGAGGTGCTCTGCTCACACGGTCCTAGACTGTGAAAAGGGACCCAGTCATGAAGCCCGACCCCGAGGGAAACCCAGACCTTCCCCGAATGTGTGCGGGAGTAATATTGGACGGACCTGTGAAGGACACACAAAAGCCAGTACCACTGCGCGCCCTGCTAACAAGACCAGTCGTAGTATCGGTCGCGAATTACGGCACGGTTGGGATTCTCGATATAACAGCTGGGACTCTCATCCCGCTCGTCTGGTCAACGTCGGTCGAGTTTGGCGGGCTCAGCATGAGTCCAACGTCTATTGGCTTGTTGATGGCGGCGTATGGGCTCATGTATGGCGTCTTTCAATTCGTCGCCTTCCCGCGCATTGTTGGGCGCTTCGGCCCACGGCGCGTCTTTATCGCCGGCATCATCCTTTTTTCCCCAGTGTTCATTATCTTTCCCTTCGAGAACCTGGCGTTACGCCACTCCAGTCATGGACTGAACATGACAGCAGGGCTCCTCATCGTGCTGCAGCTCTCGGCATTAACTTTGTCTGGAATGGGATTCGGTGAGTCACCCAGAACCTTACATTGTGCGCGGTCACTAAAATGGTGCGGATGGATAAGGTACGATATTTATGTACATATCGTCTGCTGCCCCCAACAAGCGGTCTCTCGGCGCTACGAATGGAATCGCGCAGACAATAGTCTCGATTCAACGCGCGGTCGGACCTGCTGTCGCTGCATCACTCTTTGCATTCTCACTGGACCACAACATTTTGGGCGGAAACTTTGCGTATGTCATGCTGCTCGCCATTGTGGGCGTTGGGCTTGTCGTCGCTGTGCAGCTTCCGAATAACACATGGAAACATAATTAGTAATTTATGAACGCGGGCAGGTGTACACAGTAGAATCCGAGAGGGTTCATAGAATACAGAAGACCAACCGTTCGTCCTCGTCCTCCGTTCGATATTGTCTAGGTGTGATCTTGCTCGTCCTTCTCGGAGCGCGTGAGCTCTATGGTGAAGCTCGGGCATTGTATTGAAATATTAAGCATATATGTCCTGCCGGACTCGTGGTGTCGATTGCATGTGGGAAGTAGGGGCGACCTTGTCTGCGACTTGCCACCCTGCGCTCGCCCTAGACCGGTGACCGCTCGCTCTATGGGGGTGCCGGCTGCGCAAGGACGGATCCTCCAGTCGCTTGCGACACCTCCGAAATCATCATTCGAACGGCTGGTTACGAGTCTACGCTCGTCCGTGCTCCTTGCCGTGCTCTCTACACCACTGGCACGCTCCCTGAGTGCCGCTTTCCTCCGCCCATCACCCAAGCCTTCAAAGGTTCAACGTTCACCACTTGCACGCGCTCTGTGTGCACTCGTTTTGTCCCCCACTCATTCTGGACGCTTTCTATGTGTTTCAAGTGTATTCACTGAGAACAAACGCTTTCCCAAAAAAAAAAAAAGCAAAGAACTGGAGAAACATCACGTGAGATGTTACCATGTCTTGACCTGCTGTGCGACTTGCCTGTGCGACACTCTCCCCTCTGCCCTCATTTACGCGTTCTACTCAACTCTTGATGACTGGGAGGACTCAAAGTGCCGACCTCGAAGCTCACCCTGGCGACGAAGGTGTGTACTTATGTTCTCTTGTATGTTCTCTACTCACCCTACTTTACAGAAGGGAAGGGGACTCATGAAATGAGTATCTTCCCATCTGGACGCGAGGGTGAAGTTTCGGGGACCACTGGAAGAAATGCACTAGTTGGGGAACCGGACCGCAAAGCTCAGGCTGGCTCGTCAACTTGGCCGCAGGCGCAGCCTCTGAAAGATGCCCCCGGTGAGCACACCACGATTTCCTAGTATCCTATTTGCTTGACCTAACACGTAAGAATCATTCAGGAGAAAGTGCTCAACCTAGCGACGATGGAACTTCTGGCGACCCCGCTCAATCAATGCCTCCCGATATACCTCGCATGATCGGGAATTTCGACGACAACGCGAACTTGAACGCCTTGTGGTCTCTTCACGTGAAGGAAGCAATGAGCCACGACGAAGCCCGGATCCGGGCCCTCAAGGACGACATGGACAGCGTCCTCATATTCGTGCGTCTTTGTCTCATTGTCTACACCACCAGGAGGTCATCACACTGTCGTCCAGGCCGGTTTATTCTCTGCTGCTCTTACTTCCTTTCTCATTGATAAGATTCACGACCTTCAACCCGATCCGGCGCAGCAGATGGTCTATTACCAGCAGCAGAATGTTGCACTACTCGCTCAGACCTCACAGCAGCTCGCCTCCATTGCATCGCAGGTCTCCACCTCACCCACTCCACCTCCACCGTACGCTTTCATTCCAAGTTTCATTCTCAACCCTTCTGATGTCCGGGTCAACGCTTTCTGGTTCATGAGCCTCGTCTTCAGTATAACCGCCGCGCTCCTCGCGACCCTCGTCCAACAATGGGTACGCGACTATATGCACGTGTTTCAGCGGTATAGCAATCCTCTAAAGAGCGCCCGACTGCGCCAGTATCTATACGAAGGCGCGGAAGGATGGTATATGCCCGTGGTGGCGGAATCTATTCCAGGCCTTGTCCATGTTTCCCTCTTCCTACTCTTCATAGGACTCGGTGACTCACTCCTCAATGTAAACACCACCCTCGGTATCACTACCATCGTCCCGATTGCCATTTGCGGGTTGTTCTACGTGTTCAGCATGTTTGCTCCACTCATCAATCCGCAATCTCCATTTCGAAACCCATTCCCTGGCCTGATATGGTATTTGAAGCAGAAGGTGCATCCGCGAAGCTACTTGGATCGCGCGTCTGGTGGAATGGTCAAGGCTGTGAGCCCGAACATATCACAAGGACAGGTGCAACTGGCGATGGAAGAGAATGACGAGCGCAAAGATCGCGACGTTCGGGCAATCGGATGGCTGATCGATAATCGGACAGAGGATGACGAGATGGAATCATTCGTGGTGGCTATCCCTGGCGCTTTTACCTCTCAATGGGGAATCGACGTATGGAGAAAGGCTTCTAAAGTAACGCAAGATCAAGACAAGGACTTCAGGCCGAATGACCCGACGCTCAGCTCGCAGAGTGATGCGGATCTTCTCATGTCCGATCATCGTTCCTCACTTTTCCAGCGCATATCAAGTCCTCTCAGTCTCTTTGGTCCCATCGGACGCACAATTGGGATGCAAATCGCGAATGGCACCTCCCACGATGCGACGCTGACCCGGTTAATAGCTCGCCTCCCTGGTAATGGTCAGACACCCGACGATCCCCACGCACATCTTGCTATCTACGATCTCTGCAAGCGTGTACGACACCTGGTTGATACGTGCGGAAATCCCATAATATTCACGAACGAAGGATTATGAAACCGGCGTGCACATGGATGTGTTGAAACAGCGGCGTCGCCCGTGCTCTGTGCCGGTATCAAACCAGAACTGTTTGGAGATCTTTCGAAGTTACTTCACCCACTCCACCAATTCACCATAGACATGTGGCGTGGCCGCAGAGCACCGGGAGCTGACGGGTTATTCTTTGCACGCTTGTCATGCCTATCGTTTATGATCGTCAATAGAGGACTGGCAAACCAAGATAGCATAAAACGGGCTGCGCGTGCTGCTATCTTTCTCCTTTCACGGTTCGAGACGGAAGAAGGCGAACAGTCAGACGATGAGGACGGAAGTGCACTCAGGAACGCCAGAAGGATCGACAATTATTTCGAGACCGCAAGGCAATTTTGTCTACATGGACTGCGTGGAGCATTCGGACCTGGGATGACGGAAGAACAGGTGAAGAAGGTCCTGAACCACGAGGACGTCTCCATGCTCGAACGCATCATCCGTGCAGCGGGCCCTGTAGCGAACATCGATGAGGCGATCTTTATGGTCACCGAGCCCATCTATTCCTTCGCCAGTTATCTGATTTTAAAGGTGCGGGGTGCACATTTCGATAAGTTCGACCAGACAGGACCCGTTGAGCCGATCAGGTTTTTCGGTTCAACCGCCGGAAGCCCAGTATTCTTACCCCAGTTCATATTCTTGCATCAGCGCCTTCGACTCCTATGCTCCTATTCCTCCAAATTACGCGACATCATCGATGGACAAAACAATGGCGCCTACCAAGAGATTCTCGAGAGCCTGGGGACTTTGTGGGGCGAGTCAGACAAATACAAGTGGTCGGGCGTTCGTCAACGACATCTGATGGAGCGACAACTATGGCGCCTGCAAGACTTCCGTGATGGCGGTGGCTTCGGATTTTGGGTTGAAGTTTTTTTCCTTGTGACCCAACAACTATTCCACGTGCAATTGTCACCCGAGGCCGACTCTACCCTTAGTGTTGGAATGTTCAGAGCCATCACATCCAATTGGAGGCAACACAAGCACTCTCTCGGGACGCAGCGTGTGGTTCTTAACCTCACCTGTGACTTGGCTATATTTGGCCGCAGCCCCCTGTCTAAACACCCTTTCCCAAAATACATTACTGACGAGCTTCTGGTACGTACTGTTGGAGAACATGGTGGAGGGGCAGTCTGGTTCGCATATTGATGATGCAATGAAGGAGCTGGACGATGCGATCAGGGAGCACTGGATAGCCGGTGATCGACTGTCTAGATCACTGCCGCCTGCTAATGATGTAGACTACAGGGATTAGATACTCTAAATACTCGATCACTGGCATCTCGTTGATGAACGAGAGATGCTAATGTATGTACACTTGTCAGTCATAAGGCTGCGCCTTTGCTCGCACTGTAGATACCCGGCATTGGAAAACAGGCTCAACCTCACGACTCTCCCTTTTTCTCCCTTGTCCGCCCACCATGCCGATCGAGGGTGAGCGCATGAACAGGGTCCCGTTGAGTCTCTCGATTGCCTTGAACAGTGCTGGCTCCCGCGCGCTCCTCCTCACCGGAAGCAGCAAAAACCCCGCCTGCGTGTCCCAACGCACGACGAAGTCCGTGAGCAAGCGAGCGATTTTCGGCGAGTGCTTCTACGGGAAACCAATCGCGCTCTGGCTAACGCACAGCCACGCGGACCGCGCTTCTGGGCGTCGCCTGGACGCCGCCGCCCGTGCACACTCTGGCAGGTTCGAACGGTCATACGTATGTCGCCGCATAGAAATAAGCGATGGGCGGAGCGTAATTGCCGCGCATGATATCGATGTACCAGGCCGCAGATGTGGCGAGGTACGTCTGGAGCAGCAACAGGCGAGTGGCGAACGAGAGCTCCGGACGGCGAAAGAGATAAAGCTTCATCCTCCAGGACGAGCTTAAGGCAAGATATCGCGTTCAAGTTCATATGAATCGAAGCGAAGATGCACCTGTTTCTCTCGGTTGGCGTAAAATTTGTCGTGATGAGGATCATGATGCTGATGCCCGACCTCCACTCAATGCCTTCACAAGCCAAAACCCGAACCAGATCCGCGACCAGAAAAGAGCGCAATGACGAGATGAGTCACCCAGAATCATGAACGAACTCACCTCCACACGACCTCTGGGCAAGTGAGCATTGGGCAGGCACGTTCTCAACACTCAGCCTCGTCGAGCTCTTTACTTGATGCCACACTCGCTATGAACGCCAGGAATCGCAGGCCAGCGAACGCCTCGAGCAGCAGCGACGATCCAAGCACCGTTTCCTGACCGCGCTCTTTCTCAGTGCAGAAAAGAAGGGAACGCATGAGTTTGTAAGGTTGCACGAGAGCCACGATATGCAGCGCATCGGTAGGCACACGGCAAGTCGCAGATACCGGCCCGCTGACGAGCAGGATTGCCGGACGGACGTTGACGTCGGTGCGAGTACCTCCAACCCCCAGCGCGTGGTACCCGTGCTCTGAGAAGAGTGAGAACGAGACGTCATCCACGTGGCGCGTCGTGGTCACCTGCGGCGGGGCTGGGTCGATTCTTCGTCGTCGTCGCGAAGGGTGGGACAGAGGGCACGAGAAAGATGATAATGTGGGGCGGGCCGTTGCCTCTCGGGAGGGTGTCCGCAACGATGTGAACTGAGACGATGTTCTGGAGGTGGGAGGGCAGACAGCTAGAAAACAAACTGACTCTGGATGTATGCTGTATACCGCGCAACTGGAGGTAACGGGTGTCGGGCTGCGACTTAATCCAGATTCGGCGGGGGAGGGAGGGAGGGAGGGAAAGGGCCTACGAAATCCCCTCCATTCAGCGTCGAGGAGAAATTGGAGAAGAGAAAAGAAACTACGCGCAGCGAGGACATGGCGCGCTGCCGGGAGAAACGCCGACGACAGATTGGGAATGCACACCTACACCTGATGGACGTCGCGAAGTAGCGCACCCGGAAGGGGACGTTCCGTAGGAATACCTACGCGACTGCGCGGTGTCTATTCTTGTGGATGAATACCACGCTGAGCGCACGCAGACGTGGTACTGTAGTAACAGCCGAGTATGTGCGAGGCGTGTTCAAGAGACCGCTGACGAGAAGTGTTATGTCACGCACCGGCTGCATTTACCCGACTTGTGCCAGAGCCAGTGGGGTACTCACACGGTCACAGTGAACAGTAATTGGCGACCCCAAGGTGGTAATAATCTTGGCAACAGCAAGAAACCCAGCAGAGGGTCATGGCAGGACAGCGCAACAGCGGCCCGGGACCCCTGCGTTCCACCGTCAGGGTTTTCTGGCACGCAATCACGTGGCCAACATTTCCACGCTCGAACACATCGCTCCTGTTGAACATCGATAGCTTCATCTCTCAGATTAACAGTTGGATTCACTATGTCAGCCTTGGCTTGATTGTACATCTTCCTGGCGTATCTTTCGATCAAACAGGACACAGTCAACCAATCCGGTCCTTCAGTTTCCAAAGGTCAACCGTCCACTCCCCAGCTCATATTCCTTTGTCGACGCCTTCAACGTTTATGCTCCTATGCCCCCAGAATACGTGACATCCTCGATGGACGAGGCATCGGCGCCTATCAAGAGATGCTTGAGAGCTTGAGGACTCTATGGGACGACCCTGATCGCAGGCATTCGATCGTTCATCAACGACATCTTACATATCTGATGGAACGACAGCTTTGGCGCTTGCAAGATCTCCGTGACGGTGGCGGCTTCGGTTTTTCAGTCGAACTTTTCTTCCTTGTGCTTGCAGACTTATTATCCACCGCGTCGTCATGGGACACCCACTCAGCTCTTTATATTGGAACATTCCGATCCATCACATCTGATTGGAGGCGACACAAGCATTCTATCGGGACGCAGCGTGTCATTTTTAAACCTCATCTGCGACGTGGCTAAGCCTGACCGTGGCATATTTTCTAATCGCAGTTACCCAAGATGCGTCACAGACGAGCTTTTGGTCTTGTTGGAGAACATGGTGGAGGGGCAGTCTGGTTCGCATATTGACGATGCGATGAAGGAGCTGGACGCTGTTCCGCATTCGTTTCAAGGAGGCCGTCTGTTTGGGACAGAGGCGATGGAGGTCATCTCCCGTTCGCGGGCTCCTTTACCGTCTTCATAGAGTAGCGCAAGAGTGGCCCTTCCCAGTACCAAGATGGAGAGTCGAAGATACAAAGGACTTGAGGGAAAAATAGTCCAGAAGTTCGATTATCTCGTCGACGATTGGGAGGTGACGACGACATATTCACGTACACTAAGTTTATCAGTATTTAAGCACCTTTTCTCGCATTGTATTCACCCAACACCGGGAAACCTTCCCGATCCCAATGCCCCGCCTTCTCGCGCTCGTCCACCCATCCGAGCCGATCGAACGTGAGTCCGGCGACTCGCACGAATAGCGTCCCGTCCAGTCTCTCGATACCCTCGAGCGCCGGCGCCTTTCCCGCCCCCGTTCGCGCCTTCTCCTCGCCGGTAGCAGAAAAGGCAGAGAAGTACCCTGGCGGGCGGGTGCCCCAGCGCGCAGCGAAGTCCACGAGCGCCCGCGCGATCTTCGGCGCGTGCCCGTCTGGGAACCGAACCCCGCTCTCGATGATGCGCGGCCACGCGCTTCCAGGTGCCTGCCTCCAGCCGGCGCCAGCTCTAGCTACAGCGGGAGCGAATAGCTGTGCGTCTGTCGCTGCATAGAAGTCCGCGATGGGCAGCGCGTGGCAGCCGCGCCCTGACGTACCAGGCCGCGGACACAGCGAGGTACGTCTGGAGCAGCAGCAGGCGACTGGCGAACGAGAGGCCGGGCGTGCTGGAGCCGCTTGACTCCTCCTTGAGGAGGAGCTTCGGCAGGAAGAGGGCCGAGGTGACGAGGTGTGCGCTGAGTGGGGAGGGCTAGAGTTAGCTTCCGCTCGACTGTCCGAACAGAGTAGTGAAGAGCGCACTTGAAAAAGTCGGCGTTCATCCCACGACCACTGGTCCCGCGCGACGCCCAGCCGCCGATACCGTACCAGATCACGTTCCCCCAAACAACTTCCTCCACCATGCCCCTCAGCCGCGCCTCTGCGCCTGGGCCACCGCGCGCCCCGACCCCATCCAGCCATTCCTCCGTCCACTCCCGAATTAGATCGTAGATCGCGCCGCCGATGCTCTTCGCCACGGCTCTGTCGTGGAGCAGAGGGTCACTCGGGAGCTCGACGGAGAACGCGGCAATCGCGGATGCGGCGGTGGAATGCAAATGTGGGTCGCTTCTCGGGAGCAGACGCAGATGGAGACGTGTCGAAGCCAGCGATCTCGAGGCTATGCGTGAGATTGGAGAGGTCGGCAATGGTGTCTGTTGCTGAGTTGGTAAAGCAAGATGGAGGAATGAACTCAGTTTGGTCGGCCCCATGGACTGCAGACTGTGCAAGGCCTGGGAGTAGCGTGTGAGGGGGAATTGCGTGTCAGATTAGTGGGCAATGTGTGGATAGAGAATGTGCATGTTACGTACCTTCTACGACCCGTCCGATGATGCCAAAACTCGAGCCCGTACGCGAGATGAATGAAGGGGTGGAACAGTCCCGCCAGAAAACGATTCAGCATCTGCGGTTGCACCTTCTCCTTCGAGTCGGGTCCATCGGCTGCTGCGAGGTCAGACCTGAAGTTGTACTCAGGAGAGAAAATGAAACGCTCGAGCGCCTCAGTTGGGGAGTGGCTCTGTAGATAATTTGTGAAGAACGCGAGGTAGCCGTCATAGTACCTGGCGAAGGGTGTCGCTTTTAGCCACGATCATACGCGATAATACCGAAGAGACATGATATTTACCTCTCATCACCCAGATGTTCTATAAAGTTCTCCTGGGTGATGGGGTTGGGGCTCACGAGTGTGGGTTGCAGTGCGGGCAGGTGTGTCTTGTACACGTCTCTGATTAGCTCCGGTGACGCGCCTAATGCATATACGGCCAATACATGATGAGAGGCGTGACTGAGGAATGGGCGAGTAAGCTTAGCACGGGTGTAGAATTTCCGGCAAATGTTATTCGTACTTGTGGAATTTAAAACGGTTCACAAAGGGCGCATGGCTCTTAAAGTCATGGCGTAGGACCTCGAGAACAGCCTGGGTGCTCACATGAGTCGGTCCAGGCAAGCCAGGGGCGCCAGTCGATGTGAGAGTCGAAAAGAACTTGTCGAGGAGGTCTTCAGAGACGCCGCTAGCAAATGTTGGGGAAGAAGACATGGTCCAAGAAGCCTTTGATCGCACAGTACATATAGCGGCAGCTCTGGTCCTCGGGCCCGGACATAGGCGAGATTAGTATCGTCGTTCCCGGTGGTTAATAATATTTGTAGTATTTAAATTGACTTTTAGGACGAAAACCATGCCGTGATTTCTCTGGTCTTCATACGAAAGGGAGGCGCCTGGGTTAATGTCGGCAATGGCACTATTGTTGTTCGGGTGCTTAGCCAGAAGCATATGTACGCATATAGTTATAGATGTAGTGTGAGCCCCTTCGCAAGAGAAAGGCTAAAACATGCAGCCGAGCTAGCGCTCTTGGCCGAGGTTGGACCTCGGTCTTGGACAGAGTGAGCTCATGTATGTCTACCTTTGGTCCCGGACAATAATGGCGAGAATTGGTTCCAAGTAGTGCACAATCGCACAATTGGGCGAAGTGAAGAACGGAACAAACACAGAATCATAACCACAAGTACTTGTGGATCCCGGCAAGTCCGGTCCGTGACCTAAGGCTGACTAGCGCAGTACCAGCGCTCGAATCTTGGGAGGTGGAACTCTTGAATCGGAGTCTTGATGTCTCCGCAATATAACTCACGTATCTACGTGAGGGGACAGAGTCGTGATCCGGATCTACCACAGGTCACGCATCTCATTACAGTACGTCACTTACAGTATAAATATTCGTTGTACCAGCATGCGGTCTCATTGAAACCCACTCCAATGTCCCCCAGAAATTCCCAAGGTGCTCCTGAGCCTGAGGAAGAAACCCCTCTGCTATATGATTCAACTGTACGATGCAAATGCACGACGAACGGAAATATAAACTCTCCCTGATTGCTGGGGAACATCTCTAGATTTGCAGGAAGGGGCAGGTGTGAAGCAGTGCAAAATGTCGTGCACGCTTCCGCGGAGCGTGAGATGTCTTCTGTGGGTCTACAGCGATCGCAAACACGTCATTGTCGAAGGGTTACAGCCGCGCGTGAGTGCAGCGAGGTTGAGGTCGGAAACGGGGTTAGTTGATTGCAAGGTATCGGAACAGTTGTGCACGCTTCGGCATAGTGCAAAACCTCGTATGGGTCGCCGCCGGGGTCGAATACATGTTGGGTTCCAGTGTTTAAGGCCGCGTGAAAGTGCAACACACTGGAGAACACAAGGTTGCGAAACCAGTCAATCACACAAAAAAGAGGGGTTGCCGGTCGTGCAGACCTCCGCATGACTTGTAACTTTGTACCGAGAATCGCTTAGATCAGGGATGCGTCGCTCTAAAGTTTCAAAGGGCGCGCGAAGGTGCAAGGCCCTCAGGAACACGATGAAGAAAACACGCAAAGAGCTACAGGGTCTCTGAAGCCCACTGAGATTTACAAAGGTGAAGGAAAATAAATACAGGAGATATTTATACAAGCAAGCAGAGGACAGATCTAAAGTTAGAATGGAATCCAGAGAGCAACCAAGCGAGGTTGCAAAGCCAGACGCTGCTAGAGGAAAGTCTGTAGTAAAAGCCCGGAATGACCGAAGCGCGGGAATGTATGGTCCAGACTCCAGAGCGGCGGTGCGGGAAAGCATGTCCCAAGAAGGCTGACGCTGCTTAGCGCCCTATTAGCGCTGGTCCACGAAAATCTGCTAAGGCCCCTTTGGACCCACCAGGTCCATATGGGCGCTAAAAATCCCGCCACACCCCTTGGGTTTCACAACCCAAAAAACCGCAAAAAAAACGCCAAAAACAAGGCATACTCAATACTTGGTGACCCAAGTCCTTTTTCACGGAAACCCAGAATTGCGACAAGTGTGGGAAAGTAATAAGCGATGATGTGAATGGTAAAACCTAGTCCTTTTTTAGAATAGTAAGGGAAGTGACTCTGTCAATTGAAATATAATAAATAATGAATAAATTTAGACAGCTTTGGTCCAAGTCTGAGTTTCCAGAGACCGGGAAAACGGCAAAATACACGAATAACCAATGATACACGGGGTATCCATAGGTGTCCCTGTTTTTTGCTGCTCAGGCAGTTTCTGTGCTCCAATGGAGCCGTCTTTCTGACAATATAGGCCGCAAGCCCGTGCTTCTATGTGGCCTTCTAGGCACCATGGTCTCAAGCGTCCTTTTTGGCCTGTCCCGTTCTTTTCCCACGCTTGTCTTTAGGTGTTCGGCTCGGATCCGGAGAATAGTCCACGCTAAAGGGGTGGGCCTAGCCGCTGTTTACATGGCATGCTCAATGGAAACGTTGGTGTGATGAAGAGTATGATGGCGGAGCTCACTGGTGAAACGAACATGGCACGAGGCTCCTCATTAATATCAGCAACTTGGGCTCTTGGTGCTCGATCAGCCAATTGGATTCTTCAATTCAGTCGCCGATTTTCCACTGGCAGTATTCTTACCCCAGTTCATATTCCTGCATCAGCGCCTTCGACTTCTATGTTCTTATTCCTCCAAATTACGCAACATTATCGACAGCCAAGAGGCGCTCGCGAGCCTGGGGGACTTTGTGGAATCAATCGGACGACCCTAACCGCAAGTGGTCGGGCGTTCGTAAGCGGCATATCATGGAACGACAACTATGGCGTTGCAAGACTTTCGTGACGGCGGTGGCTTTGGATATTGGGTTGAACTCTTTTCCTTATGAGCTCACAAATTCTACAAATACAGCTGCCGCCTGACGCTAGCTATGCTCTTCATATCGGAACATTCAGGGCCGTCACATCCAATTGGAGGCAACACAAACACTCTATCGGGACACAGCGTGTCATTCTTAATGTCGTTTGCGATATGGCTATACTCGACCGTGGCATCTTGTCTGATACCGTCTTCCCAAGATATATCACCGACAAGCTTCTGGTATTGTTGGGGAACGTTGTGGAGGGGCAGTCTGGTTCGCACATCGATGACGCAATGACTCGGAAGGAGTTGAACGATGCGATCGAGGGGCACCCCCTTCCGGAATGGTTTACAGCAATACGTCTGTTTGGGGTAGAGGCGGTTAAGGTTATCTCTCGCTCGCAGCCTTTTGCGCACTCTTCATAGAGTAGTAGGAGAGTGGCCATTGCCAGTACCAAGTAAAGAATTCAAGATCTGTGAGGTCTTGTCGACGCGCCGCTGCCTCACTACGCTGACACGGATCCCTGTTGCTTCACTGGTATTAGA
>JAKELH010000204.1:0-127706 GCA_021525015.1 Lactarius pseudohatsudake
CTCATCCGCTATCTGTAGGTACTGGTGGAGGACAAGTCTGATGACGAAGGAAGCACTCTAATAGTTGATCTAACTGATGTTGAAGATGTCGATGACTTGGAGGAGGCCATGGTATTGGGATTCGCTACATTGTTCGTCAATATATGATTTGACCATTCACTGAGTCGACAACTCTCAGACATCTACGGTAAAGGGGCTTGGGCTCGTCCCATGCTTACGACGTCGAATTTCACGCTACATGTCTTTCCCATGTTCTATATGGCGAGCGTGTCGACAGTGACTTTGATCAATGAATCCTCGACGCATTCATGGATGGCCTCTTCAGCCCAGCGGCATTCACCTCGTCCATGTCTTCCTCGTCCCCCTCAAGTATTAATACCTTGGCTCTCAGCTTTCCCATGTTTGTCAGCCGCGCTCTCTCGCTCTCCTAGCCCTCGTGACCATTCCTGCCCTTGCGCAGTTCGACTCGGCACATAGTGCTACCCCTATTGGCGGAACACGGGCATCAGGTTCAAAGAATGTCATCACTCTTTTGTGCGTATCATATGCGGGCCTTCTTACACGAGCAGTTGTTCACGCGTAAGGAATTTGAATTATAGTATCGTCTTGATCATCGTTCGTAAATCCGGCCAATGTCAGCTTCAGCCACCCCGACGACAGGCCTCTCCTCTTTGTGCGGAATCTTCTTTTCCTTCAAATTAATGATTAAAACTCAATTTCATTTCATTCCCTTTTAGCACTGAAGACGGGATTGCACGATACCAGATGAACAGCAATGGTGAGTATTTGCAGCCTGCCGCCTCGATATACGCTCGACTGTCCATTCATAGGCTCATCTCCCCAATGCATCACCGGTGTCATGAACTGGGTCCATGGCACATTTACATATAATTCCGACGGGTCGATGACCATGTACTCATTTGGCAACGGCTTCCAGCAGATCCCCATGTTCCGCGGCCTCCAATTTCTTGGAAAATTACAACGACACGGAGCTATACCAGCAGTGGCAAATTTTCGTAGATCCAACCAACGGGCCCAAGCTCCATATGTATCAGTTTGATGGGTCGCCACTTCTGCCCATGTTCCTAATCTCCACTACGCCAAACATGCTCCCCACACAGCCACTATGTAATGTCTCCTCTCCCTCATCGACTTCATCGTCTAACGTCTCGGAACGCTCAACCAACGACGCACCACCCGTCGACCGGTGGGCGACTGCGAGTCTCACCGCAGTATGATAGGAGGGTTACTTTCCAGTGCACTGCTCGTTTGGCCTACAGACTACGCAAGTTCATCACGCAGCTTCAACGTCCGCACACAGCGTTGTCTGCAACGTCACACACCGGCCTCCCTGCAGGTGTGGCAGCCCTGCGTACACCTTGTGCACTTCTACCTGCACCGCAATCCACTCACCCCTTTCCGCCAGCACAAGCGAGCAACCTGCCGCCGCACCCACTTCCACGCGCCGCACCCACCATCCACTGACGTCACGCGTGGCGCACGTGTCGGCCTCGAGCGTCGTACAGCATCTTCGAGTTCGTCGCATTTGGGAATGCTGAATTCGACACAGCTCACACATTCCCATGGTCCCCGAACGCATCGCGCATCGCGCTCACACGCACAGACCAACTAGTGGCTTGCACTCAGCCCAGACGAAGTCAAGCGGCGCCACATCGACGACGTGGACACGCCGGGCGATTTGGCCCGTCTTAGCGTCGTCCGAGCCTGATGAGATCGAGAATACCTCAAGAATCACGCAAGCGAACGATAAGAGGGGAACTAATAGCACTGCTGGTCTATTCAACAACTGTGGTTTAAAGACAGGCGAGTCCGTAACTACCACAGAAAGGGATCAGGTAGAAGATATGGTAGGAAATGTGGGAGATAGGTAGCACAGGAAACGAGTCGAGATGCTGAGACGATCGAAACATGGCGGTGAGACACGGGTAAGGTCGCGTGAAGGTCGAGACAGAGACAAGGGAGCCAAGACAATGGGATTATGATGAACGGAGTGACAGGGAGAGTGTGCGTGCTTGCGTGCGTGCGTGGATGGGAAGAGCGACGGGAAAAACGAAGTGATCGATGGTGAGGTGCGTGCTGGCGCTGTGAGACCGCATTGTCAACGTGTGCACGATACGAAAGCGTACCGGGCATTATCAGTGACAGACTGCCCAGCTCAGAACATGTGGAACATTGCGTACCTTGGACAAAAAATTCCGGGCACCTAGTATGGGAGGGGCGGCCACCAAGGGAAAAAAGGGAGAGGGAGCGACGAACCCTGAGTCAAAATGACGCACGGACCCTCGCTACACGTGTGGCGATGTGACCGAGTCACAATAGAGGACGAAAATGATTACAGGAGTCGCCAGAGTCCCGGAAATATAGTAATGATTATATAATCACGTAATCCAAATGATTTTTAGCCTAGTGGTGATACCGGGAATAAGGCCATTGAATCGCTATCAGATCTGCGATGCGGAGTTTAGAATATTCGTTTTGCGATATCCGTTTTGGGCCTGCTCACTCCTGCTTGCCATATGGAGATGATGAAAGACTTCAAGATATTGTACCGATGATTGATTGGATCTGTATCTCGGCAATGGTGTTGAAACGTTGAAACACCGAACCCATTCTGAACAAAATTATTGGTATCTTAATCAAACATTGGCTGAGTTGGCACGCTGAACAATTCCCAAGCCCGAGCATCGACCCAGCTGACACATATTGTCCACGTGCAAGTCGAACACGATCACGTGATGAAAGAGACTAGCAGGCCAAGTGGCAGACTCGACTCGAAATCCAGAACGTGTGCCGACACCGCGTAGACCGTCAGCCGACCCAACCCAGTAGACTCTAGGGACTCATACAATGTCTCAAGTGCCCGCGACGTCCAACGCATCTCCATTCTCAGACCAATACGAGCTCATCGACGTTATTGGCAACGGGTCCTTTGGAATAATTCGGAAGGTCAGGCGGAAGCAGGATGGCGTCGTGAGTTGTCTCTCCTGAGATCTTAGGATTTTAACAGGCCTTTGAAGCGCATTATAGATCTTAGCTCAGAAGGAAATCGATTTTGAACGCATGAACGAGCGCGATCGCAAGCAAGTCGTCGCAGAAGTGTTCGTCTGCACCCTCTATATGTCGACGGCATCGTGTCCCCTAATGCTTTTGTTAGCAACATCCTAAAGGATCTAGACCACGACCACATCGTGCGATACTATGACCGCCACGTCGACCGCGACGCAGGGACGCTGTACATCTTCATGGAGTACTGCGGAGGCGGCGACCTGTCCTCCGTGATCAAGCAGGCCCAAAAAAACAACCGCCTTATTCCGGAAGAGACGGTCTGGCATTATTTCATGCAGATTTTGCTGGCGCTGCATTATTGCCACCACCCAAACGCTGGCAACTCACGCTCGGGCGGCTCCGCTGCCGACGGGGAACGAAAGGCGCCCATTCTCCACAGGGACATAAAACCGGACAACGGTGCGTTCTATGTCAGACTGCTCGCCGTTTGTCACCGAGCGTGTGGTGTGGCATAGTTTTTCTCGACGAGAGCAACTCGGTGAAATTGGGTGACTTTGGCCTCTCCAAAGTACTCACGCAAGCGAGTCTTGCAAATACCTATGTCGGCGTATGTAGATCCCCAGTCCGGTGACGACCGATGTACTGACAGGGCATCCAGACACCATACTACATGTCTCCAGAACTAATACAAGAAAAGGCGTACGACTCAAAATCGGATATTTGGTCGTTGGGGTGTCTGATCTATGAGTTGTGTGCACATAAGCCACCGTTCTACGAAGCCAAGACACATTCCGAGCTGAGCATCGCCGTACGGTACGTCACTTTCCGTGCTCTAGTCGCGAGGAACTGTGCTTAATGACTAGGAAGCAATGGCCGCATTCCCCCATTACCTCGGGGATACAGTCAAGCGCTTATAAGTGTGATCAAGGCAATGCTGAACTTGAATGTAAGCAAGCCCGACGCGTACAGGTGGTGCGACCAGTAGACTGAACATGAACAGCCATCAATGCGACCATCTGCGGCTCAATTACTACAGCACGAACGGGTAGAGTTCGCCTACAAGATCTTTGAGACCCAAAAACAGTGAGTTACTTGCGTATTTTATTATCACGAGGTTGAAGACATTGTCGGTCTGCAGGCTAGACAACGTGAAGGTTCACAAAGTAGCCCTCATCGAGCGGGAGCGGGAGCTTGTCGCGCGGGAGTCTATGCTAGCATCACTCGAGTCTGCACAAAACGCCGCTATCTCGACGAAGGACAATGAGATCTTATCTCTCCAGGCACAGCTCGCCGAACTAGCCGCCTCCATTCCTGCACAAATGGAGCAAGCGGTCGCCTACCGTGAGCAGGAACTACGCAGCGCGGTGCTCGACTATGAGAAGGTGGTCGAGTTGCGCGTCCAGCGGCGGGAACAAGAGATCATGGAAGCTGTACGGATGCGCGAGGCAGAAATGTGCGAAGCGTGGCAGAGCCACGAGACCATGCTGCGCGCTGCGTTTCAGGCTGAGCTGGAAGAGCGCTGGCGCGCCGAGCAGGAACGGCTCGAACACATGAGGGAGGAGATCGAGGAAAAGACGCGCGCCCTCGAGGAGAGCCAACGAAAAGGTGCGCCTCACCAGTCGGAGAGGTCGGGGGGACTCACGTCCGTGTACAGGGCAGAAGAAGGACAAGACGCCGCTGGAGGAGGTGAAGAACATCCTCGCGCCCCTCGCGCAGCTAGCCAAAGACCCACAAAGCACCCCCCGCCCCAATATGTCTTCCCCAACACGGTCAACCCGACGCCTGTTCGAGACGCCAGCAACAGATCGTGCGACACCCCGGGCGTTCCCCCTCGCGTCCGCGATGAAAGGCGTCATACTCACGACGACCGGCGAGCCCCTCGCAACGCCAATGCCATCTGCCAGGCTCGTCGAGCTCCTCACCGACTCTCCGAGGGTCGGCGCAGGCGGCAGCCTCGGCTTCTCGAAGATATTCGATTTCGATAGGCTGGACGAAGAGGACGACGACGAGGGAGAGGAGCGCAGCGCGGGCGGGACGTCGCCCTCGAAGCGCAAGGCGGATGCTATCGCCGCGCAAGCACAGGCACAAGCGCCTGTGCCCGCTTCCGCACCATCAATCAATCGGTCCCCGTCGAAGCGCAAATCCATTGGCGCAGCGGCGGGGTCTCTTGCCGCCGCTCTGCCTATGCCCACCCGCTCTGCACCTGCACCACCCTCCCAGCCAGCCAGACGTCTGCGCCGCCCCTCTGTGTCCTCGCGAACGCGAGCCAAAGTCCCTACGGACACAACGGCACCATCTTCCTCCTCGGCCAACCCCGCACGACGACCACTACCACCATCTTCTTCCGCTTCGTCATCATCTTCGTCATCTTCGTCATCGTCGAGCAGCACACGAACCGTGACAGCCGCCGGGGCTGCGAGTCCGCAGCCCACAGTGCCGACATACGACTTCCAGGACGAGGAGAACCTCCCGAGCCCGTTCCTCCGGCGCGTAGAGCGGGAGCCCCCACGTGCCGGCGCCGGCGCGACGACGATCACGCGGGTGAAGCGACCGAGCGGTGCGAACCTGCTGCGCGCCGCGGCCGCGGCGAACAATGCGAAGGCCGCGGGGGGTCCTGCTGGCATCAAGAGTGCAGGTGCGCTGGCCGTGGGGGGCGCTGGACGGTCATCAGTCGTGCGCAGGGCCGGAGAGGAGGCGCGAAGGACATTATTGCGGATGTGATGTGTGCTTTTATTTCTTTGCTGACTCGCTGGGGGTTTTCACTTTCGTTTGTGCCGCATCATGTATATTCAAGTAGAATAATCAGGGAAGGAGGAATACACTCCACGGACCGGACATGAGGAGGACAGGTCTTGGAATCGCGATTCTTCGGGCTGCGTGGGTGATATGGACGAGCGCCTATGGGACACGAGGCGTTGCGCGCTTTAAGCCAAAAAGCACGAACAATGCAGCGGCAATTGCCTCCGTCGCGACGAGGTGGTGAGCGTGGGGACGAAAGTGAGATGACATGCGATCAGACTAACTTAACTGGAAGAGGACAAAAGAGGACGTGTATTTCAAACTGTAATACAGAAGTGGCCTAGCTACTCGATAGGGATACACCCCGCGGGGATATGGCGGTGAGGGAGAGAATGTTTATGACCATGGATCCTTGTGGGTGCCAGCTTGGGCACTGTCAGGTACAATGACTGAATTCGACCGAAGTGGTACTGTGCATACTTAAGTGCTCCACGTACAGTCATAAGTGGTCGAGTAAAGCGTGTGAGAGCGAAGGCAATAAAGGACACAAATTGATTGAAGAGGATGACTAGCCGTAACGAAGCTTTATTGTCCCTGGCTGTGGCGTAATACTGAATGACCCTCCACCTTTTTTTCTTTCACTTTGTATTTTCCCTTTCTACCCACACCTTCTCGCCCAAGTGCCCGTCCAGTCTGGCCGCACTCACTTGTGGCAAGTCCTCGTTTGTGGTTGCGGTAGCGAACAAGCGCGTCGGCGGTCCTACTTGAGCCGCAGAGCGCCCTACAAAATGGGTCCTTCCCTAACAATTCCTATTCCTCCTCACCCGACGTCATCCATCCCTTTCACTTCCTCGCCGTCTCTCGTACCACCAAACCCGTCATCCTTTCTCTTTCCCCTCCACGCCGTCTCTCAAAACATCATCATGTCAGGTGCCGTGCGGAACAAAGGAGGCGCAGGCGCCCAACACCCTCCAAGGCCACCCAACGCCTGGATCCTCTACCGCTCCGACAAGCTCCAACAGCTCCCTCCACCCGCCCTGGGACAGCCGAAGCCGACGCAAGCAGAGGTCTCCAAGATCATCTCTGCCCAGTGGAAGGCGGAACCGGACGAGGTCCGCGCGATATACGATGAGCGCGCCCAGATCGCAAAGGTCGAGCATGCCCGTCTCTATCCCAACTATCGCTTCACACCGATGAAGAGGGTCGACAAGGATCGCATGCGCGAAGAGAAACGACAAGCAAAGGAGCAGGAACGCGCCGGACGCCGGACGCGCGGACGCGCCTCGCCATACGCTCTCCCGCCTACCGCGTCAAGCTCGACGCCCCCGATCCCCCTCATCGCCCAAACCGTCCCTCCCAACTCCAAACCTGCCTCTCCACTCGTTTCCTCCGCGTCATCGCCGTTACCTGGCACGCCGTCGTCGCAATCCAGCGCCGATATCGCGCTGCGCCACGGGTCGACTCATGCGCCATCACATGACTCGTATGCGGATCCGCGGCGGCCAAACTCGTCTGCAGACGACTCACAGAGCGCATCGTCGCGTGCATCGTCCTATTCCAGGGCCGATATACCTGTCGCGACCCCGTTGCCCGCCGTCCCCGCGCACCTGCAGCTCTCCACGCCCCAGACGCTCATCCACAAGGGCTGGCAGCCCCCACAATCCGAATCATCATCAACGACCTTCCTCAGCCCTCTCCAGGAATTCCCGCTTACAGAGTGGCCGCAGTCCGCTCCTCGGTCGAACGAAGTACCAGCACCGCTCGAGGCACGTGGCGATCTTCTTCGATCGACGTTTTTCCTTATCGTCTTTGTTTTTAGCAGAATGATAACATCTTCTTCTCCATGCCGGGCTTTGAGAACGAGCCCTTGCAACATAGCTCGCTGCTCGCAGAGCTGTTTGGCACAGACCTACCTGGGGTCTTCCAGCTCCAAGGCATCGAGAGTCCACGCCTGACCGCGCGGCCCCCTGGCAGCATCGACCTCGGAGTAGGTAATTATCCTCCCGGCATGTGCGGCTCTTCCGCATTCGACGACGCGCTGCGCAGTCTGGGTGAAGACCCAGCCACGTTCATGGCTAACCCTACTGCGGACGAGCTATTAGCTGCCATCAGCATGCTTTCGCCGCAGGAGAACGATGACCTGCTATCGTCCGGCTCAGCAGCGACCGATCCGCTGCAGGGGTTCAACTTTGACGAGTACCTGCAGGACTTTGGCGGGTCCGCACCGCCACCACCACCTGCCGCGGGCGGGTCCGCGCCGCCGGGCATGCACAGTGTGACCGTGACTCTGACTGTCCCGCATAACAGCCCCGTGGAGACATCGTCCTCGGAGAGCCTCGCGAGCCCAAGCCCAATGCCGTCGTTCTACGCCACGACCCCGTCGCCTGTCTCGGCGGTAGAGCCATCTCCGCCGCCGCCGGCTCAGTATCAGCCGTGGGTGCCTCCCAGTGGCGCGGCGAACGCGGCCGGGCGCCGGGTGGGAGGTAGCTGGAAAGTCCCGCTTGCGGTCTCGCGGCTCGCGTCCGAGTCGCCGATCCCCAGCTGCGCCTCTTCGCCCAAGCAGGCAGCCGTGTGACAGCCCCATCATCATTGTCATCAATCTTCTAATGAGCCCCGTCCGCCGTCATCTCTCGCATTGTGTACATGTATACCGTCGCATCAACCTCGTCTTTTCTCCCAATGCCAATCTGCTTTCGTCGTTATCTCCTCGCTCTCATATGCTTTGCCTCGGCCCCCCTTATTTTTTCCTTTACTGCCCCCCTCCCCCTACGCGCATCTACTGGTTTTACTTAGATCTGGACTGTTGTTGGTCCTCGCTGGTGGCGCGGCGATGCCCATTAGTCCGTTTTTCTTGGCTGTTCGCTCACACGGAACCCTCGCTCTCCGCTTGTACATTCATAGTACCCCCCAAGCTGACCTACCTTACGCCTACTTTTGTTTGTGCCACCGTGTTCACACATCCCACCACAGCTCATCATGTCTCGCCTCGTCCTTGTAGCGAACATTTACAGCGTTGCCGTCGTTCCACTAACCTTTGTTTTACACGGACCCAACCAACAACACCACCCTCCCCCCACGAACCGTCTAATCTCTTTTCTCGTACTGCCCAATCTAACGTCCTTCCTGTATCATTCTTCATTTTTTGAACTGTGTCCGAACCTCTGCTGTCTTTTTTTTCAATTTTTTTTTTTGGCACACGCAACCAAAATCCCCCCTCTCCCTCACGTTATACCTATATTAGTGTTTGCTCGCTCGCTTGCTCGCATCTCTCATTTGTGTTCTGCCCGTTTATCGAACCGATATTGGTAAAAACAACAAAATGAAAATATCACCAAAAAAAGTTTTTATTTTTATCTTTCACATTCGTTTTATTGTGGGCGGCAATAAAGGGGGGAAGCGCGAAACCGGAACTCGAATTTGCGAGAAATACATATTGATATGACTACATGGCGGCCAGTTCAACGTACTACCTCAGGTTCTCACGGCCTCCACATCGTAACTATATCGGACAAGTATGGTAACCTATGACCGGCGCCACATCCGAGTCAGCGCCATGCTCCCCTGCAGTTGTTGTGTAGCCGGCCCCTATTGCCCCACCTCTACACCAGTCTCTCGAACATTGACGTTCGCACCGTGCTTAAGGAGCAGATCCGCAATCTCGACGTGGCCTTCGCCTAGTGCTGCAAGCAGCGGCAACTTGTATTGGCCACAAATACGAATCATACGATTGACGTGCTGCGGGTGTTTCCTGATGAGGCGCTCGACCAAGTCGTAGAACCCACAAAGCACAGAGTAGTACAAGGGATTTGGGCTCCCCCTCCAAAAGGACTTGTTATCCATGTCATATATCCCAATCCATGCCCAAAAATGAGGTTTGTCGAAGTCAAAGAGTGCTTCCATCCCATCTCTCACGCGTGACGCGACGTCCTCAAATTGTGCGTGGTCGACCCAGTGTCGTGCTGCGTATTCGGCCAAGGGGAGACCTTTTTCCATATCTTTGTCGATGCGATAATGGTCCAAATGGAGAAGAGATCCGAGACAAGCCTGCGTGAGGAGGGTATGTGCGGGTCCTGGACTAATATGATATCGAGAGATGTCTCCGAATGCGGATGCGAGGCGATATGACGTCAAGAACTCCTTAACGGAGAGATGCGAAAACCGGACAACCTGAGAGTCGTCCCATGGGCTGTCGACGATGGTGACCAGACTTGAGCATATTGACAGTACGGCCTCTGTCGGATCTTCATATCGCCAATCTGCATGGTATTCCGGAATCCCTCCATGGGCCGCATCGAACTCGAAAGCAAGCAATGCTGCAAGCTCTTCAACACGAAGCGGACGGACGGCTACCACGAGGCACTGCAGCATACGGTGGGCGTGTGCTTGGTTCGCCTGGGGAATTTGACTGAGCACGCGTAAATAGGTCTCGTCCAACGATTCGGGTAGCTCGTTGAGCGTCTGTCGAATACTTGCTGGGAGACAGCGCCGCAGAGCCTCCAACTGACAGGCTACCCATCGGAACCTGGATATTAAAGATAAGATGACTTATCACCGCCGAGCACGGGGGGACGCCCTTACATTCCGTCCGCTTTTTCAGACAGCTCTTTGACGACGAGCTCCTTCTGATCACTCCGCCATTTTCGCATCTTCCTGTCCGAGAAAACGACGTTTTCCACATAGTCGGAAATATCTTTCCGATGTCCGTCCTCGTCGTGGAGTGAAACAGCATGATGAGGGAGTGATTTGATGACCCTTTTGACGTCAGACTCCGGGCGACTAGTAACACAAATATGTAAGTTTGGAAGGTCCAGGTCGACAAGGCCCCCCAGAAGGTCGGATACAACTTCTCGTGGGGTTGGCATCCCAGAGGCGTTGGGATACTCATCGAGTGCGTCAATAATGATATAGGTTGGCTGCCGCGCGGCGACTGAGAGCATTTCCCAAAGACAATCCTTCAAGGCGCAATTGCTAGGTTGTTGCGTACCCTTTCCGTGTGTAGAATAAAAGCGAGAGATTATCTTGCAACAGAGGTTCGAGTACGCAGAAAGTTGAATGAGAAGTGAGGTGACAAAGTTGCGGAAGTCTTGTTTTTTGTCTTTGTCCCGAAAGTCAAAGTAGAAATACGCCAAGGAGGCGAGCCCTGCATCACGCAACGAAATAACGTGTTTTATGATCATAGAGCTTTTGTAATTTATGAGTTCCTGACATGCGATAGTTGGAAAATGACGAACCAAAGTATGCTCTTCCCAGACCCCGCTATGCAATTGAAATCGGTGACCATCAGGTTTTGAGCAGCAAATGTTAAAAGGTACATACGCTTTCCGTGGATCCAAAGGAGAGATCCACGCGACAACCAGTCCCCGAACATCGTGCCTTTCAAGAACCACGCGGCCGTTCCCCCACAATGGACATCGCATGCAATATTGTAATTTGCGGACGGATCCGGCGGAGAAAACCATTCGTTGATCTTCTGTTCCATCTGTGTCCCTGGGCAGAAAACTCAGTCTCTATAACGGAAGCAATATGGATAGGGGGATCACAGACAATTTACTTCCTCCATATCTTGCTGCATAACCATGTTGGTTTTGTCCGCACCTAGGTGGACGAGTATTTAGTGTGATATGGGTGACTGGTCGATAGCGCAGCGTACCATCGTTGGCCCCAACACCTGCACCACGCTCAATAAGAATCCGCGCGAGCTCGAACCAATCCCTCCCCATTTCCAGAAGTAACGATTTTCGGTTGCTCTTGTCGGTCTCCGCACCGTGCTCTAATAATAACCGTGCATGATTGAGAACATCGCCTCCGTTGTAAAATTGGCTTTCTGACAGTAGGTGCAATGGAGTCTTGCCGTTCTTGTTCTCCATCCTACCTACACCGTGCTCAAGGAGAATCGACGCGACCTTCAACGAATTCAGCCCCATTTCCCGAAGTGACAACATCTGATATTTCCAGTCTCGTTTGTTTGCCGCCGCGCCATGCTCGAGTAAAAGCCGGATAAGATCGCGAGCCTCGCCTTCGTTGTGAATTCGGATTCCTGACAGTAGGTGCAATGGGGTATTGCTGTCGTCGTTCTCCGCGCTGATATCTGCACCATACTCAAGAAGAATCCGCGCGGCCATGAACCGAATCCCGCTCATTGCCAGATGTAACGGCGTCCAGTTTCTCTTGTCTCGTCTGTTCACCGTCGCGCCATGCTCCAGTAAAAGTCGAAGAAGATCGCAGGTCTCGCCTTCATTGTGAAATCGGCCTTCTAACAATACGTGCAATACGGTCTTGCCATTGTTGTTCTGGGAATTGACATCCGCGCCATGTTTGAGTAGGAACTTCACTGTGCGGATAAGACTATGTCGGGACCAATGTCGGGACAGTGAGAACGCTTCGAGTAGCATGGTCTCTCCTCTCGTGTCTCGAACGTTGATGTTCGTACGGTGCTTAAGGAGGAGCTCCGCGACCTCGACGTGGCCTTCGCCTAGTGCCGCAAGCAGCGGAAACCTGTATTGGCCACAAATACGATTGACGTAGTGCGGGTATTCGATGGCGAGGTGCTCGACCAAGTCGTAGAACCCACAAAGCACAGAGTAGTACAAGGGATTTGGGCTCCCCTTGGGATATCTCCCAAAGGACTTGTTATCCATGTCATACATTCCAATCCATGCCGAAAAATGAGGTTTGTCGGAGTCAAAGAGTACTTCCATCCCGTCATTCACGCGTGACGCAACATCCTCAAATTGTGCGTGCTCGACCCAGTGTTGTGCTGCGTATTTGGCCAAGGGGAGACGTTTTGTCATCTCTTTGTCGGTGTGGTCGTCCAAATAGAGAAGAAACCCGAGACAGGCCTGAGTGAGAACGGTGTGCGCGTCTCCACGACGAATGTGATAGTGAGAGAAGTCTCCGAGCGGAGATGTGAGGCGATCTGATGTCAAGAACTCCTTAACGGAGAAATGTGAAAACTGGACAACCCAGCGGTCCTTGATGACGGTAACCAGACTTGAGCATATTGACAGTACAGCCTCTGTCTGATCATCCAATCGCCAAGCTGCACGGTATTTCGGAATCCCTCCCTGGGCTGCATCGAACTCGAACACAAGCAACTCTGCAAGCTCTTCAACACGAAGCGGACGGACGGCTACCACGAGGCACTGCAGCATACGGTGGGCGTGTGCTTGGTTCGCCTGGGGAATTTGACTGAGCACGCGTAAATAGGTCTCATCCAGCGATTTGGGGAGCTGGTTGAGCGTCTGTCGAATACTTGCTGGGAAACATTGCCGTAGCACCTCCAGTTGACAGAATACCCATCTAAACCTGTATGGTAAAAGATAAGGGCACCGACCTAACACCGAGAACTGGGGACGGATGCCCTTACATTCCGTCCGCTCTGTCAGACAGCTCCCAGACGATCAGCTCCTTCTCAGCATCCCGCCATCTCTGCATCTTCTTGTCCGAGTAAACGACATTTCTCACGTAATCGGAAATATCCTTCATTTGTCCACGTTCATCATGAAGCGAAACGGCATCACTAGCCAGTGGCCTGAGCGCCTTTTTGATGTCACTCTCCGGGCGACTGGTAACACAAATGTGCAAGTTTGGAAGTCCGAGGCGTACAAGGCCCTCCAGAAGGGTAAGCACAACTTCTCGTGGGGTTGGCATACCAGAAGAATCCGGACACTCGTCGAGTGCGTCAATAATGATATAAAGTGGCTGCTCGGCGGCGGTCAGGAGCATTTCCCGAAGACAATTCGTCAAGGCATCTTTGCTGGGTTCTCGCGTGCCCTTCCCATGTGTAGAATAAAAACGGAAGATGATCTCGCAGCACCGGGTTGAGTAGGCAGAGAGTTGAACGAGAAGAGAGGTGACAAAGTTGCGGAAATCTTGTTTTTTGTCTTTGTCCCGAAAGTCAAAGTAGAAAAATGCCAAGACGGCCTGTCCGGCATCGCGCAACGACATAACGTATTTTATGATTGCAGAGCTTTGGTCATTTATAAGTTTTTGTTATCGGCAACGAAAGTTGAATAATGACGAACCAAAGGATGCTCTTCCCGGACCCCGCTGTGCAGATCGGAGACCATCAGGGTTTGAACAGCCAAAGATAAAAAGGAACTTACGTTTTCCATGGATCCATAAGAGAGAACCGATCAATGTCCAGTCCTTGAATTTCTTGCCTCGAAAAAACCACGCCGCCGTTCCCTCTTGGTGGGTCTCGCATGCAATGTTGTAATTTGTGGACGGGTCCGGTGGAGAAAGCCATTTGTGGATATCCTGTTCTATCTGTGTCCCTGGGCAGAAGATTCAGTTTCTACAACAGACGCGATAGGGGTGGGAGATGACAGACACTTTACTTCTTCCACGTCACACTTTACTTCCACCACTTCGCGCTTTACTTCTAGTACTTCGCGCTTTACCTCCTCCACATTCTGCTGCACAACCACGTTGGCTTTGTCAGCATCTAGGCGGATGGGCGGTTAGTGTACTGTACTCTGGCTGAATGATTAGTCGATAAGGCCGCGTACCATCTTTGATCTCATTGGCGATCTTCAGAATCTGAGCCGTAACCATTTGAAACTCCTCCTGTATCAGGCTTTCGAGCCTCTTTAACGCGTCCTCGATATCTGTCCTTCCCAATAGTTTCCTGGCAAATATTTCTGGCGAAACACGAGATTGGTAAAGTGTAAAACGCATCTTTTTGAGAAAACTTACTTGCTCGTCGTCGTTTCACTTCCTTTGTCGCGATGGAGAGAATAGAGAGTAACTCAATCACGATCTTCACGAGCACCTCCGCCATTTCCGTAGTCAGCGAGGTTTGTGTATAAACCCCGAGACGCTTGAAAAAGCTCTCGATGCGCTCAAAGAGGTCGATAATAGCAGCGTGACTTGCTCTGGCATCCTTCGCCGCCTATAAAATTCGAGCGTTAGCAGAGGTGAGCCCACGAAAAGGAATGGTGAAAACACGGACAGCGAGGAGGACACCAATCCCAGTGAAGATCACCTTCGCAGGAGGGAACGCCTTCGAAGGTAACATCAGAATTCACTTCGAGAGTTGGATGCATGATAAGTACCAGGCTAACGCCGTCACCAAGAGCCCCGGAAAAGGTGTAGAGTACATGAACCAATGGATCGATCCACCTCATCAACTTCTGATCGCCAGATTGCTCGAAGGTCTTGGCTTGCTCCCGAAGTATGTTCAGGACGCTATCGACGGACTCGCAGGCTTGCAGATCAGCAGCAAGCCAATGGGCTAGAAGATCATCTCCGGTCTTCGTCTGGTACTCGGCCAAAGCGGTATCGAGCATCGATTTGAAGATCGAGGATGGGGCAGCTGTTTGGGAAGACGAAGACATGGCAGTAGAGGATTTCTGTGAAGGATAGCAGACTGGCAGTAGCTTGATTGCGTGGCAAGTCGAGGAAACACGAAGTCGCCTCGTGCCTTTTCCTTAGATGGGAATATTCACACCGCCTCCTCGGACGCCCCCCAGAAGAGTAAGAAAGAAAAAATAGATCCGTTTTTACAATTACTTCCGATTCTACAGCGTGACGAACCAACCCATTGGAAAAGGAGAGTGGATATGAAATCAAAAGGTAAAACAACGGGACGAAGCAATTGGAAAGCATATGAAGAGGACCCGACGACCAGCAAGCGGACGTGTATCGTATCGGTAAGAAGCAGCATATGGTAGCAAACCTGACCTACTATATTTCGAATCCGTCCTCTCTACTACCACGCACCGAACTAGGGTAAGTAATAAATACCGTGTACAGCACAAAGCAAAAAGAAGCAATTTCGGAGAGGACGAAGGAGATAATGGTTTGACGTCAATGGGATCAGTACGAAGGTAACATAATTGCGTCTGTGCCTCGCGCACACAACTGTAAAATGAGGCGAGTAAAAAAGCCCAGCTTTCAGTCCTGTCATGAGCCGCCGATACCAGGGTCCCCCCCCGTTCACCCGCAGCGGAGAGCACGACATGTCAATCGCGGTGTACGCGGGCGGCAGATCGAATGGGTCCCCATCACCAGAAGCCAAGCCCGACCTCGACGGGGCGGCTCTGATGCTCGCGCTCCTGGCGCGAACCACACCTGACCCGTGCGAGATATTCGTGGTCCGGATGCTCAGAGATCGGCCCACACCTGCGCGTTCGGTCGGGTCCCAGACCGGAGCCGGTGAAGGGAATGGATCGTGCGTGCTCGCAGAGTAATTTGGTGGCAGTTTGATCGGTGAGTTGTAGTCATGTTGCGACTCGGGGAAGGAGGAAACACTCCGAAGATGGGTGTAGGATCGTGATCGTGGTGGAGGTGGGTGAGGTGGTGTCGAAAAGCCAGGCCAGGGTCGGGTGACGCGGGACTAGAATGGCTCGACATGATGGATAATGGGGGAATCGGCGGTTCTGTTGATAATGGGGTCGGGGGAACGGGAAGCGAACGTGAGTGTATACGCGAAGTTGGTGACGCAGCATTACGACGTGAAGGGGCGGAGACCGGGCTTATAGGCGAGGGTCGGTCCTGTAGGGAAGTGTGCGCTGAGGTAGGGAACGGTGGAAGTGGCGGCAGTTCGCCTTGTGAGATTCGCCTGTGTGACGACGTCGAAGGCGACCCACGGGTATAGGAGTATCCTTGAGAAGGCGGTAATCGTAGCAACTCGCGAGTTCTTCGATTCGGTTGCCGGGAAGAAGGCGGGGCATGAGAGGCGAGTGACAACGACGAACCCGAATGCGTCGCGTATACCCCTTGTCCGGACGTATATGCTGAGTGTTGCACTGCCGCGTGATCACCGGTGTGGGATGACAAACGGCTTGTCGCTCGGGACGATGCCTCGCTTGCTATGCTCTCCGCATAGCGTGAATGGTTGTCATCCTTAGCGCGGGCTGGGATGCTCGAACGCCATCGATCGATCTCCGGAGTAGTCTCTGAAGTGTGTAGGAGGGTTGCTACGTCGGGGGTCCCAGGTGAGAGGGAAGTGGAGGAAGGGAGGCCGTTTGAAGACAATACCCCAAGGACAAGTCGGAAGGACACCATCGTATCTGATGGGCTAGTGCGCGTCACATTCATTTGCTGCTCACTAGGTGTTACCAGTAGCATGGCTGTCATCAGTGAAAAATCTAATGAAATGGGAAGGCCGTTGTGCACGCTCTGTGGGCTTGCTGGAACCCAGGCGAAAAAGAGGATCCAAGATTTTTAATTGTGGAGGTGCTCGTTGCATGACCCCGTTCTAAGACGGCAACAGGGCCTTTGACGATTTCTGTCGTGCACTACAGGGAGAACGATATGAGGATAGATGCAGGTGTATCCTCCGATCACGTACGGCGCCAGAGCGCTTCCATCTCAAGCTATGTCGATGGTGGGGGATGTAAATTTTGCGATAGCTAGAATGGTGCGATGTAATCGAATCGGTTGTATCGTGGAAGAACAGGGAAGGACTAGCCTTGAGAAGAGAGCCATGGGAACAGCGGAGAAATTCGTCCGCGGGCTCCCGTTGACCCTTGCCAAATACAACCTTGACGCTAGTGAGATCGTTGATTTCACGGAACGATTATTTCTGAAAGTTTGTTGGCCAGCAACGCGAGAGACGTCAACGAAGTCTTTCGGATCAGACCTGCGAACTTTGATGATATTGTCGTCGGTATCGATAACATAGAGCGGGTTTTCAGATGAACCATCGTGTATGACGACGGAATCGATAAAGGAGGGGCCATAAAAGGATTAATTAAGGGATATGAGGAAGTGGCAGGTTCTGAAGCGACGAAGTATAGATCGCGATGAGGACGCGGAAGACTTGAGCTTGAGCTGGTGAGCAAAGGGCGTGAAACTGGTGTGAAAGACTGAAACACTCTTGTCTTCGCCACGCGTCCTATTCGGGCCGATACTGTTTTTTTTTGTTTTGTTTTTTTGGATAAGCGATAGATTAGGTAGCGAACGGGCTCCACGACTGCTCCACGCCTCACCCACAAGTACTGTACAAGGGCCGGCAGCCGTTATCCGCCCACCCACAGACTGGCCACAGTCCGCTCCAAGGACGATCGAAGTACCAGCACCATTCGGGGCACGTGGCGATCTTCTTCGATCGACGTTTTTCCTTATCGTCTTTGTTTTTAGCAGAATGTTAACATTTTCTTCTCCATGCCGGGCTTCGAGAACGAGCCCTTGCAGCCTAGCTCGCTCCTTGCAGAGTTGTTTGGCACAGATTTACCTGGGGTCTTCCAGCTTCAAGGTCTCGCGAGTCCACGCCTGACCGCGCGGCCCACTGGCAGCATCGAACTTGGGGTAGGCAATTATCCTCCCGGCATGTGCGGCTCTTCCGCGTTCGATGACGCACTGTGCAGTCTGGGCGAAGATCCGGTCACGTTCATGGCAAACCCTACGGCGGACGAGCTGCTGTCTGCCATCAGCATGCTTTCACAGCAGGAGAACGACGACCCGCTATCGTCCGGCTCAGCGACGACCGATGCGCTGCAGGCGTTCAACTTTGACGAGTGCTTTGATTTTGGCGGCTCCGCACCACCAGCGCCATCTGCCCCAGGTGAGCCCGCGCCGCCCGGCACGCACAGTGTGACGTGACTCTGACCGTCCCGCATAACAGTCCGGTGGAGACCCCGTCCTCGGAGAGCCTCGTGATCCCAAGCCCAATGCCGTCGTTCTACGCCACGACCCCGTCGCCTGTCTCGGCGATAGAGCCATCCCCGCCACCGCTGGCTCGGCATCAGCCGTGGGTGCCTCCCCGAGGCGCGACGAACGCGGCCGGGCGCCGGGTCGGAGGTAGCTGGAAAGTCCCGCTGGCGGTCTCGCGGCTCGCGTCCGGGTCGCCGATCCCCAGCTGCGCCTCTTCGCCCAAGCAGGCAGCCGTGTGACAGCCCCATCCATCATTGTCATCAATCTTCTAATGAGCCCCGTCCGCCGTCATCTCTCTCAATCATGTACATGTATACCGTCGCATCAACCTCGTCTTTTTTTCTGCCAATGCCAATCTGCTTTCGTCGTTATCTCCTCGCTCTCATATGCTTTGCCTCGGCCCCCTTTTTTCCTTACTGTCACCTCCCCTACGCGCATCCGCTGGTTTACTTAGATCTGGACTGTTGTTGGTCCTCGCTGGTGGCGCGGCAATGCCCATTGGCCCGTCTTTCTTGGCTGCTCGCTCACACGGAACCCTCGCTCTCCGCTTGTACATTCATAGTACCACCCTCTCCAAGCTGACCTACCTTACGTCTACTTTTGTGCCACCGTGTTCACACACCCATCCACAGCTCATCATGTCTCGCCTCGTCCTTGCAGCGAACATTTACAGCGTCGCCGTCGTTCCACTAACCTTTGTTTACACGGACCCGACCAACAACACCCCCTCCCCACGAACCGTCTAATCTCATTTCTCGTACTACCCAATCTAACGTCTTTCCTGTATCATTGTTCATTTCTTGAACTGTGTCCGAACCTCTGCTGTCTTTTTCTCATTTTTTTTTTGGTACATGCAACCAAAACCCCCCTCTCCCTCACGTTATACCTATATTAGTGTTCGCTCGCTTGCCCGCATCTCATCTGTGTTCTGCCCGTTTATCGAACCGATCTAGGTAAAAACAACAGAATAAAAAAATCACCAAAAAATGTGTTTATTTTTATCTCTCACATTTTGTTCTGCGGAACGGGAATTTGCGGGAAATATGGCCTCCGGTACTTTTGAATTGTGACAAGCCACGTAACAAAGGTCCAAGCAAAGATCGTATAAGAAATTTGGACGAGGGTTTCGTTTCGCCGGTTTGTCCACCCTTGTTGTTTTCCTTTTCTTACCGCCTGCCATGTCGTAACGCGTGACCCCGGATTTGCACTTTGTCGACATTTTTTTTGGATCCATTTTTGCAAGCATTTTTGTGCGCCTGAGGGCAAATTACCCTATGTAGCACTACACCTTTGATCTACTACGCGTTCCTGTCTCTCCGCTCCCCATTGTCCTTCCTATATATTTTACGTCTCCCCAGCTGGCGCTGGTACTCTCCGAATCTGAAGGTAGGCCACTCGATTTAGAGACTATAGTACATACAATAAAATCAGTGACGCCGCACGTACAGCGTCATTTGTTGTAGCAAGGTGATAGATAACTGATAGATAGCAAGGGATACCCCGGCCCGAGGCTATCGCGGCGCTTGACCGTAGTCGTACACATCACACTTCGGAACGCGTACCTTACACACGCGCATACGAAATAAAACAAAAGGTAAACATATGAATGGCCACAGAAAACCAATAAGACTGAGGCTGAAACCGAAACGACTCACACGAGACTCACGGGGCAGCCCCAACCTAATACAATTTTGAACTTGAAATTTCGCAGGTGAGTCTAGTAGCGGGAGCCTAAAAGATTACGATCCTGCAGCACAACGGTAAGCGAGGTAGCCTTGGAGGTAGTAGCCGACGTTCTCTTACCCGATCCTCTGATGCAGAAGTAGCGAGACTATCTGTGCTCGCGGAACAATGCTCATAGTGAATTTGCACAACCTCTGACTCTGACCGACGTGGGGACGAGCGCTGGTCAATCTTCGCGTCAGCTTTGCCACCGTGATGGAGTAACAAATATGCGACATCCGTCCTCTTGTAGTACGATGCCAAATCTAATGGGGTTTCGTGGTTTTTGTCTTGCGCATTCACGTCCGCGCCGTGCTCCAGTAATAGCCGTGCGACGCCAACAGCTCGGGACTAGTATGGGCATTGTGACACAAGGTGTAATGGGGTTTGCCCCTGGGCGTCCTTTGCGCTGGCATTTGCACCGGCGTCGAGCAGTACCAGTACTATTCTGACCCTCCCAGAGTAGGATGCCAAATGCAATGGGGTTTGGCTGTCGTCATCTGGCACGTTGACACCCGCGCCACGCTCCAGTAATAGCTGTGCAACAAGGTCGTCGTTGTCCCTAGAATAGCCTTCAGCCACTACATGCAAGGGGGTCCGGCCCTGGTTGCCCTTCGAGTTGGCGGTTGCACCACCGTCAAGCAGGGCTCGCGCGATTTCGATCTTCCCATATTGGGAGGCCAAATGTAATGGGGTTCTGTTGTCCTCGTCGGGTACGTTGACATCCGCGCCACGCTCCAGCAATAGTTGTGCAACGTGGATACCATCGTCCTTGGAGTAGAGGTATTCCCCCCTTACCACCGAATGCAACGGGACCCTGCCCTGGGTGTCCGTCGAGTTGGCGGCTGCACCACGGTCGAGCAGCACCCGTGCGATTGCACCCTCCCAAGGTAGGCCGCCATGTGTAGCGGAGTTGCACCGTCCTCGTCTTGGGCGTTGACACCCACGCCGCGCTCCAGTAATAGTTGTGCGATACGGATGCGATCTTGCTCAAAGTTGTAGTCGCCAACGGCCACTCGGTGCAAAAGGGTGCGGCCAAACTTGTCCTCCGAGTTGGCAGTTGCGCCATGGTCGAGAAGCACCCGCGCGACATCGAGCCTCCCATACAATGATGCCAAATGCAACGGTGTCGCGTAGTTCTTATTTTGTATGTACACGCCTAAACCACGCTCTAGTCAAATGTTGTGTACTACCACCGAGACCGTTGCATAGATATTTACCTTCTGGCGGGTATAATAAGGTCTCGACCTCATTGATCCCTGCGTTGACGTTTGCGCCACGGTCGAGCGGTGCTTGTGCGATCTGAACCGGGCCAAACTTGGACCGCAAATGTGACGGTGTCGCATGGTCCTCGAGTTGTGTATTGGTGTCCATGCCGTGCTCGGGCACAAGCTCGGGCAAGTGCTCGGATCACGTTCCCCGGGCCGGGAGCCGTCCTGGTGCATGCCTGTTTTTGGGTTCAAGTTTGCGTTCAGCTCAATAAATTCGACGGAAAATTGTACGTCCCCGCACCTGTCTCCAGAATGAATGGAGCTTCATTGTCCTTGTATCGTCTGTTCACCTCCGCGCCATGCTCCAGCCATGACTTCTCGTGCTTGATAACATCGCCAGTATCGCTTTTGTCGTAAATTTCAGGTTCCGACAGTATGTGCAATGGTGTCTTGTCGTTGTTGTCCATCACATTGACATCTGCACCATGGTCAAGAAGAATCCGCGCGAGCTCGAACCAATGACGTCCCATTGCCAGAAGTAACGGCGTTCGGTTGTTGTTGTCTTGCCTGTTCACCGCCGCGCCACCCTCTAGAAAAAGCCATACAAGTTCAAGCGCATCTCCTTCGTCGTGAATCCGGCTTTCTGAGAGTAGATGTAACGGGGTCTTGCCGTTGTTGTCCTGCACATTGGCATCAGCACCATGGTCAAGAAGAAGCCGCGCGAGCTTGAACCAAGCCCCCTCCATTGCCAGAAGTAACGGCGTTTGGTCGTGATTGTCACGTTTGTTCACCACCGCGCCATGGTCTAGTAAACGCCATACAAGATCAAGAGCATCACCTTCGTCGTGAATCCGGTTTTCTGGCAGTTGATGCAACGGGGTCTTCCCGTTGATGTTCTCCGCATTGGCATCTGCACCGTGGTCGAGAAGAAATCGCGCGAGCTTGAACCAAGCACACCCCATCGCCAGATGTAACGCGTTTGGTTGTCCTTGTCTGGTTTGTTCACCGCCGCGCCATGCTCTAATAAGAACCGCACGTGATTGAGGACATCGTCTTCATTGCGCGTCTGCCGTTCCAACAGCATGTGCAACGGAGTCTTGCCCTTGTTATTCTGAGAATTGACGTCCGCCTTATGCTGGAGGAGTATCTGAGCGACCTCGAGTTCGCCGTCGTATTCTGCCAGATGTAGTGAACTACTGAGAGCATCATCCCGGGCATTCGCATCCGCGCCGTGTTTGAGCAGGAGCTTCACTAAGCGGACAAGGTTATCGTGGGGCCTTGAGAACACCTTAAGCAATATGGTCTTTCCCGTCCTTTCCCGGACATGGATGTTCGCACCATGATCAAGGAGGAGCTCTGCAACCTCGACGTGGTCTTCGCTTAGTGCTGCAAACAGCGGAAATGTGTGTTGGCCACCAATAGCATTGACATGCTGCGGGTGTTTGATGGCGAGGTGCATGACCAAGTCATAGAACCCACAAAGTACAGAATAGTACAAGGGATTCGGTTTTGGCTTTGGTGATATCGTCGAGTCCGAAGGCTGATAGTCCTTCGGCGTATCTATGTCATGTATGCCAATCCATACCGCAAAATGAGGTTTGTCGGAGTCAAAAAGTTTTTCTATCCCGTCCTTCACACGTGACGCAACATCCTCAATTCGGGCGTGCTCGACCCAGTGTCGAGCTGCATATTCGGCCAAAGGGTACCCTTCTACACTCTCTTTGTCGATGTGATCGTCTAGATGGAGAAGAAATCCGAGACAGGCCTGCGTGAGGAGGGTGTGTGCTGGTCCGGGACGAATGTGATATCGAGAGAAGTCTCCGAGCGGTGATGCGAGGCGATCTGATATTAAAAACTCCTTAACGGAGAAATGTGAAAACTGGACAACCTGAAAGTCGCCCAAGGGGTCGTCGACGATGGTGACCAGATTTGAGCATGTGGATAGTACAGCCTGCGTCCGATCATCCAACCGCCAAGCTGCGCGGTATTTTGGAATCCCTCCCTGAGCCGCATCAAACTCGAACGCAAGCAATTCTGCGAGCTCTTCAACACGAAGTGGACGAACGGCTACCACGAGGCACTGCAGCATACGATGGGCGTGTGCTTGGTTCGCCTGGGGTATTTGACTGAGCACGCGCACATAGGTATCGTCCAACGATTTGGGTAACTGGTCGAGGGTCTGCCGGATACTTGCTGGGAGACAGTGCCGCAGCACCTCCAGTTGACAGAATACCCATCGGAACCTGTGAAGTAAAGATAAAAGGACCTATCACCGAGCACGGGGGGATGCCCTTACATTCCGTCCGCTTTGTTAGACAGCTCCTCGACCACCAGCTCCTTCGACCACTCCGCCATCTCCGCATCATCCTGTCCGAGGAAACGATGCTGCTCACGTAGTCAGAAATATCCTCCATTTGTCCAATTTGATCATGAAGCGAAACAGCGCTGGCCAGTGGCCCAAGGACATTTTTGATATCGATCTCCGGGCGGCTGGTAACGCAAATATGCAAATTTGGAAGATCCAGGCGGACAAGGCCCTCCAGAAGGTCGAGTACAACTTCTCGTGGGGTTGGCATCCCAGAGGCGTTGGGGCACTCATCGAGCGCGTCAACAATGATATAAGTTGGTGCGGTTACTGAGAGCATTTCCCGAAGACAATCCTTCAAGGCGCCATTGCTGGGTTGTTGCGTACCCTTCCCGTGTGTAGAATAAAAGCGAGAGATTATCCTGCAGGAGTGATTCGAGTACGTAGAGAGTTGAATGAGAAGTGAGGTGATAAAGTTGCGGAAGTCTTGTTTTTTGTCTTTGTCCCGAAAGTCAAAGTAGAAAAATGCCAAGCCTGAAGGAGGCGAGCCCTGCACCGCGCAACGAAATAACGTGTTTTATGATCACAGAGCTTTAGTCATTATGAGTTCCTGCCATTGACCGCGATAGTTGGGAAATGACGAACCATAGGATGCTCTTCCCGGACCCCGCTATGCAAATCGGAGCCCATCAGATTATGAGCAGTAAATGTTAAGAGGTTACTTACGTTTTCCGTGGATCCACAGGAGAGATCCACTCGACAACCAGTCCTTGAATATCGTGCCTTCAAAGAACCACGCGGCCGTTCCTTCAAGGTGGGTCTCGCACGCAACGTTGTAATTTGTGGATGGGTCCGGTGGAGAAAACCATTTGTGAATGTCCTGTTCTATTTGTGTCCCTGGGCAGAAGATTCAGTCTCTATACCCGGACGCGATACGGATAGGAGATGACGAACACTTTACGTCTTCCACATCACGCTTTACTTCTAGTACACCGCGCTTTACTTCCTCCATATCTTGCTGCATAATCATGTTGGTTTTGTCGGCACCTAAGTGGGCGAGCTTTAGTGCGATACGGGTGACTGGTCGATAGCGCAGTGTACCATCTTTGGCCTCAGTGGTGACCTTCAGAATCTGAGCTATCGCCATTTGAACTTCCTCCTGTATCAGGCTATCGAGTCTCTTTAACGCGTCCTCGATATCTGTCCTCCCAAGTAGTTTCCTGGCAAATATTTCTGGGGAAACATGAGATCGGTGAAGCGTGAAGCATATCTTGTTGAGACAACTTACTTGCTCGCCGTCGTTTCACTTCCTTGGTCGCAATGGAGAGGATAGAGAGTAGCTCGATCACGATTTTCACGAGCACCTCCGCCATCTCCGTGGTCAGTGAAATCTGAGTATAAACCTCAAGGCGCTTGAAAAAGTTCTCAACGCGCTCAAAGAGGTTGATGATGTGTCCGTGGCTGGCTCTGACCTCCTTCGCCGCCTACAAAATTTGAGCGTTAGAGAGAGGGGGTCCACAAAAAGGAAGACGGACAGCGAGGAGGACACCAATTCCAGTAAAAATTACTTTCGCAGGAGGGAACACCTTCATAAGTAACGTTAGATATCACACGTCGTGAATTTAATTCGTGATAAGCACCAGGCTAACGCCGTCACCGAGAGCATCCGAAAAAGTGTAGAGTACATGGACCAATGGATCGATCCACTTCATCAACTTCTGATCGCCAGATCGCTCGAAGGCCTTGGCTTGATCCCGAAGTATGTCCAGGACAGCGTCGACGGATTCGCAGGTTTTCAGCTCATCGGCGAGCCAGTGGCCAAGAAGGTCATTCCCGGTCTTCTCCTTGTACTCCACCAGGCCAGCATCAAGCATCGATTTGAACTTTGAGGACGGGGCAGCTGTTTGGGAAGGAGAAGACATGTTGCTGTAGGATTGCTAGGGAGGATAGCGGACTGGCAATAGCTTGATTGCGTAGCGAGTCGAAGGAAACACAAGTGTCAGACCTCGTACGATTTGCTTAGATAGGAAGATCTACATCCATGTCAATTGCTTGGATATGCCGGGCCTCAATCGGGTAACAAAGAAAAAAAGGATCCATTACTTCCGATTCTACAGTAGACGAACCAAAAAAAAGTGAATAAGGTAAACGACACGAAGCGATTGGAAAGTATACGAGGGTCAGTAAGTGCCAGTGGGCGTGTATCGTATCGGGATGGAGTAAACATATGGTAGCGAACATGGAAGGAAGGATTTCCACTGTAATAGGGCAAAGCCGTCAAGTGTCGTTAGACCCATCGCATACTTACAATATGTCGATACCGTCCTCTCCATTACCACGTTCCGAACTAGAACAAGTTATATAGACGCCATATATAACATGAAGCAAAAAGAAAAATGGGAGAGGACGGATAAGATAAACGCTTTGACGTCAATGAAATCAGTACGTAGTAACTTAATTCAAGCTGCGTCCGAGTCGTGCGCGCACAGCTGTAAGATGAAGAGAGCAATGCTGAATGATCCCATAAAAAAAGCCCAGCTTTCTATGTTGTCATTCGCCGTCGATGCCGGGGTCCCCGTTCACTCCACCCAACCGCAATGGAGAGCGCGCCATGTCAAGCGCTGTATGCTGGTAGCAGATCGAACGGGTCCCAGTCACAAGAAACCAAGCCCAACATGGGGGGGGCGACTTCGATGTTCGCACTCCTGGCGCTTAACATACCAGAACCGTACGAGATGTTTGTGGTTCGGATGCGAGATCGGCCCACACCACACCTACGCGACCGGGGCTCGGACCGGAACTGGCAAAGGGAGTGGGTCGTGCGTGCTCGCATTCGCGGAGTAATTTGGTTTGACGGGTGAGTTGGAGCCGTGTTTTGTTTTTTTGGACAAAGTTGGATCCGTGTTGCGACTCGAAATGAGACTTCGGAGATGGGTAGGATCGTGAATGTGGCGGAAGTGGGTGAGGTGGCGTCGAACGAAGCGGGCCCGGGGAGGCGAACGCAGGACTGGAATGGCTGAGAATAAGGTAGCGGGGAGCATAGGCGGTTTGCTGACAATGGGGGCGACGGAAAGTGTATAGTCGAAGGGATGGAGACCGGGCTTATACGGGAGCTAAGTCTCGTGGGAAAATATACGAAGAGGCAGGGAGCAGAGAGGAAGTGGTAATAGTTCGTCCCGTGATACTCGTCTGAGTGGCAAGTAGGAGCGTGTGACGGCGTCGACGACGGCCCATGAGTAAAGGAGTGCCCATGAGACGACGGTAAAGGTAGCAGTTCGCGAATTCTTCAATTCGGATGCAGGGAAGATAAGACATGAGTGGCAACGACAGCGAAGAAGCCGAATACATGGCGTACCGCCTTGTCTGAACATGTGCTAAGCATCGCACCGTCAAGTTATCATCGGTTGGGATGGCAAACGGATTGTCACTCGGGACGAACGCTTGCTGGGCCATCGATACTCTCCACATAGACTCTCCACATAACGTGAGCGGCTGTTCCATGCGAGCTGGTACGTTCGATTGCCATCGACCGATCACCGGAGTAACCTTTAAGGTGTGCAGGAGGGTTGTTGCGTTGGGGTACCAGATGATTGGGAGTTAGAGGAAGAGAGAGCATTGAAGATCATAGGCCCCCCGGGACACGTTGGAAGTGTTCCCATCATCCAGGAAAAAATGAACCGAGGGGACCGCCGTTGTGTATGTGCAGGGGTTAAACGTTAAACATTAGATTGTGGTGTCCACTGCAATTGCCCCTTCGCAATGCAATTGCAACGTAGACTCGTAACCAGCCGTTCGAATGAGGATTGACGAGGGGTCGCAAGCGACTGGACATGCTGTGTGTAGAGGGCGAGCGGTTTTTGCCGTTCACTACAGACCAAATAAGTGCCAATACAGTGGTACGAGTTGGTCATGCATCACATGACTCGTATACAGCTTGGACGAGTCGTGTTTCACCCGTCTGCCCTTGTTTTTCTCCTTCTCTTAGTACCGCCTGCCTTGCCACCTGCGTCGTGACTAGCGTTACAGTGACTCTGGAGTTGTAGTTTGTCGGTTGATCCTCATCTTATCTTTTTCTACTGGAGTTGGCGCTGGTACGCTTCGAATCTGAAAGTTCGGGTTCTCAGAGCTGGTTTGGTTCTGACTCGCGCGAATGTGGTGTTTAGAATAACAAGAATGAGTGGTGTTCGAGAGCGCGCGAGTGAGTATCACGGCATGCGTGAGGTGAGGCAAGACTGAGGGTCGAGCTCCTTATTATCTACTCGTACAAGCTTCTCGTACAAGTGCGGCCGCCGCGCTACTCGATTAGAGACTATTCATTACAGTAGTACAGTAAATAGTAAATTATAAAGTTAGTGACGCTCAAGGTGACGCCCACGCACCGAGGCTTAGGCTGTCGCGCGGTATAAGTCGTACGAACATTCTTCCTGTGGAGTCTACTCTTCGTAGTGTACATCCATTCCCTGTCTATTCCCCATTTTGGACGGCATACTCCACTAGAAAGGATCATGTTCTCGGTTCAAGTTTTGGAGTTGCGTAACACGTTTGATAGATACCCCTTCAGCGATCGAAATTATTACATGATAGTATCATAATTTATCGCCGTATGAAGAATTAGAGCATTATTACTGACCTGGCTGATGTGGGATCGGGTGCTAGTTGATCCCTGCGTTGGCCGTATCAACATAGTTAAGTAAGAAAGGTGCGATCTTCGACCTCCCGCGGTATGACGCCAAATCTGACGGAGTCGCGTGGTTGTTGTCTTGCGCATTCACGTCCGCGCCGTGCTTCAATAATAGCTGTGCGACGCCAACACCAGCATCATGGGAATAATATGGGCCTTGTGACACAAGGTGTAATGGGGTCCGGCCCTGGGCGTCCTTTGCGCTGGCATTTGCACCGGCGTTGAGCAGCAGTAGTACCATTTCGATCCTCCCAAAGTAGGATGCCAAATGTAATGGGGTTTGGTTGTCATCATCCGGCACATTGGTATCTGCGCCACGCTCCAGTAATAGTTGCGCAGCAAGGACATCACTGTCCCTAGAATAATAATCTCCGCCTTCGGCCACTGTATGCAATGGGGTTCGGCCTTGGTTGCACTTCGAGTTGATGGTTGCACCACCGTCAAGTAGCACTTGAGCAATTTCGACTGACCCGAAGTAGGATGCCAAATGTAATGGAGTTCTGTTGTCTTCGTCTAGCGCATTGACATCCGCGCCACGCTCCAGCAATAGTTGTGCAACACGAATACCACCTTCCTTAGAGTAGAGATATTTGCCCTCAACGACTAAGTGCAATGGGGTCCTGCCCTGGTCGACAGTTGAGTTGACGGCTGGATCACAATCGAGCAGCACGCGTGCGACTGCAACCCTTCCATCGTAAGACGCCAAGTGTAGCGGTGTTACATTCTTCCCGTCTTGTTCATTGACACCTGCGCTGCGCTCCGGTGGTGCGATGCGGATGCGATCTTGCTCAAAGTTATATTTGCCTTTGGCCACCAGGTGCAACGGGGTCCGGCCAAACTTGTCCTCTGAGTTGGCAATTGCACCATGGTCGAGCAGCACCCGTGCGATGTCGGGCCTGACATACAACGATGTCAAGTGCAACGGAGTCCAGTGGTTCTTATTTTGCAAGTGCACGCTGCCTAGTGCGCCACGCTCTAATTAAATGCCATGTAATACCGAGACAATCGCATTGAATATACTCACCTTGGTACAATGAGGTCTCGCCCCCATTTTTCCCTGGGTTGACGTTTGCGCCATGGTCCAGTAGTGCCTGTGCAATCTGGACCGGGCCAAAATTGGACTGCAAATGTGACGGTATCGTAGGGTTTTCGACTTGCGTATTGATGTCCACGCCGTGCTGAAGTAATAGTTGTGCAACACTAACACTACGTTCCCGGGAGCTGTATTGACCTGGTGATATTTGGTGAACCGAGGTCCCACCTGTGTTGTTCTCCATGAAAGCATCTGCGTCAACTTGAAGTTCAATACAATTCATGCGGACTTGTACATGATCTCGTACCTATTTCCAGAAGCAATGGGGTTTCATTATCGCTGTATCGTCTGTCTACCTCCCCGCCATGCTCCAACCATAACTTTGTGTGATTGAGAACATCGCCAACATCGCTTTTATCGTAGATTTGGCGTTTTATCAGTACTTGCAACAGTGTCTCGCCATTGTTGTTCTCCGCATTGGCATCTGCGCCGTGCTTAAGAAGAATCCGCGCGAGCTTGAACCAATCCCGCTTCATTGCCAGATGTAACGGCGTTTCGTTGTTCTTGTCTCTTCCGTTTACCGCTGCGCCATGCTTCAGTAAAATCAATGCAAAGTCAAGAGCACTGCCTTCGGTGTGAACTCGACTTTCTGAAAGTAGATGCAACGGGTTCTCGCCGTTGTTGTTCTCCGCACTGGCATCTGCACCATGCTCAAGAAGAATTCGCGCAAGCTTGAACCAATCTCGCCTCATTGCCAGGTGTAACGGCGTCTGGTTGCTTTTGTCTCGTCGATTCACCGCCGCGCCATGCTCCAATAAAAGCTGTATAAGATCAAGAGCATCGCCTTCGTCATGGATTCGGCTTTCTGACAGCAGGTGCAATGGGGTCTTGCCGTTGTTGTTCTCCGCACTGGCTTCTGCGCCACGCTCCAGAAACATTCGCGCGAGCTTGAACCAATCCCGCCCCATTGCGAGAAGTAACGGTGTTTGGCTGTTCTTGTCTCGTCCGTTCGCCTCTGTGCCGTGCTCTAATAACAACAGTGCTTGATCGAGAATATCTTCTTCGACGTAGAGCCAACGCTCCAACAGTAGATTTAACGAGGTCATGCCGTTGTTGTTCTTCGCATTGGGGTCTGCGCCATGCTCAAGAAGAATCTGCGCAAGCCTGAACCAATCCCGCCCCATTGCCAGAAGTAACGGCGTTTCGTTGCTCTTGTCTCGTCTGTTCGCCTCCGCGCCGTGCTCTATTAACAACCGTACATGGTTTAGAACATCGCCTTCCTTGTAGATTCGGCGTTGCAACAGTATGTGCAATGGGGTCTTGTTATAATTGTCCTGAGAGTTGGTGTCTGACTTATGCTTGATGAGCATCTCAGCTACTTCGAGTTCGCCTCTATATTCTGCCAGGTGTAGCGAAGTCCTGAGGGCACCGTCTCGGACGTTCACATCCGCGCCGTGTTTGAGTAGAAACTTCACTTTGGTGACAATGTTACGCTGGGGCTGTAAGAGCGCCGTGAGTAGTACGCTCTCTCCGGTCGTTGCTCGAACATTGACGTTCGCCCCATGCTCAAGGAGAAGCTCCGCAACCTCAACATAACCTTCGCTTAGTGCCGCAAGTAGCAGAAACCTGTATTGACCACAAATAGTATTGACATGCCGCGGGTGTTTGGTGGCGAGGTGCTTGACCAAGTCATAGAACCCACAAAGCACAGAGTAGTACAAGGGAGTTGGTGTCCCCCCGGGATAACTCCCAAAGGGCCTGTTATCCATGTTATATATCCCAATCCATGTCGAGAAATAAGGTTCTTCGGAGTCAAAGAGTGTTTCCATCCCATCCTTTACGCGTGATGCGACACCCTCAAATTGCGCGTGCTTGACCCAGTGTCGCGCAGCGTATCCGGCCAATGGGGAACCCTTTACTCTCATTTTTCCAGTGTGGTCGTTTAAATGGAGAAGAGATCCGAGACAGGCCTGCGTGAGGATGGTGTGTGCGGATCCGGGACGAATGCGATATCGAGAGAAGTCTCCGAGCGCAGATGTGAGGCGATCTGACATCAAGAACTCCTTGACGGAGAAATGTGAAAATTGGACGACCTGATGGCCGGGCCATTGGTCATTGACGATGGTGACCAAACTTGAGCATGTAGACAGTACAGCCTGTGTTTCATCATCCAACCGCCACGTTGCACGATATTTCGGAATCCCTCCCTGGGCCGCATCAAACTCGAACGCAAGCAATTCTGCAAGTTCTTCAACATGAAGCGGACGGATAGCCACCACAAGACACTGCAGCATGCGATGGGCGTGTCCTTGGTTCGCCTTGTTGATATCCCTGAGTACGCGTGCATAGGTTTCGTCCAAACTTTCGGGTAACTCGCGAAGGGTCTGGCGAATATTTGCTGGGAAACAGTGTCGCAGCACCTCCAGCTGACAAAATACCCATCGGAACCTGTACAGAAAAAGATAAGGACCTATCGCCGAGTATAGGGGACGCTCTCACATTCCGTCTGCTTTATGAGACAGCTCTTCCACAACCAGCTTCTTCTCTTCGTCCCGCCAGCTCTGCATCTTGCGGTCCGCGTAAACGACGTTGCTTACATAGTCGGAAATATCCTTTTTTTGTCCACATTCGTCATGGAGTGAAACTGCACTATGAGGCAGTGGCTCAAGGGCTCTTTTGATGTCGATCTCCGGGCGACTGGTAACGCAAATATGCAACTCTGGAAGGCCGAGGCGGACAAGGCCCTCCAGAAAGTCAAGGACCGCTTCTCGTGGGGTTGGCATCCCAGAGGAGTCGGGACACTCGTCGAGCGCGTCAACGATGATATAAATTGACTGCTGTGCGGCGACTGAGATCATTGTCCGGAGACAATCCATCAAGGCCTCATCGCTGGGTTGTTGCATACCCTTCCCATGTGTAGAATAAATACGGGAGATCATTTTGCAGCAGGGGTTCGAGTAGGCAGAGAGTTGAACGAGAATGGAGGCGACAAAATTACGCAAGTCTTGTTTTTTGTCCTTGTCCCGAAAGTCAAAGAAGAAAAAGGCTAAGGAGGCCCCTCCGGCATCGCGTAACGACATGACGTGCTTTATGGTGGCAGAGCTTTAGTCATTATCAGTTCCTGTCATTGACCACGATAGTTAGGAAAAGACGAACCAAAGGACGCTCTTCCCAGACCCCGCTATGCAAATCGGAGACCTTAGGTTTTGAACAGCAAAGATAATGGGAACTTACGTTTTCCATGGATCCAAAGGAGAGATCCGGTTGATATCCAGTGCTGGAATTTCTTGCTTTGAAAAAACCACGCGGCCGTTCCTTCATAGTGAGCCTTGCACGCAATGTTGTAATTTGTAGACGGGTCCGGCGGAGAAAGCCATTTGTGGATGTCCTGTTCTATCTGTGTCCCTGGGCAGGAGGTTTAGTCTCGATAGCGGAAGTGATATGAGTAAGAGATGACCAACACTTTACTTCTTCCACATCGGACTTTACTTCCACTACATCACGCTTCACTTCTAGCACATCGCGCTTTACTTCCTCCATGTCCTGCTGCATAACCACGTTGGCTTTGTCGGCACCTAGGTGGACGAGCGTTTAGTGTGACATGGTTGACTAGTCGATAAGACTGCGTACCATCTTTAACCTCAGTAGTGATCTTCAGAATCTGAGTTGTCACCATTTGAAATTCCTCCTGTATCAGGCTATCGAGCCTCTTTAACGCGTCCTCAATATCTGTTCTTCCCAATAGTTTCCTAGTAAATATTTCTGAGATAACATAAGATCCGAGTCGGTGAAGTGTGAAGTACATTTTGCCGAAACAACTCACTTGCTCGTCGTCGTTTCACTTCCTTGGTTGCGATAGAGAGGATAGAGAGTAGCTCGATCACGATCTTCACGAGTACCTCCGCCATTTCCGTGGTCAGCGAAAGTTGAGTATAAACCCCAAGGCGCTTGAAAAAGCTCTCGATACGCTCAAAGAGGTCAATGATAGCATCGTGACTTGCTCTGACATCCTTCGCCGCCTATAAAAATTTGGCGTTAGAGGGAGGAGGTTCACGGAAAGGAATAGAAAGAACTCGGACAGCGAGGAGGACACCAATTCCAGTAAAGATGACTTTCGCGGGAGGGAACGTCTTTAAAAGTAAACGTTATAATTCACTTCATGAATTAGATTCATAATAAGTACCAGGCTAACGCCGTCACCAAGTGCCCCCGAAAAGGTGTAGAGCACATGGACCAATGGATCGATCCACTTCATCAACTTCTGATCGCCAGATCGCTCGAAGGCCTTGGCTTGGTCCCGAAGTATGTTCAAGACACCATCGACGGACTCGCAGGTTTGTAGCTCTGAAGCGATCCAGTGGGCTAGAAGATCATCCCCGGTCTTCTTCTGGTACTCGGCCAAAGCGGTATCGAGCATCGATTTGAAGATCGAGGATGAGGCAGCTGTTTGGGAAGGCGAAGACATGGCAGTAGAGGATTGCTGTGGAGGATAGCAGACTAGCAGTAGCTTGATTGCGTGGCAAGTCGAGGAAACACGAAGTCGCCTCGTGCCTTTTCCTTAGATGGTAATATTCACACACGGCTTCATGTGCCTCCTTGGACGCGCCTCAAAAGAGTAACAAAGAAATAGATCCGTTTTTACAATTACTTCCGATTCTACAGTGTGACGAACCAACCCATTGTAAAAGGAGAGCGGATATGAAATCAAAGGATAAAACAACGGGACGAAGCAATATTGGAAAGCATACGATCGCGAAGAGGACCCGACGACCAGCAAGCGAACGTGTATCGAACCTGACCTACTATATTTCGAATCTGCCCCCTCTACTACCACGCACTGGACTACAATAAGTAATTAACACCGTATACAACACAAAGCAAAAAGAGGCAATTTCGGAGAGGACGAAGGAGATAATGGTTTGACGTCAATGGGATCAGTACGAGGTAACATAATTGCGTCCGTGCCTCGCGCACACAACTATAAAATGAGGCGAGTAATAACGAATGATCTGATCAAAAGCCCAGCTTTCGGTCTTGTCATTCGCCGCCGATGCCAGGGTCATCGTTCACCCGCAGCGGAGAGCGCGACATGTCAATCGCGGTGTATGTGGGTGGCAGATCGAATGGGTCCCCATTGACAGAAGTCAAGCCCGACCTCGACGGGGCGGCTCTGATGCTCGCGCTCCTGGCGCTCAACACACCAGACTCGTGCGAGATATTCGTGGTCCGGATGCTCAGAGATCGGCCCACACCTGCGCGTTCGGTAGTCCCGGGCCGGAGCCGGTAGAGGGAATGGATCGTGCGTGCTTGCGGAGTAATTTGGTGGCAGTTTGATGGGTTAGTTGTAGTCGCGTGGCGACTCGGGGAAGGAGGAAATACTCCGAAGATGGGTGTAGGATCGTGATCGTGGTGGAGGTGGGTGACGTGGTGTCGGAGAGCCAGGCTCGGGGTCGGGTGACGCGGGACTGGAATGGCTCGGCATGAAGGGTAATGGGGGAATCGGCGGCTTTGCTGGCAATGGGGTCAAGGGAATGGGAAGCGAACGTGAGTGTATACTCGAAGTTGGTGATGCAGGAGTACGATGTGGAGGGACAGAGACCGGGCTTATAGGCGAGGGTCGGTCCTGTGGGAAGTGCGCGCTGAGGTAGCGAGCGGTGGGAGTGGTAGTGGTTCGTCCTGTGAGACTCGTCTGTGCGACGACGTCGAAGGCGACCCACGGGTAGGAGTATCCTTGAGAAGACGGTAATCGTGGTAACTCACGAGTTATTCGTCGGTTGCCCGGAAGGCGGGGGCATGGGAGGCAAGCGACAATGACGAACCCGAATGCGTCCCGTAAACCCCTTGTCCGGACGTATATGCTGAGTGTTGCACTGCCGCGTGACTATCGGTGTGGGGTGAAAAACGGCTTGTCGCTCGGGACGATGCCTCGCTTGCTGGGCCGTCATCAATGCTCTCCTCATAACGTCATCCTTAGCGCGGGCTGGGATGCTCGAACGCCATCGGTCGATCTCCGGAGTAGCTTCTTGAGTGTGCAAGAGGGGTGCCACGTCCAGGGTTCCAGATGAAAGGGAACTGGAAGATGGGAGGCCGTTTGAAGATGGTACTCCCAAGGACAAGTCGGAAGAACACCATCGTCGAGGAAAGAATCTGATGGGCTAGTGCGCGTCACATTCATTTGCTCCTCACTAGGTGTTACCAGTAGCATGGCTGTCATCAGTGAAAAATATAACAAACTGAAAGGGAAGTTGTTGTGCATGCTCTGGAGCTTGCTGGAGCCCAGGCGACAAAGAGGATCCAATATTTTTAATTGTGGGGGTGCTCGTTGCATGGCCGGTTCTAAGACGGCAACAGGGCCTTGATGATTTCTGTTGTGCACTACAGAGAGAGCGATATGAGGATAGATGCAGGTGTATCCTCCGATCACGTACGGCGTAATGCACCCCAGAGTGCTTCCATCTCAAGCTATGCCGGTGGTAGGGGACGTAAATTTTGCGATAGCTAGAATGGTGCGAGGTAATCAAATCGGTTGTATCGTGGAAGAACAGGGAAGGACTCGCCTTGAGAGAGAGCCATAGGAATAGCGGAGAAATTCGTCCGCGGGCTCCCCTTGCCAAATACAACCTTGACGCTAGTGAGATCTTTGGTATTACGGAACGACGATTTCTGAGAGTTTGTTGGCCAGCGACGCGAGAGACGTCAAAGAAGCCTTTCGGATCAGACCTGCGAACTTTGGTGATATTGTCATCAGTATCGATAACATAGAGTGGGTTTTCAGATGAACCATCGTGAATGACGACGGAATCGATAAAGGAGGGGTCATAGAACGATTATGAGGAAGTGGTAGGTTCTGGTGATTTGAAGCGACGAAGTGTAGATGGCGACGAGGACGCGGAAGACTTTACAGCAGCCGGCGAGCAAAGGTGGGTGTGAAGGTCTCTATCCAGCCGCGCCAAGCGACTGAATCGTCGCGCGTCGTCCTATTTGTGCCCGCACGCCTCTCACGCTTCATCTGCTCACCCACAAGGGCCAGCAGCCCCTGCAATTTGAATCATCAACAACCTTCCTCACCTCCCCAGTAATTCTTCCCACAGACTGGCCTCTGTAGAACGAAGTTTCGCTGGCACTCGATGCACGTGGCGATTTCTTCGCTCGACGTTTTCCTAATCGTCTTTGTTTTAGCAGAATGACAACACATTCTTCTCCATGCCGCTTCCAGAACGAGCCCTCGCGACCCAGCTCACTCCTCGCAGAGCTGTTTGATATTGACCTCCCTGGTGTTTTCCAGCTTCAAGGCCTCGCGAGTCCGTGTCTGACCGCGCGGCGACCTGGCAGCATCGACCTTGGAGTAGGTTACTACCCTCCCGTTATCTGCTACTCTTCCGCGTTCGACGACGCGCTGCGCAGTCTGGACGAAGATCCAGCCACGTTCATGGCCAACCCTACGGCGGACGAGCTGTTGGCCGCCATCAGCATGCTTTCGCCGTAGTAGAACGATGACCCACTATCGTCCGGCTCAGCAGCGACCGATGCGCTGCAGGCGTTCAACTTTTGACGAGTACCTGCCGGACTTTCGTGGTTCCGTACCGCCATCCGCACGGGGGAGTCCATGCCGCCGGGCACGCACAGTGTGGAGACCCCGTCCTTGGAGAGCCTCGCGAGCCCGAGCCCAATGCCATGTTTTACGCCATGACCCCATCGCCTGTCTCGACCGTAGAGCCGCCCCCAACGCCACCGGCTCAGCATCAGCCGTACGTGGCCCCCGTGGCGGGGCGAACGCGACTGGGCGCTGGGTCGGAGGTAGCTGGAAGGTCCCGCTGGGGGTCTCGCGGCTCGCATCGCCGATCCCCAGCTGCGCCTCTCCGCCCAAACAAGCAATCTTGCGACAGAGTTCCCTCCCCCAGCCTCCCATCGTTATTGTCTTCTAATGATCCCGTCCGCGTTGCAACCGTCATCTCTCTCGTATCATGTATATGTATACCGTCGCATCAACTCCGTCTTCTCTGCCAACGCCAATCTGCTTTCGCCGGCATCTCCTCGCTCTCATATACTTTGCCTCGGCCCTTTCTCTTACGTCCTTTCTGTCCCCTCCCCTACGCGCATCTACTGGTTTATCTTCCTCCCTAGATCTGGACTGTCGTTGGTCCTCGCTGGTGGCGCAACGTCCATTGGCCCGTCTTTCTTGACTGCTCGCTCCCACGGAACCCTCGCTCTTCACTTGTATATTCATAGTATTCCCTAGCCGTGTAAGTAATAGAACAAAGACTCGTATGAGAAATTTGGACGAATATATCCGACGTTCTCTCACCCAAGCTCCAAGTAGCATCGAGACTATATGTGCTTGGGGGGACAATTCCCGTCGTGAAATTGCACACCCTCTAACCCTAGTTGACTTGGGGTCGGGCCCTGGTCGATCTTCACATTGGCTTTATCACGGTCGTGATGGTGGAGAAACAAAGACGCAACCTCCGTCCTCCCGTAGTATGATGCCAAATCTAATGGGGTTGCGTGGGTTTGGTCTTGCGCATTCACGTCCGCGCCGTGCTCCAGTAATAGCCGTACGACGCCAACAATATCACATCGAGAGGATGGGCATTGTGACGCTAGGTGTAATGGGGTCCGACCCCGGGCATCCTTTTCGTTGGCATTTGCACCACTGTTGAGCAGTATCAGTACCATTTCAACCTTCCCAAAGTAGGATGCCGAATGCAACGGGGTCTGGTTGTCGTCATCTCGCACGTTGACATCCGCGCCGCTCTCCAGTAATAATCGAGCGACAAGGATATCATTGTCCCTTGAAGTGTAATCTCCGCCTTCGGCCACTGCGTGCAATGGGGTCCGGCCCCGGCTGTCCTTCGGGTTCGTGATTGCGCTGCCGTCAAGAAGCACTCGAGCGATTTCGACCCTCCCATTGTAAGATGCCAAATGTAATGGAGTTTTGTTGTCCTCGTCTGGCAGGTTAGCATCGGCACCGCGTTCGAGCAATAGTTGCGCAACGCGGATACCATCGTCCTCAGAGTAGAGATGTCTGCCCTCCGCCACTAAGTGTAATGGAGTCCGGCCCTGGTTGCCCTTTGAGTCGGCGCCTGCGCCATGGTCGAGCAGCACCCGTGCGATTGCAACCCTCCCATCGTGGGACGCCAAGTGGAGTGGGGTCGCATTGTCGTTGTCTTGCGCATTCACATCGGCGCCACGCTCCAGTAATAGTTGTGCAATGCGGATGCGATCTTGCTCAAAGTTATATTTGCCTACGGCCAGTAGGTGCAATGGAGTCCGGCCAAAGTTGACCTCCGAGTTGGCGGCTGCGCCGCGTTCGAGCAGCACCCGTGCGATATCGGGCCTCCCATACAACGATGCCAAGTGCAACGGAGTCGGGTGGTTCTTATTTTGTACGTCCATGCCTACGCCACGCTCTAGTCAACCGCCGTCTAATACCGAGACTAGGATTTCAAATTCACCTGTTAACTCCCGGGACGACGAGGTTTCGCCCCCGTTGTTCCCTGCGTTGACGTTTGCGCCATGGTCGAGCAGTGCCTGTGCCATCTGGACCGGGCCAAAATGATTGGACTGCATCTGCAACGGTGTAGTATGGTTCGCATCTTGCGCATTAATATTCACGCTCTGCTCGAGTAATAGTTCTCTGGAGCCGTATTGGCCGCCAGATACTTTGTGCACCGAGGTCTCGCCTGTTTTGTTCTTCAAGGGAGCACCTACGTTAAGGTCAATAAGGTCCACGCGAACTTGTACATCCCCGTACCTATCTCCAGAAGTAATGAGGTTTCGTTGTCCTTGTATCGTCTGTTCACCTCCGTGCCGCGCTTCTGCCATGGCCTCACGTGATTGAGGCCGTCGTTGACATCACTTTTGTCATAAATGTGGCGTTCTGACAATATGTGCAACGGAGTCTTGCCGTTGTTCTCCGCATTGGGATCTGCACCACGCTCAAGAAGAACCCACGCGAGCTTGAACCAGTCCCGCCCGATTGCCAGAAGTAACGGCGTCTTTTTGTCCTTGTCTCGTCTGTTCACTTCCGCGCCATGCGTTAACAATAAGCGCGCGTGCTCGAGAGCCTCGTCTTCGTACATCCAGCGGTTCAATAATGTGTGCAACGGGGTCCTGCCATTGTTGTCCTGAGAATTGACGTCGGCCTTGTGCGCGAGCAGTATCTCAGCCACCTCGATTTTGCCTATATCTTCTGCCAGATGTAGTGAACTCCTGAGAGTATTATCTCGGGCGTTCACATTCGCGCCGTGTTTGAGCAGCAGCTTCACTTTGTTGACAAGGTCATCTTGGGACTGTGAGATCACCGTGAGCAGTACGGTCTCTCCTGTCGATCTCCGAACATCGGCGCTAGCACCATGCTTAAGGAGGAGCTCTGCAATCTTGACGTGGTCTTCGCTTAGTGCCGCAAGCAGCGGGGAGTTGTATAGACCATAAATCGCGTTGACATGTTGCGGGTTTTTAACGGCGAGGTACTCGATCAAGTCATAGAACCCACAAAGCGCAGAGTAGTACAAGGGATTTGGTATTCCCCTGCGAGGCTGCCTAGAAGACGGGTTGTCTATGTCATATATTCCTACCCATGCCGCGAAATGAGGTTTGTCGGAGTCAAAGAGTGTTTCCATCCCATCCTTCACGCGTGACGCGACATCCTTAAATTGTGCGTGCTCGACCCAATGTTGAGCCGCGTATTCTGCCAATGGGAAATGCGCAACGCTCTCTTCGTCGATGTAGTTGTCCAAATGGACAAGAAATCCGAGACAGGCCTGCGTGAGGATGGTGTGCGCTGGTCCGGGAAGAATCTGATATCGAGAGAAGTCTCCGAGCGGGGATGTGAGGCGATCTGACATCAAGAACTCCTTGACGGAGAAATGTGAAAACTGGACAACCTGACGGCCGGACCATAGGTCGTCAACGATGGTGACCAGGCTCGAGCACGTGGAAAGAACAGCCTGCGTCTGGTCATCCAACCGCCAAGCTGCACGGTATTTCGGAATCCCTCCCTGGGCCGCATCAAATTCGAACGCAAGCAATTCTGCAAGCTCTTCAACATTGAGCGGCCGGACGGCTACCACGAGGCACTGTAGCATTCGATGGGCGTGTGCTTGGTTCGACTGGGGAATTTGACTGAGCACGCGCAAGTAGGTCTCGTCCAATGATTTGGGCAACTGGTTGAGGGTCTCTCGAATACTTGCTGGGAGACAGTGCCGCAGAACCTCCAGTTGACAGAATACCCATCGGAACCTGTACGGTAAAAGTTAAGATATATCACGGAGAAAGGGGGGGTGCCCTTACATTCCGTCCGCTTTTTCAGACAGCTCTTCGATGACCAGCTCCTTCTCATCATTTCGCCATCTCCACATCATCCTGTCCGAGGAAACGACACTGCCCACGTAGTCGGAAATATCTTTCTTCTGTCCGATTTCGTCATGAAGTGAAATAGTACTAGCCAGCGACCCAAGGACATTGTTGATGTCAACCTCCGGGCGACTGGTAACACAAATATGCAAATTTGGAAGGCCCAGGCGGACAAGACCCTCCAGAAGGTCAAGGGCAACTTCTCGTGGGGTCGGCATCCCAGAGGCGTTGGGACACTCGTCGAGCGCGTCAACGATGATATAAGTTGGCTGCCGCGCGGCGACTAAGAGCATTTGCCGAAGACCATTTATCAAGGTATCATCGCCGGGTTGTTGCGTACCCTTCCCGTGCGTAGAATAAAAGCGGGAGATTATCTTGCAGCACAGGCTTGAGTAGGCGGAAAGTTGAACGAGGAGAGAGGTGACAAAGTTGCGTAAGTCTTGCTTTTTGTCTTTGTCCCGAAAGTCAAAGTAGAAAAACGCTAAGGACGCTTGTCCGGCATCGCGCAACAACATAACGTGTTTTATGATGGCAGAGCTTTAGTCGCTATGAGTCCCTGTCTGTTGACCACGATAGTTGGGAAATGACGGACCAGAGGACGCTCTTCCCAGACCCCGCTATGCAAATCGGTGATCATCAGGTTTTGAGCAGCAAAAGATAAGAGGAGCCTACGTTTTCCATGGATCCACAGGAGAGATCCGGTCGACATCCAGTCCTTGAATATCGGGTCTTCAAAGAACCACGCGGCCGTTCCTTCATAGTGAACCTTGCAAGCGATGTTGTAATTTGTGTACGAGTCCGGCGGAGAAAGCCATTTGTAGATGTCCTGTTCTATCTGCGTCCCTGGGCAGAAGATTCAATCTCTACGACCGTCGCGATATGGGGTAGGAGATCACAAACACTTTACTTCCACTACGTCGCGCTTTACTTCCTCGATATCATTCAACATTTGCTGTATAGCCACGTTAGTATTGTCGGCACCTAGGCAGACGAGCGTTTAGTCTGATGTTGGTGATGAGTCGGCGGAGCTGCGTACCATCTTTGAGCTCAGTGGCGACCTTCAGAATCTGAGCTGTCACCATTTGAAATTCCTCCTGTATTAGGTTATCAAGCCTCTTTAACGCGTCCTCAATATCTGTCCTCCCCAGTAGTTTCCTGGCAAATATTCCTTGGGAAACATGAGATCGGTGAAGCGTGAAACATATCTTGCTGAGACAACTTACTTGCTCGTCGCCGTTTCACTTCCTTGGTCGCAATGGAGAGAATAGAAAGTAGCTCAATCATGATCTTCACAAGTACCCCCGCCATTTCCGTGGTCAGCGAAATTTGAGTATAAACTTCAAGGCGCTTGAAAAAGCTCTCGATGCGCTCAAAGAGGTCGATGATGGCACCGTGGCTTGCTCTGACATCCTTCGCCGCCTATAGAATTCCAGCGTTAGCAGGTAGGCCCACGAAAAGGAAAGGAATAGCAAGAACACGGACAGTGAGGAGGACACCAATTCCAGTAAAGATTACCTTCGCGGGAGGAAACGCCTTCGCAAATTACATTAGATATCGCCTAGAGTCATCATTCATGACACGTACCAGGCTAACCCCGTCGCCAAGAGCTCCCGAAAAGGTGTAGAGTACATGGACCAATGGATCGATCCTCTTCATCAATTTCTGATTGCCAATTTGTTCGAAGGCCTTGGCTTGATCTCGAAGTATGTTCAGGACGCCATCGACGGAATCGCAGGCTTGCAGCTCAGCAGTGAGCCAGTGGGCTAGAAGATCATCTCCGGTCGTCTTCTGGTACTCGGCCAAGGCGGTATCGAGCATCGATTTGAAGATCGAGGATGGGGCAGCTGTTTGGGAAGGCGAAGACATGGCAGTAGATGATTGCTGTGGAGGATAGCAGACTGGCAGTAGCTTGATTGTGAAGCAAGTCGAGGAAACACGAAGTCGCCTCGTGCCTTTCTTAGATGGGAATATTCACACCGCCTCATGTGCCTCGGCCCGCCTCAAAAGAGTAACAAAGAAAAGGATCCGTTTTTACAATTACTTCCGATTATGCAGTGTGACGAACCAACCCATTGGAAAAGGAGAGTGGATATGAAATCAAAGGATAAAACAACGGGACGAAGCAATTGGAAAGCACACGAAGAGGACTCGGACCCGACGACCAGCAAGCGGACGTGTATGGTATCGACAAGAAGCAGCATATGGTAGCGAACCTGACCTACTATATTTCGAATCAGTCTTCTCTACCACCACGCGCCGAACTAGGATAACTAATAAACACCGTATACAACACAAAGCAAAAAGAAGCAATTTCGGAGAGGAGGAAGGAGAGAATGGTTTGACATCAATGGAATCAGTATGAGGTGACATAATGGCGTCCGAGCCTCGTGCACACAACTGTAAAACGAGGCAAGTAATAAAGAATGATTTCATTAAAAGCCCAGCTATCGGTCTTGTCATTCGCCGCCGATGCCAGGGTCGTTCACCCGCAGCGGAGAGCGCGACATGTCAATCGCGGTGTACGCGGGCGGCAGATCGAACGGGTCCCCATCGGCAGAAGCCAAACCCGACCTCGACGAGGCGACTCTGATGCTCGCGCTCCTGGCGCTCAACACACCAGACCCGTGCGAGATATCCGTGGTCAGGATGCTCAGAGATCGGCCCACACACTGCCCACACCCGCGCATTCGGTCGGGCCCCGGGCCGGAGCCGGTAAAGGGAATGGATCATCGGGGTGATTTGGTGACAGTTTGACGGGTGAGCTGTAGTCGTGTTGCGACTCAGGGAAAGGAAGAGATACTTCAGAGATGAGTGTAGGATCGTGATCGCGGTGGAGGTGGGTGAGGTGGTGTCGAGGAGCCAGGCCCAAGGTCAGGTCACGCGGGATTGGAATGGCTCGGCATGATGGGTAATGGGGAAATCGGCGGTTTTGCTGATAATGGGGTTGGGGGAACGGGAAGTGAACGTGAGTGTATACTCGAAGTTGGTGATGCAGGAGTACGACCTGAACGGACAGAGACCTGGCTTATAGGCGAGGGTCGGTCCTGCAGCAGAGGGAGGGAGCGGTGGGAGTGGCGGTGGTTCGCCCGGTGAGACTTGTCTGTGTGACGACGTCGAAGGCGACCCATGAGTATAGGAGAAAGCGGTAAACGTGGCAACTCGCGAGTTGTTCGATTCGGTTGCTGAGAAGAAGGCGGGGCATGAGAGGCAAGCAACAACGACGAACCCAAATGCGTCGCGTGTACCCCTTGTCCGAACATATATGCTGATTGTTGCGCCGCCGCTTGATGGGATGACAGACAGCTTGTCGTTCGGGACAATGCCTCGCTTGCTGGGCCGCCGTCAATGTTCTTCGCATAACGTGAATGTTGACATCCTTAGCGCGAGCGGGAATGCTCGAACGCCATCGATCGATCTACGGAGTAGCCTCTGAAGTGTGTAGGAGGACTGAGACGTCGGGGGTCCCAGGTGAGAGGGAACTGGAGGAAGGGAGGCCGTTTGAGGATAATACCCCCAAGGACAAGTCAGAAGGACACCATCGTCAAGGAAAGAATCTGAGGGCTAGTGCGCGTCGGCGATACCAGTAGCATGGCTGTCATCAGTGAAAAATCTAATAAACTTGGGGAAGGCCGTTGTGCATGCGCTGGGGCTTGCTGGAGCCCACGCGAAAAAGAGGATCCAAGATTTTTAATTGTGGAGGAACTCGTTGCATGGCCGGTTCTATGATAAGACGGCAACAGGGCCTTTGACGATTTCTGTCGTGCACTACAGAGAGAGGAGAGATGCGGGTGTATCCTCCGATCACGTACGGGGTAATGCACCCCAGAGCGCTTCCATCTCAAGCTATGCTGATGGTGGAGGACGTAAATTTTGCGATAGCTAGAATTGTGCGGCAATCGAATCGGTTGTATCGTGGAAGAACAGTGAAGGACTCGCCTTGAGAGAAAGCCATAGGAATAGCGGAGAAACTGGTCCGCGGGCTCCCATTGAACCTTGCCAAGTACAACCTCGACGCCAGCGAGATCTCTGTTTTCACAGGACGACGATTTCTGAAAGTTTGTTTGCCAGCGACACGAGAGACGTTGATGAAGCCTTTCGGGTCAGACCTGCGAACTTTGGTGATATTGTCGTTGGTGTCTTTCAGATGTACCGTCGTGAACGACGGAATCGATAAAAGAGGGTCATAAAGGGATTAATTGAGGACTATGACGAAGTTGTAGAAGTTGGTGGTTTGAAGCGACGAAATAAATAGATGGCGATGAGGACGCGAAAGACTCGACAGCAGCCGGTGAGCAAAGGAGGGTGTGAAGCATGTGAAGGACTGGCCAACCAACTGAGTCCTGCGTTGTACGCGTTATATAATCTGGGCCGTTACAGTTACACCATTGACTCCATTTCCCGCTGTCCTCGTGCGCGTCTCCAACCCTCAGGCCAGTACTCACCTACCGCGATCTGAAATATTGATAACTTTCCTCAGCACCCTCCAGGAATTCACGCCCACGGACTGGCTACTGTCCTCTCGGTCGGACGAAGCATCACTCGAGGCACGTGGCGATTTATCCAATCGACCTTTCTTTCTTTCCTTTGCAATAGTGATAATTGTCTTTGTTCAGCGGAATGACAGGCATTTCCTTCTCCCTCCCAGGCATCGAGAGCAAGCCCTTGTAGGACATTCGATTCAGACCCTGCTCTCTCCTCGCAGCGCTGCATGGAACCGACCTACCTGGTGTTTTTTTCCGGCTCCGAGGCCTCGCAAGTCCGGACCTGATCGCACGGCCACCTAGCAGTATCGACCTCGAGTAGGCAATTACCCTCCCAGTATGTATGGCTCTTCCGCATTCGACGACGCGCTGCGCAGCATCGATGAAGATCCAGGCCACTTTCATAGCCAGCCCTACGGCGGACGAGCTGTTGGCTGCCGTCAGCATGCTTGCGCCGCCCCAGCTGCAGGAGAATGACGACCTGCTATCGTCCGGCTCAGGGGTGACAGATGCGCTCCAGGCATTCATCTCTGGCGAGTACTTACGGGACTTTGGTGGTTCCGTACCTTCACCTGCTGCAGGCGACCCTGCGCCGTCCGGTACGCACAGTATGATCGTGACTGACCGTCTCGTATCACAACCCGGTGGAGATTCCCGACCGTCGCGAGCTCATGGAAGCTTCGCTGGTGCGGCTGTTATCTCCTTTTTTGTTGTGCGGCCCTCTATCATGTGACATGTGGCTCGGCGCTTGGTGCTCCGACCGCAACACAAACTTCCAACCGAGCTACAATAAGACGCTGGCATGGTTTGCTTGACTTGGAAGTACCAAACTACCAACCGGTTCCTATTTAGGCCTGATTTACCGCGGTCCGCCGATACAGTAGTAAGTTATGACGCTTAGGTTGCAGTTTGTCGATTGATTCACTTTTTTTTTTCGCTAGCTGGCGCCGGTACCGTGGTACGCTCCGAATCTGAGTTCGGGTTCTCATGGCTTACTGGCTAGTCTATCGTCCGCGTTCTCATACATTAATAATCCACATGCGCCGCCAGGTTCCATGCGCTGCCACCATGTACGACTCCCCTCTCACGTCTAATATGACTACCGAAACGAACCTTGACTCGCAAGTTGGCTCTGTGACCTAGCAATAATAATATAATTTTAAAGGTCATGCAGATTGGAATAACCTAAGAACGAGTGTACCGTACATCAGACCAAACATACCTCCGGAAACCTGCCCTTGATTCGTAACCTGGGCATCCCAACCTCAACATCAGTTTGCGTAATTTGGAAATCCCGAACGTGAGTCTCAGCTGGCTGACCAGGAGGCTGGAACGCGACAGTAAGAGGTAGGCTCAGAGGTATCCGGCGTTCTCTTACCCAAGCTCTAAATACAGGAGCACTGAGACTATATGTGCTCGGGGGGACAATGCTCGTCGTGAAATTGCACGCCCTCTAACATTGGCTGACTTGGGGTCGAGCCTTGGTCGATCTTCACATTGGCTCTATCGCCATCGCCGTCATGATGGTGGAGGAACAAAGACGCGACCTCCGTCCTCCCGAAGTATGATGCCAAATCTAACGGAGTCGTGTTGCTTTGGTCTTGCGCATTCACGTCCGCGCCGTGATCCAGTAATAGCCGTGCGACGCCAACAATATCACCTTGGGAAGACGGAGATTGTGACACTAGGTGTAATGGTGTCTGACCCCGGGCGTCCCTTGCGCCGGCATTTACGCCAGTGTTGAGCAGTACCTGTACCATTTCAACCTTCCCAAGGTAGGATGCCGTATGTAATGGGGTTCGGTTATCATCATCTAGCATGTTGACACCCGCGCCATGCTCGAGTAACAGTTGAGCGACAAGGACATCGTTGTCCCTTGAATAGTAATCCCCGCCTTCAGCCACCGCGTGCAATGGGGTCCGGCCCTGGCTGTCCTTCGGGTTAGTGGCAGCACCACCGTCAAGTAGCACTCGAGCGGTTTTGACCCTCCCATTGTAAGACGCCAAATGTAATGGAGTTCTGTTGTCCTCGTCTTGCGCATTGACATCCGCGCCGCGCTCTAGCAATAGTTCCGCAACACGGACGCCATCGTCCTCAGAAGAGAGATGTCCGCCCTCGGCCACTAAGTGCAATGGGGTCCTGCCCTGGTTTCCCTTTGAGTTGGCGGCTGCACCATGGTCGAGCAGCACCCGTACGATTGCGACCCTCCCATCGCAGGATGCCAAGTGTAGTGGAGTCGCATTGCCCTCGTCCTGCGCGTTGGCGTTGGCGCCACACTCCAGCAATATTTGCGCGATGTAGACGCGATCTTGCTCAAAGTTAGACTTGCCCACGACCAGTAGGTGTAATGGGGTCCGGCCAAAGTCGTCCTCCAAGTTTGTATCTGCGCCGTGGTCGAGCAGCACCCGTGCGATATCGGGCCTACCATGCAATGACGCCAAGTGCAACGGAGTCGTGCGGTTCTTATTCTGCACATGTGTGCCTACGCCGCGCTCTAGTCAACTGCTGTGTAATACCGAGACTATAATATTCACCTTCTAACTCTTGTAATAACGCGGTATCGCCCCCGTTGTTCCATCCATTGACATTCGCACCATGGCCGAGCAGTGCCAGTGCAATCTGGGCAGGGCCAAAGTGATTGGATTGCAACTGAGAGGCATTCACGCTGCGCTCGGATGATAGTTCCCTGAAGCTGTATTGGCCTCTTGATACTTGGCGCACCAAGGCCTCGTCTGCTTGCTCGTCCGCTTTGTTCTCCAAGCGAGCATCTGCGTCAAGTTCAATAAAGTCCGCGCGAACTTGTGCATTCCCTCACCTATCTCCAGAAGCAATGGTGTTTCGTTGACCTTGTGTCGTCTGTTTGCCTCCGTGTCGTATTTCAGCCCCGCGTGATTGGGGCCGTCGTTGACGTCATGAATGTTGCGTCCTAACAATATGTGCAACGGGGTCTTGCCCTTGTTCTCCGCATTGGGATCTGCGCCATGCTCAAGAAGAATCCACGCGAGCTTGAACCAATTCCGCTCCATTGCCAGAAGTAATGGTGTTTGGTTGTTCTTGTCTCGTCTGTCCACCATCGCGCCATGCTCTAGAAAGAGCTGTACTAGATAGAAAGCTTCGCCGTCGTCGTGAATCTGGCTTTCTGATAGTAGGTGAAATACGGTCTTGCCATCGTCGCTCTCTCCACTGGCAGCTGCGCCATGCTCAAGAAGAAGCCGTGCGAACTTGAACCAATCACGGCCTATTGCCAGATGTAACGGCGTCTGGTTGCTCTTGTCTCGTTTGTTCACCGACGCGCCGTGCTCCAGTAAAAGCCGCATAAAATCAAGAGCTTCGCCTCCGTGAATCCGGCTTTCTGACAGTATGTGCAATGGGGTCTTGCCGTTGTTGTTCTCCACATTAGCATCTGCGCCATAGTCAAGAAGAATCCGCGCGAGCTTGAACCAATCACGGCCTATTGCCAGATGTAACGGCGTCTGGTTGCTCTTGTCTCGTTTGTTCACCGTGTTGAAGTGAGTTATTCCTGTCCCATCGATTGTTCCTTTCGCCCGTGTGGACTTTGTGCAAACCCGCACAAGTCCTCGTATCTTGAGTATTAGTTTCATATGTCTGAGTCGTTCGGATGCCCGGCCCTATGCCCTGGATCTCCTCCTGGTCGTACGCGCCCGCGGATTCGTTTATACCGTTGCCCTACAGAAGCAGAGCATAAAATTTACCTACTGTACAGTTCTAGTAGCTGTAGCTATTTAAACCCCCCTTTTCCATACTGTAGACCTCAGTGATTTGCCCATCTAGTGCGCGCAGATACTGAGGTCAAGGGGGGTCAAATTATTTAAAAATTGCACGGGGTAGGTAAATTTTTTTAAGGGATTTTGGTTGACCTCCCCCCCCCACGTACCACCTAAAAAGGAAACTTATACCAAAAAAGGAAATTTTTGGGGGCCACAAGTGAGCAGCGTGACTCCAAGATGGACCTGACAGTGAGAGGAGGGCTTGGGAGAGCTAATGAGCAACAAGTGCACCCCCTTTGTGCACCCTCTGAACTAAAAAGACAGCCCAAAACCTAAAGTTTTTCAGGGATTTTGGTTGACCCCCCCCAACCCTGCCCCCAACCCCCCTGCTGTGGGCCATAAAGTGGAAAATATTAAATTTTTTTAAAGGATTTTGGTTGACCCCCCCCCCCCAGCCCTGGGTCAGGGAGCGACATTGTTGGCCCCCCTTGACTGAGGTAAGATATTCTTAGTTCGATACTTTATTCGCTCGTACTTATTCGATCTCGTAGCTTCGTCTATTCGTACAGGTGAATAACATAGTGATTTGCCCATCTAGTGCGTGCAGATACTGAGCTTCGTCTATTCGTACAGACTCCGCACCCGCGCACATACAAACACTCATCTTTATTCACATTCTTACTATTCCGAGATCCCATACCTCGTTACAGGTTATGGGCCCACTCCCAGCTGCTATGAATGATCCCCTCCCCACCTCCGTCCCCCGTCTCGACCCCACAGGCTCCAACTGGGCTATATTCTCGATGCGCTTCCAGGAGGCCATGGAGGCTAACCAGAAGTGGGGCCACTTCACTGGCAAATCTGCTTGTCCTGTTGCGGCTGACCCTAATAAGCCTACAGACGACAAGAAGAAGGTCATTGCCGAGTGGAACCATGATGAAACTGTTGCGAAATACCTGCTCTTGCAACGCCTCCCCGACTCCACTGCTGTCCGTCTCAGAGCTCTCACTTCCGCTAAAGCCTGCTGGGACAAGGTCACTACCGAGTTCAGCGTCAAAAGCCAGTACGCTGAAACGGATCTGCTCACCGCTTTCTCGGAGATGCGCTGTCCGCGCGGCGGGGATGTTCGTGCATTCCTTGGCCAGATGCGCGTGAAGCACGAGGAGCTCGCGGCTGTAGGCGTCACTATGAATGAGAAGGAGTACAGGTCAGCTATCATCAAGGCCATCCCAGACGAGATGTCCAGGTTCGCATCTGGACTACTCACCGCGGCTCGCGTCATCTCCCCTACCACTTCCATTGACCCCAACGCCCTCATTGACCACATTTCCGAAGAGGCGGATCGCTTGGCGGCGCGCCGCAAGCGAGAGGGGGGAACGTCCGGAAAAGGGAAGTCGTCCCTGAGCCATGATGAGGCGATGGCGGCCACCCAGGGTGACGGAGGGAGGAAACGTCAGAAGGGAAAATGCCACAATTGTGGCAAACTCGGCCACTGGGCACGAGAGTGTCCGTCGCCAAAGAAGGATGCCCAGAATCAGGCGCAAAGTCAGACGCCGGGGCAGTCCAGCTCGCAAGGTCAGCCGCCGGCATACTCCAACGCCAACAGATCCGAAAACAAACCAGTGGGATCAGCCAACGCCGTGGCGACCCCCGAGGACAACGCCAGCGCGGAGGGCTGGACGTCTGTTGAACCTGATGGATGTTGGTCGGCTGTGTTCGCCGGTGACGTCCTGGAGCTACCGGAGACCGAGTTAGTTACCCCTCGTGTTTGCGAAGAGGCAGGGGCGGGTGCCGTGTCATCTGGCGGGCTCGCAGCAGCTGTCATTACGCAGGTGGAGGTGGCGAGACCCGTCCGTGTCGAGCTCTACGACTCCGGCGCCACGCGCCACATTTCACCCTACTGCAGTGACTTCCTCACCTATCGACTCCTCGAGCCCCCGGTGTTCTTGAACGCGGCCAATGGCCAGCAGTTCCTGGCCGTAGGCATGGGGAGCATGGTGGTCAGCGCACCCAACGAGAACGGGGAGTGCGACCTCACCCTCGAAAACGTCCTGCACGCCCCCTCGGTCGGCTACACGTTGGTGTCGCTCGGAGCCTTGGACGGCTTGGGCTACTGCATCGCGATCGGCGACGGGCACCTCGACATCCATTTGAGGGGCAGCGACCGTCTCGCGCGCATCGCGCGGTCTGCGCGAGGTCTATACCGCGTCTCCCACGAGGAGGACAGCATGTATGCCGTCAAGGTGGTGAGCGTCATGGAACTCCACCGGCGCATGGGGCATATCGCGCCCGCCAGCGCGCGCAAGCTCGTCACCGATGGCCTGATCACCGGCATCGCGCTCGACCTGACTTCGCGGGAAGAGCACTGCGAGGCGTGCATCTTCGCGCGCGCTACACGCCTGCCCATCCCTAAGATACGCGTTAGCCCCCAAGTGCAGAACTTCGGCGAGGAAATACATACCGACGTCTGGGGCCCCACCCTGGTGTCAACTCGTCGCGGACGGCGCTACTTTGTCACGTTCATGGACAACGCCACTCGGTTCACCTTCACCTACCTTCTGGCTGCCAAGAACGACGTGCTCACCTTCTATCGCCACTTCGAGGCGTGGGCAAAGACCCAGAACCACTGCGACGCGATCAAAGTCTTGCGCTCGGATCGGGGCGGCGAGTACTTGAACGCTGAGTTTGATCAGCATCTCGCAGCTGCCGGTACTGCGCGTCGACTCACCGTCCACGACACACCACAGTTAAACAGCGTGGCCGAGCGTCTCAACCGTACCCTTGTCGAAAAGGTACGGGCGCTGCTCCATATGGCGAACCTTCCCCAGAACATGTGGGGAGAGGCTCTGAGGCACTCGACTTGGTTGAAGAACCGCACCTCAACGAAGGCACTCGGCGGCGGCACGCCTTGGCAGGCGCTGTACGGGTCCCCGCCCGACTTGTCCGGGCTGAAGCGTTTCGGTGAGCCGGTCTGGGTGCACGACCCGGACGGTTCCAAGCTCACGCCGAGAGCGCATGAGGGGCGCTGGATCGGATTCGACGTCGAGTCGCGGGGCCACCGCGTGTACTGGCCTGCGAACAAGTCAGTTGGCGTCGAGCGGAATGTGTACTTCGCTGCGGCCGAGCGGCTCGAGGGGGAGAATATGGACATACCCACCTCCTCAACTTTCCAGAGCGAGTCGCACGCCGCACCTCCGCCACCGTCTGTCGCACCGCCTGCCGCACCGTTGTTGCTGCCCGCACCTCCACCACCCATCCAGCCACTCCCTGTGCCTGACCCGCCGTCCCCACTGACGTCCCTGTCGTCCCTGTCCGAAGTCGAGGCAATGTTGCCCGCGCCTGACCCTGAGCCACAGCCAGCGCATGCCACGCGTCTTCGCAAGCCATCTCGCATCGTGCGAGAGCTTCAAGCCGGTGTCAGTGTTGCCTCCACACGTCGCTCTGACCCTATCTTACCTAGGGGTGTTTCCGTGCCCGGGAGCTTTGCAGAGGGTGATGAGGAAGATTCCATCGATATGGCATGGGCTGTCGAAGGCGGTTTGCCTGCCCTTCGTGAGAATTGGGTCGGAGTCGAGATGGCCTTAGTGGCTGAGACTGCTGACTCAGAAGCTCTAGAGCCGCGCAATCTCGCCGAGGCAAAGCGCCGCCCCGACTGGCCGCTCTGGGAGCAAGCCATCCGCGAGGAGCTTGCCACGCTCCACGCCGCTGGCACTTGGACACTTGAACACGCACCCCCCGGAGCCAACGTCATTGGCTCCAAGTGGGTTTTTAAGGCCAAGAAGGATGCTTCAGGCAAGGTTGTGAGGTATAAGGCGCGCCTTGTCGCGCAGGGATTCAGTCAGGTAGAAGGAGTCGATTATTTCGACACCTATGCCCCCGTCGCCCGGCTCGCATCGTCGCGCGCCGTCATAGCCATGGCCAACCGTCTCGGTCTTGAGCTGCACCAAGTTGACATTAAGGGTGCGTATCTCAACGGCGAGCTGATGCTGGATGAAGTCCTCTACATGCGCCATCCCCCGGGCTATCGCGAGGACGCTTCAGGTCGCGTTCTGCGCCTCTGCAAATCCCTGTACGGCCTCAAGCAGGCAGGCCGCTGCTGGTACCAGAAGTTTGTCAGCATCCTCAGCAGTCTCAGGTTCCAGCAGTGCAAAGTCGATCAAGCAGTATTCTACAAGCACAACAAGAAGCCTCAAGTTCTCATCGTCATCGCCGTCCATGTGGATGATTGCACCATCGCCGCTAACAACACCATGGCCGTCGACACACTCAAGGCCGGTGTCATGGACGCGTATTATTTTCCCCATTTTTCTGTATTTTTACGGATTTATACGGCGAAGATATAAAGAGCCAAAGTACGAGACTTTGTTAGTCACATGATGCCACCATGTGCACCCTCAAGCACGTGACCCTGGGATAGTTGCATCCTTAACAGGACAACCCAATCCGGCCACATTCCTTTTACGTATGGACTCTCATGATTGGTAGATAAGGATAGAAGACTCTAGAACGTTCTAGATTATGCTTAGTAGTTTACGCTTACTCGCTGTATTAGGTTTTACTCAGCAGATAAGGAGACGCGTCAGCGGCTATGACAAGTGCATCAGTCAGCACAATAGATAGCGCTATTATTAGACACAACGCGTCATCCTCTGAGTCATGGAGTCTTACTATACACTTAGTAATAGTGTTCAGACTCAATTCAAAGTCAGCATCAGTAGTGTATATAAACCCTCCTGTAGCGTCCTGAGTGGAACCAACTTGTCCTCTTGGTTCTCCACTCAGGTGCGTATTATCCTGTACTTCCTTACTCTTCTCAATCTGAACTTGTCCTCTTGGTTCTCCACTCAGTGTACCACAGTGTGATATTCTTGACAGCTTGAGTTCTTGTATAAAGACTCCACGTCTCTGTCCCTCCACTGTGACTGTACGTTCGGCGCGTGATTTATCTCCGTGCTAGGCTTGAGTGTGCTCCCTTACAGTTCACTTACTCTTCAACTTGAGTCTAGCGTAGCGAGGTGTCATACCGCTACAGCCGGGCTCCGGAAGCACGTCGAGGTTACAGACCTCGGCGAGCTGCACTGGATGCTTGGCATTGAGGTCAAGCGCGATCGAGCCGGCGGGACTGTGCACCTGTCGCAGAAGTCCTACATCGACTCAATCTTGCGTCGTTTCGGTTTCGACAATGCGAAGACCATCTCCACCCCCTTCGACACCCAAGTCCGGCTCACCCTTGAGCAAGCCCCGGCGGATGCAGTAGAGTTCGCGGTCATGCGCGACGTGCCCTACCGCGAGGCTGTCGGCGCGCTCAACTGGGCCGCGCTCGCCACCCGCCCCGATATCGCGTTCGCGGTGTCCACTGTCGCCAGGTTCTCGGCCAACCCCGGGATGGTGCACTGGACCGCGGTAAAACGCATCTTTTGCTATCTTGCGGGGACGCGTGACCTGTGGCTCATGTACGGCGAGAAGCAGCGCATGCTTGTCGGATATGCGGACGCTGACGGGAGCATGACGGAGGACCGCCGCGCGATCACTGGTTACGCGTTCCTCATCGACGGCGGCGCCGTTTCCTGGTCTTCGAAGAAGCAAGAGATCGTTTCACTCTCGACCACAGAGAGCGAATACGTCGCGGCTACGCACGGTATGAAGGAGGCCCTCTGGCTCCAGAACCTGCTCGCCGAGGTCTTCGAGCCGCTGTCCGACGCGACGACATTGTTCTCAGACAACCAGTCCGCGATTGCGTTAACGCGCGACCACCAGTTCCACCCACGCACAAAGCACATCGACGTGCGCTACCACTTCATTCGTTGGGTAGTTGAGAACGGCGCAATACGACTCGTGTATTGCCCCACTGCCGACATGGTGGCCGACGCGTTGACCAAGGCGCTCCCCTCGCCAAAAGTCAAACATTTTGCGGAATGTCTGGGACTTCGCGCAGTTTGAGGGGGAGTGTTGAAGTGAGTTATTCCTGTCCCATCGATTGTTCCTTTCGCCCGTGTGGACTTTGTGCAAACCCGCGCAAGTCCTCGTATCTTGAGTATTAGTTTCATATGTCTGAGTCGTTCGGATGCCCGGCCCTATGCCCCAGATCTCCTCCTGGTCGTACGCGCCCGCGGATTCGTTTATACCGTTGCCCTACGGAAGCAGAGCATAAAATTTACCTACTGTACAGTTCTAGTAGCTGTAGCTATTTAAACCCCCCTTTTCCATACTGTAGACCTCAGTGATTTGCCCATCTAGTGCGCGCAGATACTGAGGTAAGATATTCTTAGTTCAATACTTTATTCGCTCGTACTTATTCGATCTCGTAGCTTCGTCTATTCGTACAGGTGAATAACATAGTGATTTGCCCATCTAGTGCGCGCAGATACTGAGCTTCGTCTATTCGTACAGACTCCGCACCCGCGCGCATACAAACACTCATCTTTATTCACATTCTTACTATTCCGAGATCCCATACCTCGTTACACACCGACGCGCCGTGCTCCAGTAAAAGCCGCATAAAATCAAGAGCTTCGCCTTCGTGAATCCGGCTTTCTGACAATAGGTGCAATGGGGTCTTGCCGTTGCTGTCCTCCACATTAGCATCTGCGCCATAGTCAAGAAGAATCCGTGCGAGCTTGAACCAATCCCGCCCCATTGCCAGATGTAACGGCGTCTGGTTGTTCATGTCTCGTCTGTTCACTACCAGCGCCGTGCCATGCTCCAGGAAAAGCTGCATAAGATCAAGAGCTTCGCCCTCGTCGCGATTCCAGCTTTGTGACAGTAGGTGCAACGGGGTCTTGCCATTGTTGTTCTCCACATTGGCATCTGCGCCATGGTCAGGAAGAATCCGTGCGAGCTTGAACCAATCCCGCCCTATTGCCAGGTGTAACAGCGTCTGGTTGCTCTTGTCTCATTTGTTCACCTCCGCGCCATGCTCTAATAAAAACTGTGCATGATTTTGAACATCGTCATCGTCGTGGTACCACCGGCTCTCCGACAGTATGTGCAACGGGGTCTTGCCGTTGTTGTCCTGTGAGTTGACGTCCGCATCATGCTTGACGAGCATCTGAGCCACTTCGAGTTCGTATTCATATTCTGCCAGGTGTAGTGAATTCCTGAGATTACCGTCTCGGGCATTGATGTCCGCGCCGTGCTCGAGTAGAAATTTTACTATATCGACAATGTTATATCGAGGTAGTGAGAGCGCCTTGAGCAGTACGGTCCCTCTTGTCGTTTCCCAACCATCAACGTCCGCACCATGCTCAATGAGGAGTTCTGCAACCTCGACGTGCTCTTCGCTCAGTGCTGCAAGTAGCAGAAACCCGTATTGGCCATATGTAACGCCACCACAGGGGCGTTAAGTACGACGTGTACTTCGTAAGTCGTGCGGGTCACGGAAGGGCGTTGGTCGGTTAGGACCGGAGATGATGATGCACACGTATCACTTGGCCTCCCGGGGCACAAGGATAATAGTAGGGATCAAGGTAGGCTCAAGCGTAAGAGCGAGCAGACAGGTTAACTCAAGCGCAAAGGCGAGTTCACTCAGGGTCGTGAGACGGATGATGTGGTATTACACAAGAAGTCAAGTCTACCGTACAAGCTAGGTATACGAGACCTTATATAGTAGTACAGGGTGTTTGGCCAGGCCAAACACAAGACGTGATAATGAGCCTTCTGCTCGAGAATGGAACAAAGGGGAATTCAGATATAGCGAGATAAAGATGCGCGGAGTCATGCGCTCATGGAAGTAGTTCGGAAATGTGGGGTGGTTTTCGATGGCGCAAACTACCCCTCGAATCGAGTCGTGCGTAAGTGGAATCAGGGAAAACGAAGCGGCGCATGAGAAATGAGAAGCCCGCGGAAACCGCGTATCGTACAGGGAACATAGAAGCGAGAGAGAGAAAGTGGTCAGATCGTAACATTACCCCCCTATTAGACTCGAGGTCGCCACGACCTCGACTAGTCACTGGTGTAGTACCAGTCGTCATCGGGGCGTGTGTTGTCGGGCTCGGGTGATGGGGATCTTTTAGCTGGGCATATGTGGCGTGAAAGGAATCGGAGGCGCCCCCTCTCCCCGCAGTCTCGACACTGCTCGTACATGGGGCACTCAATCTCCTGATGTCTCGCGTCATGTCGGAGGCACTTGCCACACCAGCGAGGGCGGGCAGGTGGTTCCTCATACGCGGGTGTTGTGGGGGCGAGACGGCGGATGAGGCATACGTCCATGTGGTGAGTGCGGCTACCGCACCAATGGCAGGGGTTGGTGAGTGTGGGAGACCGACCTAGTCAGGGGCAATCTGCGATGAGGTGTCCCTTCTCCTTGCACTCGTAGCACTTGCGACGATACCTGTCCCTCTCCCCGTGGACACACGGCATCTCGCAAGGTCCCCCTTCGCGCGGCACGAAGGGCATTGCGTATGCGTCAAATCGGGGGCGCGTGGGCTTAGACGTGAGCTCCACGTATTTTTCTGAGATGAGGGGGATGGCTCGTGCGTATTGAAGGCGCTTCCGCACTCCCCCGAGACGCATCTCGAGGTGGAAGCGGTCGGCGATGAGCTTGTCTTCGAGACGACGGACGTCCGCAGCTCGCGCCGTGATGGTGTCCTTCTCTACGAGACAGTCCCGAAGGCGGGCGACCTCGGCGCGCAGACGAGGTTGGCGAAGTTCGACGAGGACTTCGTCAAGGACGATGCGGCGGGGGTCGTGGGGATGGAACATGTTAATCATATTGTCGGTGAGGTGCCTAGGCATCTCCCCGGTGTACCCAGGGTTGAGATAAACCGAGCACCCATAGCAGGGCTCCCCCTTGGCCATGGTGCCGATCACCTCCTGGTAGTCTTTGCGGTAATAGATGTACTTCGCGACTTTTCTCTCGTGACCATCCTCGATCAAGAGCGGAAAGTAGGTGGGTGAGTCGGGGTTGTTTGGGAAAAAGGGGATGCCGGGGTCGGTGGGATCGTGGTCGTCGTCTTCGAGAGGGGCGACGTGGTCGTAGTCAATGGGGTCATCGAGAAGCGCGAGTTGGGGGTTAGGGGGAAGGAGTGACGTGTCGGAAGGTGGGTTTAAGATTTCGTCACGAGTGGGGAACGATGTACGGGGGTCTAGCTGTAGGATGTCGCCCATAGCTATGAGCTCGAGAGGAGGGGGAGAGTCTAGTGCGGCGATTTGTTCAGTGGCCAGGGTCAATACTGGCATTGGTGGGGAGTCGGTGACGAGGGAGTACGGGGTGACTCTGTCCTGATCCTCGGGGACACCCTTGTCCTGCGAGGGGACAGTCAGGTTTTCTAGAATACGAGTGACTGGGGGACGAGTGGGGATGGTAGAGATGAGAGGAGTGGTCGACATGTTAGAGGAAGTAGGAGTGTGAAGAGGATGAGGCATATTTGGGTCGACGAGCTACGCTTTATATCTTTCGTCCAGCCCCTTCGGCGGTAGGGTTGCGGAGGTAGAAGTCGGCGATTAGGTCAGATGCGTGGTGGACATTATCTAGTGGTTCCCACGTGCTGTCGCTCATGGGAAAGCCCTTCCACTGGATGAGGAATTGAAGTTTGCGCCCTCGGCCATGGAGTCTGGATCCGAGGACTTGCTCCACTTCGAATTCTTCTTCTCCGTTGATGAGGTCAGGTGGTGGGCGAGGGAAGTTCGCCCCATGTAGTTCCGTCTCCTTATATGGGGTTAGAAGGTTTGCGTGGAATACGGGGTGGATTTTCCACGTGGTGGGAAGCTCGAGTTCGTAAGACACCGCTGATAGAACCTTTTTGATGCGGAACGGTCCGTGTTGTTTGGGGGCCAATTTGGCGGTGGGGTAGAAGGTTCGGAGGTTCGTCCCTTCGAGCCAAACTTGTGCACCTTCTGGATAGGGGATGAACCGAGTTCTTCCCCGTTTCATCATCAGGTCTTGTGCATGCTTGATACAGTCTTGCGCGTGCTGCCGTCTGATGACCATTTCTTCAAGGCGCTGATCTACGGATGGGGTTGAGGTGGGTTTCGGCGTCCACATGGTACGTGGTTCCCATCCCATGATGAGTGAGAATGGGGAGTGCTTTGTAGTCGCGTTGGGCCATGCGTTATGTGCGAACTGCGCCACCGGCAGTGCTTCTGCCCAGTTATCTTGTTGTACATTGCTCCAGTGACGAAGGTATTGTTCTAGCCATTGATTCGTACGTTCAGACTGTCCGTCTGTCTGGGGGTGATAGGCAGACGAGATATTCTGTCGGATTCCTAAGACCTGGCAGAGCTGTTTCATGAATGCGGATGTGAATCGGGGGTCACGGTCGGTGATGAGCTTCCGTGGGATGCCGTAGTGTGGGTATACGTATTGGAGGTAGAGACGTGCAACTCCTTCTGCGGTGATTGACTCGTTACAGGGGATGAAGATAGCCACTTTTGAGCAGTCGTGGTCTGTAATTGTGAGGATAGAGTCGTACCCTTGCGAGGGAGGGAGTTTTGTGATGAAGTCCATTGCTACGACTTCGAAAGGTTCTGCGTCTGGGTCGGTGGAGATGGGGAATAAGTGTGGTTTTTGTCGGTGAGTGTTTATTTTGTTGGCTTGGCACGTAGCGCAGCCTTTGACGTAGTCTTCCACGTCTTTGCGCATGTTGGGCCACCAATAGTCGCGTCGTAGGAGTTCGTATGTGTTTGCAATTCCTGGGTGTCCCATGGCGGGAGTATCATGAAAGAAAGTGATTACCCCCCGCTTAAGGCCGTTGTCGCCCACGACAACCAAAGCGTCGTTCTTCCACCACAGCCCGTTGAGTTTCTTCAGGCTATGTGGTTCCACCCAACGCAGGACGTCCTTCTCATCAAGGTTCTGCGCGACTTGGGTCCAGATGTCCATGTCGTGCATTGACATCTCGGTGGTTTCCGTGGTTCGTATAAAGCGGTCGGCAGGGAGGACAATAACGTCGTTGTTGTCTCCTTCGTCGACCGCGTAATCTGCTCGCCGTGACAGGGCGTCTGCGCGGCTGTTCTTTACTCCCGGTATGTGTTTCAACACGAAGTTGTATTCGGAGAGTTCGAGGAATTCACGCGCCACCCGTCTGCTGATTTTTCGTGGTTCCTTCCAGTATTGGAGGTTGGCGTGGTCGGTGTGGATGATAATTTTGTGGGGGGAGCCAACCAGGTAAGTGCGCCACGCGCGCAGCGCTTTCACCACTGCTAGTAACTCTCGGTCGTAGATGTCATAGTTTCGCTCTGCTTGGTTGAGGGATTCGGAGTGGAACGCGACCGGGTGCATTTTGTTGTCTGGTCCGAGTTGGTTCAACACTGCTCCTAGAGCTACATTAGAGGCGTCAACCTCGAGTTCGAAGGGTTTTGCGAGGTCGGGGAAGAGGAGAGTGGGTTCTCGCCCGATGCAGTGTTTGATGGTGTCGAACGCAGTCTGTTCGTCAAGCCCCCAGTTCCAGGGGGTGTCTTTTCTGGTGAGGTTGTGGAGTGGTCGTGCGGTGGTTGAGAAACCTCGTATGAAGCGGCGGTAGAAGTTGCAGAACCCGAGGAATGCTCGTACTTCTTGGAGGTTCTTTGGTGCTTGCCATTCCAGCACCCCTTTAACCTTTACGGGATCCATGCGTACGTTCCCATGGCCGATGATTAATCCGAGGTATTCGATTTCGTATACTTCGAATACGCATTTTTCCGGTTTTACATATAGGTCGTGTTCTTCGCATAAGCGGAGAACTTCGTGTAAGACGGCTCGGTGGTGAACAAGGTCGTCGGCCGTAGCAATTAGGATGTCGTCCATGTATACGATCACTTCCTCAGTGAGTATGAGTGGGCGGAATATCCAGTCCATCAACGCCTGGAACGTAGCCGGCGCATTGGTAAGCCCGAAGTTCATGACTCGGGGTTCGTACGACCCTTGGTTTGTTTTAAAGGCCGCCTTCCATTCGTCTCCCTCTTTTATTCGGATGTTGTTGTATCCCCACCGGATATCTAGTTTGGAGTAGAGACGTGCGGGTCTTATTCGGTCGATGAGTTCTGGGATAAGGGGTAGGGGATAGTTATTTCTGACGGTGATTTCGTTTAACCGTCGATAATCCTGGACCGGTCGTAGTTTCCCATCTTTCTTTTTGATGAAGAAGAAGGGGGATGTATAGGGGGATTTCGACGGTCGAATATAGCCCTTTGCCAGTTGTTCATTGAGAAACGTTGTGAGTGCCGCTCCTTCGTTCTGGGCGAGGGGGTAGACTTTGCAGTCTAGTGTGGCAGGGGCAGTTAGGAAGGAGGTCGATGGCGTGGTCGCAGGTACATGAGGGTGGGAAGCGGTGAGATGCTTCTTCATCAAACACCTTTCGATGTTTGTGATATTCCACCGGGACCATTTCCTCGAACGTACGATCCTCCTTTGTCGCTGCCTCTCGCTGTGCTAACTCGGATGCTATCGTCGTTTTTCTCAAGAACGCGATATGGGGTTCGTGCTCCTTGTCCATGAGTTGTTCCCACGCCTCCTCGTCGAGTTGGTACGTCTCCAATGCGCGGATGGAGGCTTCCATCGGCATGGCTTCGTCCGACAAGTGTAGGCTGGAAATGACCACTGGCTGAAACTCCTCGTTCAGCGTCGCTTCTCCCCATCTTATCATCGGCTCGAAGGCCGTGAACCAGGGGTATCCAAGGATCACTTCGTCTTTCCCAAGATTTGTGATGAGGAAGCGAAGTGTCCTGGTCTTTTCTCCTGTTCGTACCGTGAGGTCGGTATATTGGGTAATTGCACCGTCCTGGTTGTGTGTCCCATCTACGTTCCAGATGTGGATGGGCGTTGCAATGTCACGTGTGGAGATTTGTAGTCGTTTGAGCAAATTTGAACAGATGAAGTTGTCGGTTGCTCCCGAATCGATAAGTACTTGTCTTTCGGCCGTCGCGTATGCAGATTTGAACAGAACTGGGATTCGCATGGAACAATATCTGCTATGGTACACGTTTAAGTTTAAAGCTCTAGCCCAGGCCGCCGGGTTCAAGCGTTTTGAAAATCCTCTCGCCCGAATAGCTTCTCGACCATTACGGTCGCGCACTTCCTGTGTTTGGGCCGTCATCGCCGCGATCTGAGCGTTAGCCTGCTCATCATTCGACAGTACGCGGTTCGAGTGTACGGCGACAGTAGTGACGGCGGGAGCTGATAGTGATAGGGTGTCGGGGATGGTAACTGCGTGACTGGTCGAGGCGGCCGTAGCAGCGCGCGTGCCCTTTTGTGGACAATTACGCGAGATATGTCCTTGAACACGGCAGCGAAAACATCGTCCTTCTTTCTGAAGCTGGGCCTTGTCAGAATCGGTGAGAGCCACATTGGCTCGAGCGCGTCCAACATCCATGGCATTCGGATCGCGGTTTTTGTTAAGGGCCTGGACCCACTGGTCCCGGTTGTGTACCCCCTTTTTCTGGCGCGGAGTTCGGCTCTTTCCGAGCCGGTCCTTGAGAACCAGATATTCAGCTTGTTGTAACCGTGCGGCCGCTTTCCACTCATCCCATGTGATGGGATGTTGGAAGCGGATGGCATTGATCACTAACTGGTTCGGGAGGCCGTCTTGGAACATCTCCTAGGGTAGTGGCTTCGTCAGGATTGTATCCTGCTTTGGTGACCAGCGTCTGGAATTGTGCGATGTAGGAATTGATATCCTCCCCCTTCATACTGAGGGTTTGGAGCGTCTTGCGGGCTCTGGTTTGCTCCGCCGTGTCGGTGTATGCTTGTGTGAAGCGGGTGTGGACTGTGTCCCACAGATTTATTTCATTGTGGTTGACACCCGCGGTTATCTGGCCGTTGAGCCACGTGGTTTGTTCGTCTACCCAGTCGTCGACAAGCGGCCCCCTTAAGTATGAGAGGAGGGTCATTGCTCGTCTGTATGGGACTGCCAACTGTTCGACGTCTGGGTTCATCCCCATATAGATGACAAATGCTCGGAGAAACGAACGACTCTGTTCTCGATTCCCATCAAACACCGGGGGTGGGTTCCCTCCTAGGCGTCCGTGGCCTCCTGGTACGGGGGGTCCTGCGGCTCCTACTGGTGGGACTATGCCACCAGCGCCGCCACCTCCACCGCCACCGCCACTAGACGGGGCTCCTCCGCTGGGTGGGACCGCGGCTCCTCCACTTCCACTTGGTGGGATTGGGGCTCCTCCTCCTCCGGTGGGAGGGTTAATGCTTCCCGTTGTTCCCCCGCTTGTGAGGGTAGTGCTGGCTGAGGCTTGTGTTGGTTGGGCCATTGCGTATGAGGGAAAAGCGGTTGAAGGAAGGTCTGTTGTAGGGATAGGAACACTGGGTGAATGATCACTGGGAGGATCAATGTCAATGCCTGATGGGTTGGACGTCTTTAGAGGTCCAACGTTCAGAGTCGTGGGTACGGGACTGATGGTGTACCACTGTCCTTCGCTAGGGGAGTAGTCGATGAACGCCCACAAGCGTTTGTCTTCAAGGTAATGGATCTGTCGATAGGACTTGGTGGTTTGGTCGAAGACAAAGTATCCTTCGACTCCTTTGTGTTCTCCCCAAACCGCAGCTCCTTTAATTCGGTCAGAAAGGTCGTCGGAGCTAAGACGGTGAATATATTCGGGTTTAAACTGCGTTCGGCTTCGACTGGTAGTCGCCACGGTGAGAGACTTGACTTAATGTAACGCCACCACAGGGGCGTTAAGTACGACGTGTACTTCGTAAGTCGTGCGGGTCACGGAAGGGCGTTGGTCGGTTAGGACCGGAGATGATGATGCACATGTATCACTTGGCCTCCCGGGGCACAAGGATAATAGTAGGGATCAAGGTAGGCTCAAGCGTAAGAGCGAGCAGACAGGTTAACTCAAGCGCAAAGGCGAGTTCACTCGGGGTCGTGAGACGGATGATGTGGTATTACACAAGAAGTCAAGTCTACCGTACAAGCTAGGTATACGAGACCTTATATAGTAGTACAGGGTGTTTGGCCAGGCCAAACACAAGACGTGATAATGAGCCTTCTGCTCGAGAATGGAACAAAGGGGAATTCAGATATAGCGAGATAAAGATGCGCGGAGTCATGCGCTCATGGAAGTAGTTCGGAAATGTGGGGTGGTTTTCGATGGCGCAAACTACCCCTCGAATCGAGTCGTGCGTAAGTGGAATCAGGGAAAACGAAGCGGCGCGTGAGAAATGAGAAGCCCGCGGAAACCGCGTATCGTACAGGGAACATAGAAGCGAGAGAGAGAAAGTGGTCAGATCGTAACCCCATAAATCGTATTGACATACTGCGGGCATTTGATGGCGAGGTGCTCGACCAAGTCATAGAACCCACAAAGCGCAGAATAATACAAAGGATTTGGATTTGGATTTGGGTTAGGTGAGCCCTGATCAGAATCTATGTCATATGTCCTGATCCATGCTGCAAAATGAGGTTTGTCGGAGTCAAAGAGTGTTTCCATCCCATCCTTCATGCGTGACGCAACATCCTCAAATCATGCGTGGTGGACCCAGTGTTGGGCTGCGTATCCGGCCAAAGGAAATCCTTGTATGCTCTCTTTGTCGACGGTATCATCCAAATGAAGAAGAAATCCAAGACAGGCCTGCGTGAGGATGGTGTGCGCCGGACAGGGAAGAATCTGATAGCGAGAGAAGTCCCCGAGTGGGGATGTGAGGCGATCTGACATTAAGAACTCCTTGACGGAGAAATGTGAAAATTGGACAACTTGATGGCCGGTCCATCGGTTATCGACGATGGTGACCAGACTTGAGCATGTGGACAGTACGGCCTGTGTCTGGTCATCCAACCGCCAAGCTGTACGGTATTTCGGAACCCCACTGGCACCCAGAGCCGCATCAAACTCGAACGCAAGCAATTCTGCGAGCTCTTCAACACGAAGCGGCCGGACAGCTACTACGAGACACTGAAGCAATCGATGGGCGTGTGCTTGGTTCGCCTGGGGAATTTGACTGAGCACGTGCAAATAGGTCTCGTCCAACGATCCGGGTAGTTGGTCGAGGGTCTGCCGAATACTTGCTGGGAGACAGTGCCGCAGCACCTCCAACTGACAGTATACCCATCAGAACCTGTATAGGAGGGATAAGAGGGATTATCGCTGAACGCGAGGGATGCCCTTACATTCCGTCCGCTTTTTTAGACAGGTCTTCGATGACCAGCTCCTTCTCATCACTCCGCCATCTCCGCATCATCCTATCCGAGGAAACCACATTGCTCACGTAGTCGGAAATATCCTTCTTCTGTCCGACCTCGTCATGAAGTGAAACAGTACTAGCCAGTGGCCCAAGGACACTTTTGATGTCGATCTCCGGGCGACTAGTAACACAAATATGCAAGTTCGGAAGGCCCAGCTGGAAAAGGCGCTCCAGAAGGTCAAGAACAACTTCTCGTGGGGTTGGCATCCCGGATGCGTTGGGACACTCGTCGAGTGCATCAATAATGATATAAATTGGCCAAGAAATTGGCTGCTCTGCAGCGACTGAGAACATTTCCAGAAGACAATCTGTCAAGGCGTCGTTGCTGGGTTGTCGCGTACCCTTCCCATGTGTAGAATAAATGCGGAAGATTATTTCGCAGCACAAGCTTGAGTAGGCAGAGAGTTGAACGAGAAGAGAGGTGATAAAGTTGCGGAAGTCTTGCTTTTTGTCTTTGTCCCGAAAGTCAAAGTAGAAAAACGCTAAGGATGCCTGTCCGGCGTCGCACAAAGACATGACGTGTTTTATGATCGCAGAGCTTTAGTCATTATCAGCTCCTGTCATTGACTACGGTGATCAAGAAGTGACAAACCAAAGGATGCTCTTCCCAGACCCCGCTATGTGAATCGGAGGTCATCAGGTTGTGAGCAGCGAAGATAATGGGAGCTTACGTTTCCCGTGGATCCAAAGGAGTGATCCGATTGATGTCCAGTCCTCGAATTTCTTGCCTTGAAAAAACCACGCGGCCGTTCCCTCTTGGTGGGCCTCGCAGGCAACGTTGTAATTTGTGGATGGGTCAGGTGGAGAAATCCATTTGTGAATGTCCTGTTCTATCTGTGTCCCTGGGTAGAAGATTCAGTCCCTATAGCGGACACGACATAGGTAGGAGATGACAGACACTTTACTTCTTCCACATCGCACTTTACTTCCACCACATCGCACTTTACTTCTAGTACATCGCGCTTCACTTCCTCCATATTCTGCTGCATCACCATGTTGGCTTTGTCGGCATCTAAGTGGACGAGCATTTAATGTGTTATAGGTGATTAGTTGATAATGCGTACCATCTTTGGCCCCAGTGGTGATCTTCAGAATCTGAGCCGTAACCATTTGGAATTCCTCTTGTATCAGACTATCGAGCCTCTTTAACGCGTCCTCAATATCTGTCCTCCCCAATAGTTTCCGGGCAAATATTTCTGGCGAAACACGAGATCGGCGAAGTGTGAAGCATGTTATTGGGAGAGAACTCACTTGCTCGCCATCGTTTAACTTCCTTGGTGGCGACGGAGAGGATGGAGAGTAGCTCAATCACAATCTTCACGAGTACCTCCGCCATTTTCGTAGACAGTGAAATTTCAGTATAGACCTCAAGTCGCTTGAAAAAGCTCTGTATGCGCTCAAAGAGGTCGATGATGGCAGCGTGACTTGCTCTGACATCCTTCGCCGCCTATAAAATTTCAGTGTTAGCGGGGATATGCCAACGAAATGAAATAGCGAAAACACGGACAGCGAGGAGGGCACCAATTCCAGTAAAGACTACCTTCGCAGGAGGGAATGCCTTCACAAGTAACATTAGATTTCACTTCATGATTTAGATTCATGACAAGCACCATGCTAACGCCGTCACCAAGAGCCCCCGAAAAGGTGTAGAGTACATGGACCAATGGATCGATCCATTTCATCAACTTCTGATCGCCAGATTGCTCGAAGGCCTTGGCTTGGTCCCGAAGTATGTTCAGGACACCATCGACAGACTCGCAGGTTTGCAGCTCTTCGGCAAGCCAGTGGGAAAGAAGGTCATTCCCGGTCTTCTTCTTGTACTCGTCCAAGGCGGCGTCGAGCATGGATTTGAAGATCGAGGATGGGGCAGCTGTTAAAGAAGACATGGTGCTTTAGGATTGATGCTGGAGAGGATAGCAGACTAGCAATAGCTTCAGTGCGTAGCGAGTAGGATGGAACGTCCCTAGATGGGAAGATTTACACCGCCTCACTGGCATGTGCGCCGAATAAGGGTGAAAAGAAAAATTGATCCGTTTTTACAACTACAGTACTTCCGATGCTACAGTGTGCCAACCCATTGGAAAAAGAGAGTGAATGTGAAATAAAAGGGTAAAACAACGGGACGAAGCAATTGCTTCGCATACGAAGAGGACCCACGACCAGCAAGCGGACGTGCTACGGCATATCGTATCGGCAAGAGTAGCATATGATAATGAACCTGACCTACTATAATTCGAATCCGTCCTCTCCTCTACCACCACGCACCGAACTAGGATAAGTCATAAACACCGTATACAATACAAAGCAAAAATAAGGTATTCGGAGAGGACGAAGGACATAATGTTTTGACGTCAATGGGGTCAGTACGGGGTAACATAATTGCGTCAGTGCATCGCGCACACAACTGTAAAATGAGGCGAGTAATAACGAATGATTTGATCAAAAAAAGCCCAGCCTTCGGTCTTGTCATTCGCCGCTGATGCCAGGATCCTCGTTCACCCGCAGCGGAGAGCGCGACATGTCAATCGCGGTGTACGCGGGTGGCAGATCGAACGGGTCCCCATCGGCAGAAGTCAGGCCCGACGTCGGCGGGGCGAATCTGATGCTCGCACTCCTGGCGCTCAACACACCAGACCCGTGCGAGATATTTGTGGCCCGGATGCTCAGAGATCGACCCACACCTCCGCATTAGAACGGGACCCGGGCCGGAGCCGAAGGGAATGGATCAGTAATGGATCGTGGGTAGTGAAGTGTAGTCTTGTTGGGGGGCTCCTTGAACCGCAACCACCACCATGGGCGGTTTTTCCCACGGCAAGAAGCCGGGGCAAGGACGGATGTCTAGCACATCCTCGGTCACCAACAGCCCCCTAAAACATCTCAAACAGTTAAACTACAGTAAACCCACCCAGCATTGGGACCCTCTCACCAACATGATGCACCAACACCCTGCGTGTACGAGCTGCCAGCCCTTGAGTGACCACAGTACCCAAGCACAACCCCCCCCCTTTTTTGCATGAATACATAGACGTATAACCAGTACAGTTTCCTGAGCCTGTCAGCACAGTAAGATTGTCTCTGAGCACCATGGCACGCACAACGGCAAAGCTCCTGGAGCCCAGTTTTCAACTGTCCCCAAACACGAACACAACTTGACCAAATAGTTATCAAATAAGAAAACCGAACCACGCAAACCCAAACAAATACATGAAAATAAACCAACATTGACACACGCTCCACGGTCTAAACTCCCACTGCCCGATTGGCTACGAGCAACAAGAGACAACAACAAGATAATAGAATGACGCCACGATGCAGTCGGTCGACCGCACATGGAAGGTAGCCCTCAACCGGGAATGGGACCTACCGCCCAACTGGATGATCTACAGTGAGGTTTTAGTGGGTAGGAGAGCGTCAGGACCGTTGATGATCACGTGCACTGAGTCCCACACATCCCCAAACACCATGGGGCGTGCGTAAAGGCATTTTCCCTCACATCTGGGCTTCGGCCCAGCTTCATGCGGGCTAGATAGGGCTGATGGTAAATCTCCTGCTATCTAGCACTTATTTTTGGTAATTAGGCTAAGTAGTTATCGGAAATAAAACGCTCTCCAAAAAAAAAAAAAAAAAGTGTAGTCTTGTTGACTCAGGGAAGGAGACTCTTCGTAGATGAGTATAAAATCGTGGTCGTGGTAGAGGTGAGTGAGGTGATGTCGATGAGCCAGGCCTGCGGTCGGGCGACGCGGGACTGGAATGGCTCGGCATGATAGGTGATGGGGGGATCGGCAGTTTTGTTGATGATGGGGTCGGAGGGATGGGAAGTGAACGTGAGTGTATGCTCGAAATTGGTGATGCAGAAGTACGACGTGAAGGGACAGAGACCGGGCTTATAAGTGAGGGTCGGTCCTGTGGGAAAGTATGCGCAGAGGCAGGGAGTGGTGGAAGTGGTGGTTCGTCCTGTGAGACTCGTCTGTGTGACATCGAAGGCAGCCCACGAGTGTATTCTTGAGAAGGCGGTAAAACGTGGCAGCTCGCGAGTTCTTCGATTCGGTTGCTGGGAAGAAGAAAGCGTATGAGACGCAAGCGACAGCGACGAACCCGAATGCGTCGCGTATACCCCTTGTCCGGACGTACTGAGTCTTGCAGTGCCGAGTGATTATCGGTGTGGGATGACAAACGGCTCGTGGCTTGGGACGATGCCTCGCTCACTGGACCATTAATGTTCTCTGTATGCAGCTTGAATGGTTGTCATCCTTAGCGCGAGCTGGTATGCTCGAACGCCATCGTTCGATCTCTGGAGTGGCCTCCGAAGCGTGTAGGAGGGCTGCTGCGTCGGGGGTTTCCGATAAGAGGGAGCTGGAAGAGAGGGTCGTTTGAAGATAACGCCCCAGGGATAATGTGAAAGGATTCCCATCCTCCAGGAAAGAATCCGATCGCTAGTATGCGTCACGTTCATCCGCTCATTTTGTGTAACCAGTAAACATTGTTGTCGCCTGCGAAAAATCCGATGAACTGAGGGAAATGCGATTGTGCATACGCTAGTGCTCACTGAAGCCCGGGCGAAAAAGAGGATCTAATATTTTTAATTGTGGGGTGCTCCCTTTACGATTTCTGTCGTGAACTATAGAGAGAGCGATGTGAGGATGACGTGTATCCTCCAATCACGTACGGCGCAATGCACCCCAGAGCGCTTCCATCTCGAGCTATCCCAACTATGAGGGGCGTAGAACTTGCGATAGCTAGGATGGCGCGAGGTAATCGAATCAGTTGTATTGTGGAAATATAGGGAAGGACTCACCTTGAGAAAGAGCCATAGGAATAGCCCAGGAATTCGTCCGCCGGCTTCTAATGACCATTACAAAATACAACCTCGGTGCCAGTGAGACCTTTGTTTCTACGGAACGACGATTTCTGAAAGTTTGTTGGCCAGCAACGCGAGAGACGTTGACGAAGCATTTCGGATCAGACCGAACTTTGGTGATACAGTATTCCGTCGGGATCGATAAGATAGAGGAAGTTTTCAGATGAACCGTCGTGAACGACGGGATCGATAAAGGAGGGGTCATAAAAGGATAAATGAAGACTGTGAAGAAGTGGCAGGGTTTGATGCAATTTGATGATTTGAGGCGACGAAGTATGGATGGCGATGAGGACGCGGAAGACTTTAGCCGGCGTGAAACTGGTGCTATGTCTCTCCCACGCCGGCCAAGCTCATCCGGCTCGCACAATGCATTGACAGTGTGCGTCGTCGCGCGTACTTGTCGAATAACTTTCTTCGTTGTTTACGGCTGCCTGAAGAGAGCTCTTTTTTTTTTTTTTTGGAATAGCGATATATTAGGTAGCGAAGGATAGTAACTAGGTTACCTAACAATCCTACCTAACGCGCTGATGCGAACCTCGGAGGCTCGAAAACAAGGAAAAATGCATTGACGCACACCCAGAGTGGGTAGTGTGGGACTCAAGTGCTTCAGATCTATCTGGTAGAACCTACTACCCACTAAAAAACCATGTTTCGATTCATCCAGAAAGCTGGGAGGTCGCGGTGCCTCTTACCATATTCGGGTCTGCACGTGTTTTCACTAGGGTTATGTAATATGCTTTCCTCAGCAATTCGGTTGCTGTCGTTTCGTCTTCGGAGAGTCTCCTACTGATTACTTGGAGCCATATTTGCTCTGCTTCTCTTTCCGTGTGTATTTTGCCACGGATATTTCCTTCACATTTCAATGTCCCGATCAGGTATGCTGATCCCGGGATAATAATATTGAGCAGACGTGATGCTCTTGGGTCGAACCGCGTGATCGTTTGTGGGGGGGAGTTTTGCGTTGCGTTGTATTGGTATGTTTACATTGGGGCGGGTAAGGCCGGTTGGGGTAAAAAAGAAACTGGGGCGAACTCAAGGGCGAACTCATGCCCAATTTTCGGGGTGTTCTCACCCACTAGAGCATATTATGTGTCCGGAAGATCATAGTATTTTGATTAGCAGACTATATGGTAGCTTCTGATTATCTTTGAGAGGGTCAACCTCTTTATCATGCAGTACTCGCAGGGGAGTAGGTGTGTGCTCGGGATGTAATAGGTATGTGCGTGGGTTATGCGTGGGGTGGTGTTCCCCTAGTAGAGGGCAGTGCCCTCTGGGTAACTGTGAGGATATCCTCTGGGTATGCGTGAGGTGGTATTCCTCGTGGGGGGGCGCCTGGTGTTGGAAAAACCGACCATGGTGGTGGTTGCGGTTCAACCCCCCCGCCTGAAGAGAGCTCTCCACGCCTCATCTGCTCACCCACAAGGACCGGCAGCCCCCGCAATCCGAATCATCGTCGACGACCTTCCTCAGCCCTCTCCAAGAATTCCCGCTGACAGACTGGCCGTAGTCCGCTCCTCGGTCAAACGAAGCACCAGCACCACTCGAGGCATGTGGCGATCTTCTTCGATCGGCGTCTCTTCCTGGTCGTCTTTGTTTTTAGCAGAATGATAACATTTTCTTCTCCATGCCGGGCTTCGAGAACGAGCCCTTGCAACCTAGCTCACTCCTTGCAGAGCTGTTTGGCACAGACCTACCTTGCGTTTTCCAGCTTCAAGGTCTCGCGGGTCCACGCCTGACCGCGCGGCCACCTGGCAGTATCGACCTCGGAGTAGGTAATTATCCTCCCGGCATGTGCGGCTCTTCCGCGTTCGACGCATTGCGCAGTCTGAGCGAAAATCCAACCACGTTCATGGCAAACCCTACGGCGGACGAGCTGCTGGCTGCCATCAACATGCTTTCACCGCAAGAGAACGACGACCCGCTATCGTCCGGCTCAGCGGCGACCGATGTGCTGCAGGCGTTCAACTTTGACGAGTAATTGCAGGACTTTGGCGGCTCCTCACCGCCGGGCACGCACAGTGTGGCCGTGACTCTGACCGTCCCGCATAACAGTCCGGTGGAGACCCGGTCCTCGGAGAGCCTCGTGATTCCAAGCCCAATGCCATCGTTCTACGCCACGACCCCGTCGCCTGTCTCGGCCATCCCCGCCGGCGCCGGCTCAGCATCAGCCGTGGGAGCTTCCCGTGGCGCGGCGAACGCGGCTGGGCGCCGGGTCGGAGGTGGCTGGAAAGTCCCGCTGGCGGTCTCGCGGCTCGCGTCTGAGTCGCCGATCCCCAGCTGTGCCTCCTCGCCCAAGCAAGCAGCCGTCTGACAGCCCTCTCCCCCATCATCATCGTCATCAATCTTCTAATGACCCCCGTCCGCCGTCGTCTCTCGCATCATTTACATGAATACCGTCGCATCAACCTCTTTTCCTGCCAATGCCATCTGCTTTCGTCGTTATCTCCTCGCTCTCATATGCCTTGCCTCGGCCCCCTTTTTTCCCCCTTACTGTCCCCTCCCCCCTACGCGCATCCACTGGTTTACTTAGATCTGGACTGTTGTTGGTCCTCGCTGGTGGCGCGGCGATGCCCATTGGCCTGTCTTTCTTGGCTGCTCGTTCACATGGAACCCTCGCTCACCACTTGTACATTTATAGTCCCCCTCCAAGCTGACCTACTTCACGCCTATTGTTGTTTGTGCCACCGTGTTCACACATCCCACCACAGTTTATCATGCCTCGCTTTTCCTCGCCCTCGTCCTTGCGGCGGACATTTACAGCGTCGCCGTCGTTCCACTGACATGGTCCCAACCAACCCCCACCCCACGAACCCTCTAATATCTTTTCTCGTACTGCCCAATCTAACGTCCTTCCTGTACCATTCTTCATTTCTTGAACTGTGTTCGAACCTCTGCTGTCTTTTTTCATTTTTTTTTTTGGCACACGCAACCAAAATCCCCCTCTCACTCACGTTATACCTATATTGGTGTTCGCTCCCTTGCTCGCATCTCATCTGTGTTCTGCCTGTTTATCGAACCGATCTAGGTAAAAACAACAGAATGGAAATCACCAAAGATGTGTTTATTTTTAACTCTCACATGGGCACGGAGAAATATCGCACATGACATCGGGCCGGATGGACCGGCAATATACAACGCTCCGTCGAATTTAAGGTCGAACTCAGTTGCTTCGACGCGGTCTGACGGACTCAGTAGTAGTTTTCTAATTTCCTCTACACATCATAGTTCACGTAGAAGAACCCCAGCCTCTTCTCCCAAACGGCCGAGGTTAGTAGTTTACCCTATTCCATTTTATGCTACCTCACGCCGGGCTAAGCTAGATCTTTACTGGAGCTGGCGCTGGTACAGTCCGAATCTGAAACCTCACATTCTCAGATCTCAGAGCTGCTGTGGTTATGATCCAATGGTGACCCGCGTAAACGTATTTAGAATAACCAAAACGGGTGGTATGCGTCGACTTCAACAGTGAGTGAGTAGGTGTGCGTGAGGCAAAAGCAAGACCGAGGCACTGGCTGTCGAGCTCCTTATTAATTACTCGTACAAATACGCTGCTCAATTGAGAGACAGTACAGAGGGCCGAGGCTCAGGCTATCACGCGTGGTAAGTCGTACATTTTCCATTGTCAATAATTTAGTCACATGTTATCCTTCGCTAGGTTAGCGTGGGGAATCCAGGTGAGCGTGAGATCCAGGGGAGCATAAGATAGCCTTGGAGTTGGAGGTGGACGTTCTCTTTCTGGTACAGGAGTAACGAGACTATCTGTGCTTGCGGGGCGATGCTCGTAGTGAAAGTGCACACCCTCTAACCCTGGCTGACGTGGGGTGCGCTCGTCAATCTTCACGTTAGCTCTGCCACCGTAATGGAGCAACAAAGGTGCGATATCCGTCATCCCATAGTGTGATGCCAAATCTAACGGGGTTGCGTGGTTTTTGTCTTCCGCATTCACGTCCGCGCCGTGCTCAAGTAATAGCCGCATGACGCCAACACCTCGGGAGTAATATGGGAGTTGTGACACTAGCACTAGGTGCAATGGGGTCTGGCCCTGGGCGTTCGTTGCGTCGACATTTGCACCAGCGTCGAGTAGTACCGGTACGATTTCGATGCTCCCATGGTAGGATGCCAGGTGCAATGGGGTTTGGTTGTCGTCATCCGGCACGTTGACGTCCGCACCACGTTCCAGTAATAGTTGTGCAACAAGGACGTCATTGTCCCTAGAATAGGAATAAGCCACTACATGCAATGGCGTTCGGCCCTGGTCGTCCTTGGAGTTGGTGCTTGCGCCACTGTCAAGTAGTACTCGAGCCATTTCGGCCATCCCACGGGAGGATGCCAAATGTAATGGAGTGTTGTTGTCCTTGGCTGGCGCATCGACATCTGCGCCACGCTCCAGCAATAGTTGCGCAACGTAGATACCATCGTCCTTGGAGTAGAGATACAGGCCTTCAACCACCGAGTGCAACGGGGTCCTAGCCCAGGTGTCCTTTGAGTTGGCGGCTGCACCATGGTCGAGCAGCACCCGTACGATTGCAAACCTCCCATTATAGGATGCCATGTGTAGTGGAGTTGCGTCGTTGTTGTCTTGCGCGTTGACATCCACGCTGCGTTCCAGTAATAGTTGTGCAATGCGGATGCGGTCTTGCTCAAAGTTATATTTGCCTTCGGTGACTAGGTGCAGTGGGGTCCGGCCAAAGTTATCCTTCAAGTTGGCAGTTGCGTTGTGTTTGAGCAGTACCCATGCGATGTCGAGCCTCCCATACAATGATGCCCAATGCAAGGGAGTAGGGTGGTTCTTATTTTGTACGTACACGCCTACGCCACGCTCTAGTTGAATGTTGTGTAATACTGGGACTATTGCATTGGATATTCACCTTCTGACTCTTGGTATGATGGGGTCTCGCCTTCATTAAACCCTGCGTTGACATTTGCGCCATGGTCGAGCAGTGCCTGTGCAATCTGAACCGGGCCAAACTTGGACCTCAAATGTGACGGTGTCGTATGGTTCTCGACTTGTGTATTGATGTTCATGTCCGAGTCATAGTACTTGGGTAATAGAGGTGTAACACCGACGTCATGTTCCCGGGAGCCATATTGGTCTCGTGGAACTTGGTGCATTGAGGCCTCAGCTGCCTCACCTATTTTTGCGTTAAGCCTAAAAAATTCCACGCAAACTGGTATATCCCCGTACCTATCTCCAGAAATAATGAGGCTTCGTTATCCTTGCATCGTCTGTTTACCTCCGCGCCATGCTCCAACCGTAACCTCTCGTGATTGGTGACATCGTCGACACCGCTTCTGTCGTAAATTTCGCACTCAGATAATATGTGCAATGGTGTCTTGTTGTTGTTCACCACATTGACATCTGCACCATGGTCAAGAAGAATCTGCGCGAGTTCGAACCAATGCTGTCCCACTGCCAGAAGTAACGGCGTTTGGTCATTATTGTTTTGCCTGTTTATCTCCGCGCCATGCTCTAGTAGAGGCCATACAAGACCAAGAGCACCTTCGTCGTGAATCCGGCTTTCTGACAGCAGATGCAATGGAGTTGTGCCGTTGTTGTCCTCCACATTAGCATCCGCACCGTGGTCAAGAAGAACTCGCGCGAGCTGAGACTGATCCCGCCACATTGCCAGAAGTAACGGAGTTTGCTTGTCCTTGTCTTGTCTGTTCACCATCGCACCATGTTCTAACAATAACAGCGTGAGATTGAGAATATCGCCTTCGTCGTTGATCCAGTTTTCTAATAGTTGGTGCAATGGGGTCTTGCCGTTGTTGTCTTCTGCATTAGCATCTGCGCCGTGCTCAAGAAGAACCCGCGCGAGCTGAGACTGATCCCGTCTCATCGCCAGATGTAACGGTGTTTGCTTGTCCTTGTCTTCTCTATTTACCTCCGCACCACGCTTCAATAATAATAGCGCGAGATTGAGATTACCGCCCTCGTCGTTGATCCGGCTATCTGCCAAGACGTGCAGCGGAGTCTTGTCGTTGTTGTCCTTCACATTAGCATCTGCACCACGCTCAAGAAGAATCCGCGCGAGCTGAGACCGATCCCGCCCTATTGCCAGATGTAACGGTGTTTGCTTGTCCTCGTCTTGTCTGTTAACCCCCGCACCGAGCTTCAATAATAACAACGCGAGATCGAGAACATCGCCTTCGTTGTTGATCTGGTTATCTGCCAGTATGTGCAATGGGGTCTTGCCGTTGTTGTCCTCCGCTGTGGCATCCGCGCCATACTCAAGAAGAATCCGCGCAAGCAGAGACCGATCCCGCCCTATTGCTAGATGTAACGGAGTTTGCTTGTTCTTGTCTTGTCTATTCACATCCGCGCCGTGCTTCAACAATAACGGCGCGTGATTGAGAATAATATCGCTTTTGTCGTTGATCCGGCTATCTGACAATATGTGCAACGGGGTCTTGCCACTATAGTCCTCCGCATTGGCATCTGCGCCATGCTCAAGAAGAATCCGCACGAGTTGAGACCGATACTGCCCGATTGTCAGATGCAACGGAGTTTGCTTGTCCTTGTCCTGTCTGTTCACATCCGCGCCATGCTCTAATAATAACTGTGTGTGGTTTTGAACGTCGTCATGGCCGCCGTGGATGGTTTGCGATACTATGTGCAACGGGGTCCTGCCATATTTGTCCTGAGAATTGACGTCTCCCTTATGCCTGACGAGGATCTCAGCGGCGTCGAATGAGCCTCCATATTCTGCCAGGTGTAATGAACTACTGAGAGCATAATCTCGGGCATTCACATCCGCGCCGTGGTTGAGTAGAAACATCATCGTATTGACTAGGTTATCTTGGGACTCAGACAGCGCCATGAGCAGTGGGGTCTTGCCCGTCGTTTCCCGAACTTCAATGTCCGCTCCATGCTCAACGAGGAGCTCTGCAATCTCGATGTGGTCTTTGCTTAGTGCTGCTAGCAGCGAAAACCCGCGCCGGCCACAATTCACATTGACATACTGCGGGTGTTTGATGGCGAGGCGCTTAACCAAGTCAGAGAACCCACAAAGCGCAGAATAATACAAAGGATTTGGGTTTGGGTTTGGTGGGCCCCAGTCAGCAAGACGGTCGATGTCATATGTCCTGATCCATGCCGCAAAATGAGGTTTGTCGGAGTCGAAGAGTGTTTCTATCCCATCCTTCACGCGTGACCCAACGTCCTCAAATTGTGCGTGCTTGACCCAGTGTCGAGCTGCGTATTTGGCCAAAGGAAACCCCTTCACGCTCTCTTCGTCGACATTATCGTCCAAATGAAGAAGAAATCCGAGACAAGCCTGAGTGAGGATGGTGTGCGCCGGTGCGGGAAGAATCTGATATCGAGAGAAGTCTCCGAGCGGGGATGTGAGACGATCTGATATCAAAAACTCCTTAACGGAGAAATGTGAAAACTGGACAACCTGCCAGTCGTACAAGGGGTCGTCAATGATGGTGACCAAACTTGAGCATGTGGACAGTACGGCCTGTGTCTGGTCATCCAACCGCCAAGCCGCGCGGTATTTCGGAATACCTCCCTGGGCCGCATCAAATTCGAACGCAAGCAATTCTGCGAGCTCTTCAACACGAAGCGGCCGAACGGCTACCACAAGGCACTGCAGCATGCGATGGGCGTGTGCTTGGTTCGACTGGGGAATTTGACTGAGCACGCGCAAATAGGTCTCGTCCAGCGATTTGGGTAACTGGTTAAGGGTTTGTCGAATACTCGCTGGGAGACAGTGCCGCAGTACCTCCAACTGACAGAATATCCATCGGAACCTGTATAGTAAAGATAAGGACTTTATCACCGAGCATGAGGGATGCCCTTACATTCCGTCCGCTTTTTTAGACAGCTCCTCGATGACCAGCTCCTTCTCATCGCTCCGCCAATTCCGCATCATCCTGTCCGAGGAAACGACATCGCTCACGTAGTTGGAAATATCGTTCTTTTGTCCAGTTTCGTCATGGAGTGAAATAGCACTAGCCAACGCCCCAAGGACGTTTTTGATGTCAACCTCCGGGCGGCTGGTAACACAAATATGTAAGTTTGGAAGGCCCAACCGAACAAGGTCGTCCAGAAGGTCAAGGACAACTTCGCGTGGGGTCGGCATCCCAGAGGTGTTGGGACACTCGTCGAGCGCGTCAATGATGATATAAAATGGCTGCTGTGCGGCGACGGAGAGCATTTCTCGAAGACAATTCGTCAAGGCGTCGTCGCTGGGTTGTTGCGTACCCCTCCCATGTGTAGAATAAATACGAGAGATTATCTTGCAGCACAGGCTTGAGAAGGCAGAGAGTTGAACGAGAAGAGAGGCGACAAAGTTGCGCAAGTCTTGTTTTTTGTCTTTGTCCCGAAAGTCAAAGTAGAAAAACGCTAAGTATGCCTGTCCGACATCGCGCAATGACATGACGTGTTTTATGATCGCAGAGCTTTAGTCATCATCAGTTCCTGTCGTTGACCATGATAGTTAGGAGAGACGAACCAAAGGATGCTCTTCCCGGACCCCGCTATGCAAATCGGAGGCCATCAGGTTCTGAGCAGTGAAAGATAATAGGAGCTTACGTTTTCCATGGATCCAAAGGAGAGATCCGATTGATGTCCAGTCCTGGAATTTGTTGCCTTGAAAAAACCACGCGGCCGTTCCCTCATAGTGAGCCTTGCACGCGATGTTGTAATTTGTGTACGGATCCGGTGGAGAAAGCCATTCGTGAATGTGCCGTTCTATCTGTGTCCCTGGGCAGAAGATTCAGTCTCTACAACGGACGCGATACGGTGTAGGAGATTACAAACACTTTACTTCCACTACGTCGCGCTTGACTTCCTCTATATCGTTCGACATTTGTTGTATAACTACGTTAGTATTGTCGGCACCTAGGCGGATGAGCGTTTAGTCTGATGTGAGTGACTGGTCCATGGAGCTGCGTACCATCTTTGACCTCGGTGGTGGCCTTTAGAATCTGAGCTATCGCCATTTGAACTTCCTCCTGTATCAGGCTATCGAGCCTCTTTAACGCGTCCTCAATATCTGTCCTCCCCAATAGTGTCCTGACGAATATTTCTGGGGAAACATGAGATCGGTGATGTGTAAAGCGTCACGGTAGTGTTATGAGACAACTCACTCGCTCGTCGTCGTTTCACTTCCTTCGTCGCAATGGAGAGGATAGAGAGTAGCTCAATCACGATCTTTACGAGCACCTCTGCCATTTCCGTGGTCAGCGAAATTTGAGTATAAACCCCAAGTCGCTTGAAAAAGCTCTCGATGCGCTCAAAGAGGCCGATGATTGCACCGTGACTTGCTCTGGCATCCTTTGCCGCCTATAAAGTTCCAGCGTTAGCGGGGGTAGGCCCAAGAGAAGGGCCGAATAGCGGTATCACGGACAGCGAGAAGGACTCCAATTCCAGTAAAGATAACTTTTGCGGGAGGGAATACCTTCACAAATAACGTTAAATTTCACTTCATGATCTGGATTCATGACAAGTACCATGCTAACGCCGTCACCAAGAGCCCCCGAAAAGGTGTAGAGTACATGAACCACTGGATCGATCCACTTCATCAACTTCTGATCGCCAGATTGCTCGAAGGCCTTGGCTTGGTCTCGAAGTATGTCTAGGACAGCGTCGACGGACTCGCAGGTTTGCAGCTCAGAAGCGAGCCAGTGGGCAAGAAGGTCATTCCCGGTCTTCTTCTTGTACTCGTCCAAGGCGGCATCGAGCACGGATTTGAAGTTTGAGGATGGGGCAGCTGTTTGGGAAGGAAAAGACATGGCGTTGTGGGATTGCTAGGGAGGATAGTAGACCGGTAATAATAGCTTGCGAGTCGCACGTGCCTTTGTAGATGGGAATATTCACACCGCCTCATGTGCCCTTGGATACGTCTCAAAAGGGTAACAAAGAAAGAAAAAAAGGATCCATTTTACAATCACTCCCGACTCTACAGTGCGACGAACCAACCCATTGGGAAAAAAGAGCGAGTAAATGCGAAATGAAGAGGTAAGAATATAAACGATGAGGCGAGACGAGACGAAGCGATACAAGGGCCAACAAGTAGACGTAAATCGATATCGTATCGGCAAGGAACAGCATATGATAGTAGTTTCACTGTAATAGGGCAAAGCTGTCAAGTGTCGTCAGACTTACTATATTTCGAATCTGTCCTCTCTATCATTCTACCACGTGCGCGAACTAGGATAAGTAATAAGCATCGCATACAACACAAAAGCAAAAGAAGTTCGGAGAGGGAGATAAGGCTTTGACGTCAATGGGATCAGTGCGAGGTAACATAATTGTGCGTCCGGGTCTCACGCAACAACTATACAATAACATGACAGATGATCTGAATGATCCGATCAAAAAAAGAAAAGAAAAGCCCCGCTTTCTGTCTTGTCATTCGCCGCCGATGCCAGGATTGCCGTTCACCCGCAGTGGAGAGTGCACCATGTCAATCGCGCTGTATGCAGGCGGCAGATCGGACGGATCCCCGTCACCATAAGCCAAGCCCGACCTCGACGCCGTGACACTGATGCTCGCACTCCTGGCGCTACACTAGACCCGTGCAAGATGTTCGTGGCCCGGATGCTCGAGATTGGCCCCTCACATGCGCGTTCGGCCGGGGCCCGGGTAGGAGCTGGTAAGGGGAATGGATCATGCTTGCTCGCGGAGAAATTTGGTGGAAGTTAGACAGACTTGGGGAAGGAGGAGATACTTTGAAGATGAGTATAGGATCGTGATCGTGGCGAGTGTCGAACGTTTTGTTGATCATGGGGTCGGAGAGATGAAAAGTGAATGTGGGTGTATACTCGAAGTCGGTGAAGCAGTAGTACGACGCGAAGGAAAGAGACCGCGCTTATACGGGAGCGTGGGTCTCGTGGAGAGGTATGCAAAGGGGCAGGGTGCGGAGGGACGGGTAGTCGTGATACCGGAGGGTGGGGGGTATGTGATATGTGTGACGACGTTGAAGGCGGCCCATGGGTATAGGAGTACCCTTGAGACAACAGTAAAAAGCGGATCGCAATTCTTCGATTCGGATACTTGGAAGAAGACAAGGCATGAGAGGTAAGCGACAGCGACGAACCCGAATGCATTGCGCATACCCCGTGTCTCGACGTATATGCTGAGCGTTGCACCGCTGAGTGCTTATCGGTGTGGGACGACGAACGGCTTGTCGTCCGGAATGAAACCCTGCTTTCTGGGCCATCAACGCTCTCCGCAGAGCGTGAACGGTTATCATCCATAGTGCGAGCTGATATACTCGACTACGATTGATCAATCTCAGATTGGCCTCTGGGCTGCTCCGTCGGGGGTTCTAAATGTTAAAGAGCTGGAAGAAGGGAGACTTTTGAAGATAGGCTTTCCTAGGACACGTTGGAAGGGATCCCATTACCTGACCAGTCAGGAAAGAATCTGATGACCTCGTACGTCCACTCTTCGGTATGTGAGTAGTAGCATGGCCGTCAACCAGTAAAAAAGAATAAACTGAGGGGAAAACCGTTGTGCATGCGTTGCGGCCCCGGCCAGTCGAGAGGATTCGGGATGGTTGATGGCCGGTTCGAGATGGCAACGGGCAACGAGACTACAACAAATACTCAGCGATGTGCATCACATGACTCACTGTCCCCGTGCGCCTACTACTAAGTCTCCACGCCTCAGGCACTCACTAGTACTCACTAGTACTCACCTACCGCGATCTGAAATATTGATGACTTTCCTCAGCACTCTCCAGGAATTCACGCCCACGGACTGGCTATTGTCCGCTCCTCCTCGGTCGGACGAAGCACAATCACTCGAGGCACGTTGAAATTTCTCCAATCGACCTTTTCTTTCTTTCATTTGCAATAATGATAATTGTTTTTGTTCAGCGGAATGACAGCATTTCCTTCTCCCTGCCAGGCATCTGCAGGACTTTCGACCCTGCTCCTCTCGCAGAGCTGTATGGAACCGACCTACCTGGTGTTTTTTTCCGGCTCCGAGGCCTCGCAAGTCCGAACCTGACCGCACGGCCACCTGGCAGTATCGACCTCGAGTAGGCAACTACCCCCCGGTATGTGTGGTTCTTCTGCATTCGACGACGCGCTGCGCAGTATCGATGAAGATCCGGCCACTTTCGTAGCCAGCCCTACGGCGGACGAGCTGTTGGCTGCCGTCAGCATGCTTGCGCCGCCCCAGCTGCAGGAGAATAACGACCTGCCATCGTCTGGCTCAGCGGTGACAGATGCGCTCCAGGCGTTCATCTCTGGCGAGTACTTTGGTGGTTCCGTACCTTGACCTGCTGCGGGCGATCCCGCGTCGCCCGGTACGCACAGTGTGATCGTGACTGACCATCCCGTATCACAGCCCGGCGGAGATTCCCGACCCGCCTTTTGAGTGCGTCGCGAGCCGAAGCCCGATTCCATCGTTCTACACCATGACTTCGTCGCTTGTCTCGACGATAGAGCCATCCCCGCTGCCTCAGACAAAGCATCAGGCATACGTACCCACCCCCGCGGCGCGGCGAACGCTGCTGTAGGGGTCTCAGTCGAACTCGCGTGACCCGCCCTCCCGAACTTCGCGTGTTCTTTCTACTACACCTCATAAATTTGACAAGCCGCGCAAATAATAGAAAATACTCTCGTATGAACAATGGAGTGCGGTCGGCTGCCCACCCTTGTTTTTTTTCTATAGCCTGCGCCGTGACGCGTGACTCGAAGTGTAATGTAATTGACCGCCACGGTTGTCGATTGGCCCTCATTTTGATTTTCGCTGGAGCTGGCCTCCAAACCCAAACCTCGAATGACAGGCTCTCAGGGTTTCCTGGCAAGTCTTGCTTGTTGGACAAAACGAGTATTATTTCGTATAGGGGCGTACTAATATCATAGCGGTAGTTTCTAACCAGGTTTCAGATTCATTCGCTCGCATTCTCGTACTGTAGTCAAGGACGTATGGCAGCACAGTTCCATGCGTCGCTGACGCCATGGGCGTTGGGCGTTGGGCCTCCCTCACCCATCTAATTCGATCATAATCATTGAGACGAACCTTGACTCGCAACTCGGCTCTGAGACCTAGCAGCAAAGCCCGCGGGCGTCCCCACCCAATATCAGTTTGCGGATTCCGACAGTGAGTCTTGGCTGGTTGACCAGTCCGGACGCTGCAATGCAACGGTAAGCGGGATAGCCTTGGGACTAATAGTTGATGTTCTCTTACCCACGCTCCTAATACGGTAGCACCGAGACTATATGTGCTCGGGGGACAATCTTCGTTGTGACTTTTACCGCCGTAGTGAAGTAATAAAGATGCGATCTCCGTCCTCCCGTGGTAGTATGATGCCAAATCTAATGGGGTTGCTTGGTTTTTGTCCTGCGCATTCACGTCCGCGCCATGGTCCAGTAATAGCTGTGCGACGCTAATACCATCGCCTTGGGAACCTTGTGACACTAAGTGTAATGGGGTCTGGCCATTGGCATCCGTCGCATTGGCATCTGCACCGGCGTTGAGCAGCACCAGTACCCCCTCGACCTTCCCGACGTAGGATGCCAAGTGCAATGGGGATCGGTCGTCTTCATCTGGCACGTTGACATCCGCACCACGCTCCAGTAATAGTTGCGCAACAAATACATCATTGTTCCTAGAATAGTAGTCTTCGCCTTCGGCCACTGCATGCAATGGGGTCCGGCCCTGGCTATCCGTCGAGTGGACGATTGCGCCTCCGTCAAGTAGAATTCGAGCGATTTCGACCGCCCCGTAGTAGGATGCTAAATTTAATGGAGTTTTGTTGTCATCGTCTGGCACGTTGATATCCGCGCCGTGCTCCAGTAGTAGTTGTGCAACACGGATGCCGTCGTCCTCGGAGTAGAGACATCTGCCCTCAGCTACTGAGTGCAATGGGGTCCTGCCCAGGTTACCCTTTGAGTTGGCAGCTGCACCACGGTCGAGCAGTAACCGTGCGATCGCGACCCGCCCACCGTAGGACGCCAAGTGTAGTGGAGTCGCATGGCCCCCATTTTGCACGCCCGGGCCGTCGGCATCTGCGCCGTGCTCCAGTAATATTCGTGCGATGTGGACGCGATCTTGCTCAAAGTTATGTTTGCCTTCGGCCACTAGGTGTAATGGGGTCCGGCCAAACTTGTCTTCCAAGTTGGCAGTTGCACCATAGTCGAGCAGCACCCGTGCGATATCGAGCCTCCCATACAACGACGCCAAGTGCAACGGAGTCAGGTGGTTCTTGTTTTGTACGTGCACGCCTACTCCATGCTCTAGTTTAACGATGTGTAATGCTGAGACCATCACATTGAATAGATATTCACCTTCTAACTCGCCCCCGTTGTTCCCTGCGTTGACGTTTGCGTCATGGTTGAGCAATGCCTGCGCAGTCCGGACCGGCCCGAAATTAGACCGCAAATATGATGACGTCATCTGGCTCTCGTCTTGCGCATTCGAGTTGACGTCCATGTCGCTCTCGGGTAATTGTGCAACGCCAACACCACATCTCCACGAGCCGTATTGGCCTCGTAAAACATGGTGCACCGAGGTCTCGCCTTCTTGGTTCTCCACGAAAGCGTCTGCATTAAGCTCAATGACTTCCAAGTGAAAGTGAATTCGCACGTCTTCATACCTATATCCAGAAGTAACGGGGTTTCGTCGTCCTTGCATCGTCTGTTTACCTCCGCGCCATGCTCCAACCATAACCTCGTGTGGTTGAGAACGTCGCCAGTATCACATCTATCATAAATTTGGCGTTCTGATAGTAAGTGCAATGGTGTATCGCCGTTGTTGTTCCCCGCATTGGCATCTGCACCACGCTCAAGAAGAATCTGCGCGAACGTGAACCAACCCCGCCCTATTGCCATATGTAACGGAGTTTGCTTGTATTTGTCTCGTTTGTTTACCATAACCGCCGCGCCATTCTCTAGTAAAAGCTGTAAAAGATCAAGAGCATCGCCTTCGTCGTGAATCCGGCTTTCTGACAACAGATGCAACGGGGTCTTGCCATCGGCGTTGTCCGCATTGGCATCTGCCCCATGCTCAAGAAGAATCCGCGCGAGCTTGAACCAATCCTTCCCTATTGCCAGAAGTAATGGCGATCGGTTCTTCTTGTCTTGTCTGTTCGCCTCCGCGCCATGCTCTAATAATAACCGCGCATGGTTGAGAACTTCTTCTTCACAGTACGTCCGGCGTTCCAACAACATGTGCAACGGGGTCCCGCTATCATTGCTCTCCGCATTCGCATCTGCGCCGTGCTCAAGAAGAACCCGCACGAGCTTGAACCGGTTCCGCACCATTGCGAGAAGTAACGGAGTTTGGTTGTCCTTGTCTTGTATGTTCACCTCCGCACCGTGCTCCAGTAATAACCGCGCGTGGTTGAGAACATCGTCTTCGTTGTACATCCAGTGTTCCGATAGTACGTGCAATGGGGTCTTGCCGTTGTTGCTCTCCGCATTAGGATCTGCGCCGTGCACAAGAAGAACCTGCACGAGCTTGAACCGGCCACGCACCATTGCCAGATGTAACGGCGTTTGGTTATCCCCGTCTCCTCTGCTCACCTCCGCGCCATGTTCTAATAATAACCGCGCATGATTGAGAACATTATCTTCTCTGCACATCCAGCGTTCCAATAGGATGTGCAACGGAGGCTTGCCATTGTTGTTCTCCGCATTAGGATCTGCGCCGTGCTCAAGAAGAATCCGCACAAGCTTGAACCAATCCTGCGCAATTGCCAGATGTAACGGAGTTTGGTTGTCTTTGTCTTGCTTGTTCACCTCCGCGCCATGCTCTAATAATGTTCGCGCGTGATTGAGAATAGTGTCTTCATCGGACATCTTGCTTTCCAACAGCATGTGCAACGAGGTTTTGCCATTGTTATTCTCCGCATTAGCATCAGCGCCGTTCTCAAGAAGAATCTGCACGAGCTTGAAACGGCCCCGCGCCATTGTCAGAAGTAACGGGGTTTGGTCGTCTTTGTCTCGTCTGTTCAGCTCGGCGCCATGTTCTAATAATAGCCGCACGTGATCGAGAACATTGTCTTCTTTGTACGACCGGCGTTCCAACAGTATGTGCAACGGGGTCTTGCCATTGATATCTTGAAAATTGACGTCTGCCTTGTGCTTGACGAGCACCTGAGCTACCTCGAGTTCGCCCATATCTTCTGCCAGATGTAGTGAACTCTTGAGAGTATCATCTCGGGCATTCACATCCGCGCCGTGTTTGAGTAGAAACTTCACTTTGTGGACAAGGCTACGTCGGGGCCCTGAGAGCACCTTGAGCAGTATGGTCTCTCCCGTCGATTCCCGAACATCTACATTCGCGCCATGTTCAACGAGGAGTTCCGCAACCTCGTCGTAGTCTTTGCTTAGTGCCGCAAGTAGCGGAAACATGTATTGACCACAAATAGCATTGACATGGTGCGGGTGTTTGATAGCGAGCAGCTTGACCAAGTCATAGAACCCACAAAGCGTAGAATAGTACAAGGGGTTCGGGTTTGGATTTGGTGATATCACCGAGCCGGAAAGACGCCGCCAAAAAAACATCGGCCTGTCTATGTCATATATCCCAATCCACGCCGCAAAATAAGGTTTGTCGGAGTCAAAGAGTGTTTCCATCCCATCCTTCACACGTGATGCGACGTCCTCAAATCGTGCGTGCTCGACCCAATGTTGGGCTGCGTACTCGACCAGTGGGAAACTTTTTGCGCTCCTTTTGTCAATGTGGTTGTCCAAATGGAGAAGAAATCCGAGACAGGCCTGCGTGATGACGGTCTGCGCCGGTCCGGGAAGAATAAGATATTGAGAGAAGTCTCCGAGCAGCGGAGATGTGAGGCGATTCGACATTAAAAACTCCTTGACGGAAAAATGTGAAAACTGGACGACTCGAGGGCCATACCGGCGGTCGTCGACGATAGTGACCAGACTCGAGCAGGTGGACAATACAGCCTCTGTCTGATCATCCAACCGCCAAGCCGCGCGGTATTTCGGAATCCCTCCCTGGACCGCATCAAAGTCGAACGCTAGCAATTCTGCCAGCTCTTCAACACGAAGCGGACGGACTGCTACCACGAGACACTGCAGCATACGATGGGCGTGTGCCTGGTTCGACTGGGAAATTTGACTGAGCACGCGTAAATAGGTCTCGTCCAACGATTTGGGTAACTGGTCAAGAGTCTGCCGAATACTTGCTGGGAGACAGTGCCGCAGCACCTCCAACTGACAGAATACCCATCGGAACCTGTATGGTAAAAGATAAGACGGCCAATCACTGGGCACAAGACGGTGTACTTACATTCCGTCCGCTTTTTTAGACAGCTCTTCGACGACCAGCTCCTTCTCGTCACTCCGCCATTTCCGCATCATCCTATCCGAGAAAACGACGTTGCTCACGTAGTTGGAAATATCTTTCTTTTGTCCGTCCTCGTCATGAAGTGAAACAGCACTGGCCAGCGGCCCAAGAACATTTTTTATGTCAATTTCCAGGCGACTAGTAACACAGATATGCAAGTTTGGAAGGTCCAGCCGAACAAGGTCTTCCAGAAGGTCAAGAACAACTTCTCGTGGGGTTGGCATCCCAGAGGCGTTGGGACACTCGTCGAGCGCGTCAACGACGATGTAAATTGGTTGCCGTGCGGCGACCAAGAGCATTTCCTGGAGACAAACCGTCAAGGCGTCATCGCTGGGTTGTTGCGTACCCCTCCCGTGTGTAGAATAAATGCGGGAAATTATCTTGCAGCACGGGCTAGAGTAGGCAGAAAGTTGGACGAGAAGAGAGGTGACAAAGTTGCGGAAGTCTTGTTTTTTGTCTTTGTCCCGAAAGTCGAAATAGAAAGACGCTAAGGAGGCCCGTCCGGCATTGCGCAACGACATAACGTGTTTGATGATGGCAGTGCTTTAGTAATTATGAGTTCCTGTTGACCACGATGGTTGAAAAAGACGAACCAAAGGATGCTCTTCCCGGACCCCGCTATGCAAGCCGGTGACCATCAGGTTTTGAGCAGGAAAGGATTAGAGGAACCTACGTTTTCCATGGACCCATAAGAGAGATCCAATCGACATCCAGTCCCTGAATATCGCGCCTTCAAAGAACCACGCGGCCGTTCCCTCAGAGTGAGCCTTGCACGCAATATTGTAATTTGTGGACGGGTCCGGTGGAGAAAACCATTTGTGAATGTCCTGTTCTATCTGTGTCCCTGAGCAGAAGATTCAGTCTCTACAACGGAAGCAATACGGGTAAAAGATCACAAACACTTTACTTCTTCCACATCGCACTTTACTTCCACAACATCGCGCTTCACCTCCACCATGTCGTTTGATATCTGCTGCATAACCACGTTGGTTTTGTCGGCACCTAGGCGGGCGAGCATTTAGTCTGATGTCGGTGACTAGTCAATAGGGTGGCATACCATCTTTGACCTCGGTAGTGACCTTCAAGATCTGAGCTATCGCCATTTGAACTTCCTCCTGTATCAGGCCATCGAGCCTCTTTAACGCGTCCTCAATATCTGCCCTCCCCAGTAGTTTCCTGGCAAAGAGCTCTGAATAAACATGAGCGCGCTGAGCTGTGAAGTATCTCTAGCTTAGATAACTCACTCGCTCGTCGTCGCTTTACTTCCTTCGTCGCGACGGAGAGGATAGTGAGTAACTCAATCACGATCTTCACAAGCACCTCCATCATTTTCGTGGTCAGCGAAATCTGAGTATAGACCTCAAGGCGCTTGAAAAAGCTCTCGATGCGCTCAAAGAGGTCGATGATAGCACCGTGACTTGCTCGAACATCCTTCGCCGCCTATAAAGTTCCAGTGTTAGCGGGGGTAGACCCACAAAATGGAATAGCGAGAATACGGACAGCGAGCAGGACACCAATTCCAGTAAAGATTACTTTTGCAGGAGGGAACGCCTTCGCAAGGAACATTATATTTAAGTCATCATGGATTGGATTCATGATAAGTACCAGGCTAACGCCATCACCAAGAGCTCCGGAAAAGGTGTAGAGTACATGGACCAATGGATCGATCCACTTCATCAACTTCTGATCACCAGATTGCCCGAAGGCCTTGGCTTGATCCCGGAGTACGTCCAGGACAGCGCCAACGGACCCGCAAGTTCGCAGCTCTTCGGCGAGCCAATGGGCTAGAAGGTCATTCCCGGTCTTCTCCTTGTACTCTGCCAAGGCGGTATCAAGCATCGATTTGAAGCTTAAGGATGGAGTAACTATTTGGGAAGGGGAAGACATGGTGATCATGATGACAGACTGGCAATCGCTTGAGTGTGCAGCGAGTCGAAGGAAAGCACGAAAGCACGAAACGGCCCGGGCTTACTAATATGCTTAAATGGGAAGGTACCCTTGCAGTCAAGGCCAAAGAAGGTCCGCTTCACTGTATAATTTACTCCAGTGTGACGGATCAACCCATTGCGCATTATAAGTGGATGTGAAACGATGGTAAAACAACAAGATGAATCGATTAGAAAACGTGGAGGACCCGAGTACTTGGACCAGTAATTGGGTATTATAACAAGACTATGGTAGTCGACCAGGAAGAATTTACACTAGAGCCGTCGAGCGTCGTCAGATCCATATATTTCGAATCCGTCCCCTAAAGAAAAAGAAGAAAAGTCGGTGATGACGAAGGAGAGAATGCTTTGACGTCAATAGGATCAGTGCGAATTAATTGCGTCCGAGTCTCGCGCACGCAACTGTAACATGAAACGAGCAACAATAAACAATTTGATCAAACCAAAAAAAAAAAAAACCAGCTCTCTGTCTTGTCGCTCGCCGCCGATGCGAGAGTCGTCACCCCATGCAGCCGCAATGGAGAGCACGCCATGTCTGTCACGCTGTATGCGGGTGGCATATCGAACAGATCCCCGTCACCAGAAGCCAAGCCCGACCTCGACGCCGCGACTCTAATGCCTGCGCTCCTGGCGCTTAACACACCAGACCCATGAGATGTTCGTGATCCGGATGCTCAGCGCTCAGGGATCCGTCCACACACCCGCGTTCGGCAGGGCCCGGGCCGGAGCTGGCAAAGGGAGTGAATCGTGGAGTGATCGTGCGCGCCTGCGGGGTATTTTGGTGAGCCTGAGAGGTCTGAGTTGTAGTCGCGTTACGACTCAGGGAAGGTGGAGATACTTCCAAGGATGAGTGTAGCATCGTGATCGTGGCGGAGAGGGGTGAATGTGTATACCCGATATTGGTTGTGGTTCATCCTGTGAGACTCGTTTATGTAGTAGGAAGCCTGTGATACAGATGACGACGTCGAAGGCGGCCAATGTGTATAGGAGTACCCTTGAGAAGAAAGTAAATGTGGCAGTTCTTTGATTCGGATGCTGAGAAGACAAGGCATGAGAGGCAAGCGACAGTAACGAACGGACCCAAATGCGTCGCATATACAGCTTGTCCGGACGTATGCCGAGTGTTGAACAGCCGATCGATCACAAGTGTGGGGTGGCAAACGGCTTGTCGCTCGGAACGAAGCCTCGCTCGCTCGTTGGACCATCGGTGCTCTCCACGGCGTAGTGTGGTTACCATCCATAGCGCGGGCTGATATGGTTGACCGCCACTAATCGATCTTTGGAGTAGACTCTAAGGTGTGCAGAGGGCTGCTACATCGAGGGCTCCGGATGATAAGGAGCTGGAGAAGGGAAGGCGGTTGAAGTCAAGAGGCCCCCCAAGGGTCAGAAGGGTCACACACGAACCGAGGAGAAGGGGAAGACCTTTGAGATTTTCACAATAATTGTGGTGCTGATGGTGGTAGATGTAGAATTCGCGATAGCTAGAATGGTGCGAGGCAATCGAATTGGTTGTATTGTGGTAGAACAGGGGAGGACTCGCCTTAAGAGAGAGCCATAGGAATAGCCGAAAATTTCGTCCGCGGGCTCCTATTAACCGTTGCCAGATACAACATCGACGCTAGTGAGATCTTTGATTTTACGGAACGATGATTTCTGAAAGTTTGTTGGCCAGCGACGCGAGAGACGTCAAAGAAGCCTTTCGGATCAGAACTGCGAACTCTGGTGATATTGTCGTCGGTATCGATAACATAGAGCGGGTCTTCAGATGAACCGTCGTGAATGACGACGGAATTGATAAAGGAGGGGTCATAGAAGAATTAATTGAGGACTATGATGAAGTGGCAGGTTCTGGTGATTCGAAGCGACGAAGTATAGATCGTGATGAGGACGCGGAGGACTTTAGCTGGTGAGTAAAGGAGACTTGTCTCTATCAACTCTCTATCAACCAACTGACCGCGCGTGTCCTATATTCCTGCACGCCTCTCCTCCACTGGCACGCCTCATCTGCTCGTTGGCAGCCCCCGCAATCCGAATCATCATCAACGACCTTCCTCAACCCTCTCCAGAAATTCCCGCTCACAGACTGGCCGCAGTCCGCTCCTCGGTCGAACGAAGCACCAGCACCACTCGAAGCATGTGGCGATCTTCTTCGATCGACGTCTTTTCCTGATCGTCTTTGTTTTTAGCAGAATGATCACATTTTCTTCTCCATTCCGGGCTTCGAGAACGAGCCCTTGTAACCTAGCTCGCTCATCGCAGAGCTGTTTGGCACAGACCTACCTGGAGTCTTCCAGCTCCAAGGCTTCGAGAGCCCACGCCTGACTGCGCGGCCCCCTGGATCGACCTCGGAGTAGGCAACTACCCTCCCGGCATGTGCGGCTCTTCCGCGTTCGACGACGCGCTGCGCAGTCTGGGCGAAGATCCGACCACGTTTATGGCTAACCCTACGGCGGACGAGCTGCTGGCTGCCATCAGCACGCTTTCGCCGCAGGAGAACGATGACCCGCTATCTTCCGGCTCAGCGGCAACCGATACGCTGCAGGCGTTCAACTTTGACGAGTACCTGTAGGACTTTGGTGGCTCCGCACCGCCACCACCACCTACCTCAGGCGAGCCTGCCCCGCCGGGCACGCACAGCGTCTGACCGTCCCGCATAACAGCCCCGTAGAGACACCGTCCTCGGAGAGCCTCGCGAGCCCAAGCCCAATGCCGTCGTTCTACGCCACGACCCCGTCGCCTGTCTCGGTGGTAGAGCCATCCCCCCCGCCGGCTCAGCATCAGCCGCGGGTGCCTCCCCGTGACGCGACGAACGCGGCTGGGCTCCGGGTCGGAGGTGGCTGGAAGTCCCGTTGGCGGTCTCGCGGCTCGCGTCCGAGTCGCCGATCCCCAGCTGCGCCTCCTCTCCCCAACAGGCAGCCGTGTGACAGCCCTCTCCCCCATCATCATTGTCATCAATCTTCTATGAGCCCGTCCGCTGTCATCTCTCGCATCATGTACATGTATATCGTCACATCAACCTCGTCTTTTCTCCCAATGCCAATCTGCTTTCGTCGTTATCTCCTCGCTCTCGTATGCTTTGCCTCGGCCCCCCTTTTTTCCTTACTGTCCCCCTCCCCTACGCGCATCTACTAGTTTACTTGGATCTGGACTGTTGTTGGTCCTCGCTGGTGGCGCGGCGATGCCCATTGGCCTGTCTTTCTTGGCTGCTCGCTCACACGGAACCCTCGCTCTCCACTTATAGTACCCCCCTCTCCAAGCTGACCTACCTTACGCCTACTTTTGTTTGTGTCACCGTGTTCACACATCCCATCACAGCTCATCATGTCTCGCCTCGTCCTTGCAGCGAACATTTACAGCGTCGCCGTCGTTCCACTAACCTTTGTTTACACGGACCCAACCAACAACATCCCCCCCCTCCCCACGAACCGTTTAATCTCTTTTCTCGTACTGCCCAATCTAACGTCTTTCTTGTATCATTCTTCATTTCTTGGACTGTGTCCGAGCCTCTGCTGTCTTTTCAATTTTATTTTTGGCACACGCAACAAAAATCCCCCTCTCCCACACGTTATACCTATATTAGTGGTCGCTCGCTCGCTTGCTCGCGTCTCATCTGTGTTCTGCCCGTTTATCGAACCGATCTAGGTAAAAACAACAGAACGAAAAAATCACCAAAAACTTTGTTTATTTTTATCTTTCACATTTTGTTCTTCACAACGTTTTATTGTGGGCGCAAAAGAAATGAAGGGGGGAAGTATGTTAACATACTAGCAGAAAGGTCATCAAAATTGTGATCGGTGACATTGGGCAATGTCATTGCTGATCGGCCCGTCCGTTCCGGGCTGACTTCCAACGACATCTGCGCCGTGCTCCAGTAATAGTTTTGCGATGCGGATGCCATTTTGCGTAAAACAATAACTGCTTTCAGCCACAAGGTGCAACGGAGTCAGGCCTGGGTTTTTCTCCAAGTTGGCAGTCGCACCATGGTCGAGCAGCACTTGCACTACGTCAACCCTTCCGAAGTAGGATGCCACATGTAGTGGGGTTGTGTTGTCCTTGTCTTGTGCGTTGACATCCGCGCCGTGCTCTAGTAATAGTCGTGCAATGCGGACGTCAAGCCAAGAGGAATACTCGCTTCCGGCCAAAAAGTGCAATGGGGTCCAGCCCAGGGCGTCCGCCGAGTTGCCAGTTGCGCCACGGTCGAGTAAGATCTGTACAGTTTCGGCCCAGCCGTACAAGGATGCCAAGTGTAACGATGTCAGGTGGTTCTTGTTTTGTACATTGACGCCTAGTACCTCTCGTGAAACAATACCGACATAATCACCTCGGACATAATATTCACCTTCTATCTCTTGATATAATGGGGTCTCGCGTCCATTCCTCCATGTCTTGGGCTTTGCGCCATGGTCGATCAGAAGAATTGCGATCTGGAACTGGTCTAGATTGGACTGCAAATGTGACGGCGTCATTTGGCCTTGGACGTTGGCGTCCACGCCATCGAGTGGTCGTTGTGTAACACCAACACCATGTTCTCGGGAGCTGTATTGGCCTCGTGATACTTGTTGCACTGAGGTCTCGCCCATTTTGTTCTCCGTAGTAGAATCTGCGCGAAGCTCAATAATAATTCGCGTGAACACATACTTCCCCCTACCTTTTTCCAGGAGCAACGGGATATTGTTGTCTCCGTCGCGTCGGTTCACCCCCACGCCCTCCTCCAATAATAATCGCACATGATTAACAAAATCGCATCCTCCGTTAACCCGGTTTTCTATAAGTATGCACCACGGGGTTTTGTCGTTGCTGTTCTTCGCATTAGGATCTGCGCCATTTTCGAGAAGGATCCGTGTGAGCTGAGACCGATCCCGCCCCACTGCCACGTGTAACGGAGTTTGGTTTTCCTTGTCGCGTCGGTTCACCTCCGCGCCAAGCTTCAATAATAGCAGTGCGAGATCGAGAACTTCGCCTTCGCCTATGACCCAGCATTCTGACAGTATGTGCAACAGGGTCTCGCCGTTGTTGTCCTCTGCATTGGCATCTGCGCCGTGCTCTAGAAGAATCTGGGCGAGCTGAGGCTGGCCACACCGGATTGCCAGATGTAACGGAGTTTGGTTGTTCTTGTCTCGTCTGTTCACCTCCGCGGCGCCAAGCTCCAAAACCTCCAATAATAACAGTGCGAGATCGAGAACATCGCCTTCAAGTTCGACTCTGATCTCGCTTTCTGACAATATGTGCAACGGGGTCTTGCCGTCGTTATCCTCCGCATTGGCATCTGCACCGCGCTCCAGAAGAATCCAGGCGAGCAGAGACTGGCGCCGCCCGATTGCCAGATGTAACAGAGTTTGGTTTGCCTTGTCACGTCGGTTCACATCCGCACCAAGCTTCAATAATAGCAGCGCGAGATCGAGAATATCGCCTTTGACTCCGAAAAAGCTTTCTGACAGTATGTGCAACGGAGTCTTGCCGTCGTTGTCCTCCGCATTGACATCTGCGCCGTGCCCTAGAAGAATCTGGGCGAACTGAGAATGACCCCACCGGATTGCCGGATGTAACGGAGTTTGGTTGTTCTTGTCTCGTCTGTTCACCTCCGCGCCAAGCTTCAATAATAACAGCGCGAGATCGAGAACATCGCTTTCGACTCTAATCTCGCTTTCTGATAGTATGTGCAACGGGGTCTTGCCGTCGTTGTCCTCCGCATTGGCATCTGCACCGCGCTCCAGAAGAATCCAGGCGAGCAGAGACTGGCCCCACCGGATTGCCGAATGTAATGGAGTTTGGTTTTCCTTGTCGCGTCGGTTCACCTCCGCGCCCAGCTTCAATAATAGCAGCGCGAGATCGAGAACATCGCCTTCGACTCCGAAACGGCATTCCGACAGTCTGTGCAACGGGGTCTTGCCATCGTTGTCCTCCGCATTGGCATCTGCGTCGTGCCCTAGAAGAAGCCGGGCGAACTGAGAATGACCCCACCGGATTGCCGGATGTAATGGAGTTTGGTTGTTCTTGTCTCGTCTGTTCACCTCCGCGCCAAGCTTCAATAATAACAGCGCGAGATCGACAACATCGCCTTCGACTCTGATCTCGCTTTCTGATAGTAGGTGCAACGGGGTCTTGCCGTCGTTGTCCTCCGCATTGGCATCTGGGCCGTGCTCTAGAAGAATCCGGGCTAGCTGAGACTGGCCCCGACAGATTGCCAGATGTAACGGAGTTTGGTTGTCCTTGTCTCGTCTGTTCACTTCTGCACCGAACTTCAATAATCGCCGCGCGAGATCGAGAACATCGCTTTTGCCTTTGATCCGGCTTTCTGACAGTATGCTTGACAGTATGTGCAACGGGGTCTTGCCGTTGTTGTCCCCCGCAATCACATCTGCGCCATGCTCTAGAAGAATCCGCGCCAGCTGAGACAGGCCCTCCCTGATTGCCAGATGTAACGGTGTTTGGCTGTCCTTGTCTTGTATGTTCACCTCCGCGCCATGTTCTAATAATAACCGTGCGTGATTCAACTTTTGAGCACCGTCAAATTCGGCGTCAGAGAGCCAATTGCTTTGGTGTTCCAACAGTATGTGCAACGGGGTCTTGCCATTGATATCTTGAAAATTGACGTCTGCCTTGTGCTTGACGAGTACCTCGGCCACCTCGAGTTCGCCCATATCTTCTGCCAGATGTAGTGAACTCTTGAGAGTATCATCTCGGGCATTCACATCCGCGCCGTGTTTGAGTAGAAACTTCACTTTGTCGACAAGGTTACGTCGGGGCCCTGAGAGCACCTTGAGCAGTATGGTCTCTCCCGTCGATTCCCGAACATCTACGTTCGCACCATGTTCAACGAGGAGTTCCGCAACCTCGACGTAGTCTTTGCTTAGTGCCGCAAGTAGCGGAAACATATATTGACCACAAATAGCATTGACATGGTGCGGGTGTTTGATAGCGAGCAGCTTGACCAAGTCATAGAACCCACAAAGCACAGAATAGTACAAGGGGTTCGGGTTTGGATTTGGTGATATCACCGAGTCGGAAAGACGCCGCCAAAAAAACATCGGCCTGTCTATGTCATATATCCCAATCCACGCCGCAAAACAAGATTTGTCGGAGTCAAAGAGTGTTTCCATCCCATCCTTCACACGTGATGCGACGTCCCCAAATTGTGCGTGCTCGACCCAGTGTCGAGCCGCATATTGGACCAACAAGTTGACCAAAGGGAACTTTTCTGAACTCTTTTCGTCGATGAGATCGCCCGAATGCAAAAGAGATCCGAGACAGGCCTGCGTGAGGATGGTGTGCGCCGGTCCGGGAAGAATCTGATATCGAGAGAAGTCTCCGAGCGCGGATGTGAGGCGATCTGACATCAAGAACTCCTTGACGGAGAAATGTGAAAACTGGACAACCTGGCGGCCGGACCGGCGGTCGCCGATGATAGTGATCAGACTTGAGCAGGTGGATAGCACTGCCTGTGTCTGATTACCCAACCGCCAAGCTGCGCGGTATATCGGAATCCCTCCCTGGGCTCCATCAAACTCGAACGCAAGCAATTCTGCAAGTTCTTCAACCAAAAGTGGACGGACAGCCACCATAAGACACTGCAGCATGCGATGGGCGTGTCCTTGGTTTGTCTTGTTGATCTCCCTGAGTACGCGCGCATATGTCTCGTCCAAACTTTCGGGTAACTCGCGAAGGGTCTGTCGAATATTTGCTGGGAAACAGCGTCGCAGCACCTCCAACTGACAGAATACCCATCGGAACCTGTGCAAAAAAATCATAAGGGCCTATCGCAGAGCATGGGGGGCGCTCTCACATTCCGTCAGCTTTATTGGACAACTCGCCGACAACTAGCTTCTTCTCTTCGTCCCGCCAAGTCCGCATATTCCTATCCGCGTAAACTTTGTTGCTCACGTAGTCGAAAATGTCCTTCATTTGTCCAATTTCATCGTGAAGTGAAACAGCACTAGCCAGTGGTCCAAGGACATTTTTGATATCGATCTCCGGGCGGCTGGTAACACAAATATGCAAGTTTGGAGGGTCCAGGTGGACAAGACCCTCCAGAAGGTCAAGGACAACCTCTCGTGGGGTTGGCATCCCGGATGCGTTGGGACACTCGTCGAGTGCGTCGACGATGATATAAATTGGCTGCTGTGCGGCGATTGAGAGCATTTCCCGAAGACAATCCGTCAATGCGCCGTTGCTGGGTTGTCGCGTGCCCTTCCCATGTGTAGAATAGATACGGAAGATTATTTCGCAGCACAAGGTTGAGTTGGCAGAGAGTTGAACGAGAAGAGAGGTGATAAAGTTGCGGAAGTCTTGCTTTTTGTCTTTGTCCCGAAAGTCAAAGTAGAAAAATGCTAAGGAGGCCTGTCCGGCATCGCGCAACGACATAACGTATTTTATGATCGCAGAGCTTAGGTCGTTGTGAGTTTCCGACATCAGCGACGATAGTTGGGAAATGACGAACCAAAGGATGCTCTTCCCGGACCCCGCTATGCAAATCAGAGATCATCAGGTCCGGAGCGGCAAAAGATAAGAGGAGCCTACGCTTTCCATGGATCCAAAGGAGAGATCCGTTGGATGTCCAGTCCTGGAATTTCTTGCTTTGAAAAAACCACGCGGAGGTTCCCTCTTGGTGGGTCTCGCATGCAATATTGTAATTTGTGGTCGGGTCTGGTGGAGAAAGCCATTTGTGGATCTCCTTTTCGATCTGCGTCCCTGGGCAGAAGATTCAGTCTCAATAGTAGCGGACGCAATACGGGTCGGAAATGACAAACACTTGACTTCTTCTACAACGCGCTTCACTTCTAGTACATTGCGCTTTACTTCTAGTACATTGCGCTTTACTTCCTCCATATCCTGCTGCATACCCATGTTGGCTTTGCCGGCATCTAAGTGGATGATCGTTTATTATGTTATGGGTGAACAGTCCGAGTCAATAAGGCCGCGTACCATCTTTGGCCTCAGTGACGACCTTCAGAGTCTGAGCCGTCACCATTTGTAATTCCTCTTTTATCAAGCTTTCGAGCTTCTTTAACGCGTCCTCAATATCTGTCCTCCCCAGTAGTTTTCCAAAATATCTTTCTGGAAAACATGAGATCGGTGATGTGCGAAGCATATCTTCTGAGACGGCTCACTTGCTAGTGGCCGTTTCACTTCCTTGGTCGCGATGGAGAGGATAGAGAGTAGCTCAATCACGATCTTCACGAGCACCTCCGCCATTTTCGTAGACAGTGAAATTTCAGTATAGACCTCAAGTCGCTTGAAAAAGTTCTCTATATGCTTAAAGAGGTCGATGATGGCACCGTGACTTGCTCTGACAGCCTTCGCCGCCTATAAAATTCCAGCGTTAGCGGATGTAGCCCACGAAAAGGAATAGCGAGAACACGGACAGCGAGGAGAGCACCAATCCCAGTGAAGATTACTTTCGCAGGACGGAACGTCTTCGAAAGTTCAGTAACGTTAGAATTCACTTCGCGAGTAGGATTCGTGATAGGCACCAGGCTAACGCCGTCACCAAGAGCCCCGCAAAAAGTGTAGAGTACATGAACCAATGGATCGATCCACTTCATCAACTTCTGATCGCCAGATTGCTCGAAGGTCTTGGCTTGTTCTCGAAGTATGTCCAGGACGCCATCGACGGACTCGCAGGTTTGCAGCTCAGCGGCAAGCCAGTGGGCTAGAAGATCATCTCCGGTCTTCTTCTGGTACTCGGCCAGAGCGGTATCGAGCATCGATTCGAAGATCGAGGATGGGGCAGCTGATTGGGAAGATGAAGACATGGCAGTAGAGGATTTCTGTGGAGGATAGCAGGTTGGCAGTAGCTTGATTGCGTGGCAAGTAGAGGAAACACAAAGTCGCCTTAGATGGGAATATTCACACCGCCTCATGCGCCGCCTTGGACGCGCCTCAAAAGAGTAACAAAGAAAAAATAGATCCGTTTCTACAATTACTTCCGATTCTACAGTGTGACGAACCAACCCATTGGAAAAGGAGAGTGGATATGAAATCAAGGGTAAAACAACGGGACGAAGCAATTGGAAAGCATATGAAGAGGACCCGACGACCAGCAAGCGGACGTGTATCGTATCGGCGAGAAAGCAGCATATGGTAGCGAACCTGACCTACTATATTTCGAATCCGTCCTCTCTACTACCACGCACCGAACTAGGGTAAGTAATTAACACCGTATACAACACAAAGCAAAAAGGAGGAATTTCGGAGAGGACGAAGGAGAGAATGGTTTGACGTCAATGGGATCAGTACGAGGTAACATAATTGCGTCCGTGCCTCGCGCACACAACTGTAAAATGAGGCGAGTAAAAAAGCCCAGCTTTCAGTCCTGTCATTCGCCGCCGATCCCAGGGTCCCCGTTCACCCGCAGCGGAGAGTGCGACATGTCAATCGCGGTGTACGCGGGTGGCAGATCGAACGGGTCCCCATCGGGAGAAGCCAAGCCCGACCTCGACGAGGCAACTCTGATGCTCGCGCTCCTGGCGCGAACCACACCAGACCCGTGCGAGATATTCGTCGTCCGGATGCTCAGAGATCGACCCACACCCGCGTGTTCGGTCGGGTCCCGGGCCGGAGCTGGTAAAGGGAATAGATCGTGCGTGCTCGCGGAGTAATTTGGTGGCAGTTTGATCGGTGAGTCGTAGCCATGTTGCGACTCGGGGAAGGAGGAAACACTCCGAAGATGGGTGTAGGATCGTGATCGTGGTGGAATTGGGTGAGGTGGTGTCGAAGAGCCCGGCCCGGGGTCGGGTGACGCGGGACTGGAACGGCTCGGCATGATGGGTAATGGAGGAATCGGCGGTTTTGCTGATAATGGGGTCGGGGGAACGGGAAGCGAACGTGTGTGTATACTCGAAGTTGGTGATGCAGGAGTACGACGTGGAGGGACAGAAACCGGGCTAATAGGCGAGGGTCGGTCCTGTAAAATGTGCGCTGAGGTAGGGAGTGGTGGGAGTGGGGGTGGTTCGTCCTGTGAGACTCGTCTGTGTGACGTCGAAGGTGCCCCACGGGTATAGGAGTATCCTTGAGAAGGCGGTAATCGTGGCAACTCGCGAGTTCTTCGATTCGGTTGCCGGGAAGAAGGCGGGGCATGAGAGGCAAGCGACAACGACGAACCCGAATGCGTCCCGTATACCCCTTGTCCGGACGCCGCGTGATTATCGGTGTGAAATGACAAACGGCTTGTCGCTCGGGACGATGCCTCGCTTGCTGCGCCGCCATCAATGCTCTCTGCATAGTGTGAGTGGTTATCATCCTTAGCGCGAGCTGGTATGCTCGAACGCCATCGATCGATCTCCGGAGTAGCCTCCGAAGTGTGTAGGAGGGCTGCTATGTCGGGGGTCTCAGATGAGAGGGAACTGGAAGAAGGGAGGCCGTTTGAAGATAATACCCCCAGGGACAAGTCGGAAGGACTCCCATCGTCAAGGAAAGAATCCGAAGGGCTAGTGCGCGTCACGTTCATCCACTCCTCACTAGGTGTTACCAGTAGCATGGCTGTCACCAGTAAAAAATCTAATAAACTGAGGGGAAGGCCGTTGTGCATGCGCTGGGGCTTGCTGGAGCCCAGGCGAAAAAGAGGATCCAAGATTTTTAATTGCGGAGGTGCTCGTTGCATGGCCGGTTCTAAGACGGCAACAGGGCCCTTGACGGTTTCCGTCGTGCACTACAGAGAGGACGATATGAGGATGGGTCCAGGTATATCCTCTGATCACGTACGGCGTAATGCACCCCGGAGCGCTTCCATCTCAAGCTATGTCGATGATGGGGGATGTAAAATTTGCGATAGCTAGGACGGTGCGAGACAATCGAATCAATTATATTGTGGTAGAATAGGAAAGGACTCGCCTTGAGAGGGATCCATAGGAATATCCTAGGAATTCGTCCGCGGGCTTCCAATGACCCTTGCCAAATACAACTTCGACGCCAGTGAGATCCTTGTTTTTACGGAACGAAGATTTCTGAAGGTTTGTTGGCCAGCGGACGCGAGAGACGTTGACGAAGCCTTTCGGATCAGACCTGCGAACTTTGGTAATGTTGTCGTCGGTATCGATAACATAGAGGGGGTTTTCAGATGAACCATCGTGAACGACGGAATCTAGAAATGACGGGGATGATAAACGCAGTGTCATCAGCGGATTGGTCGACGACTGCGAGGAAGTGGCAGGGTCTGGGGGTTTGAGGCGACGAAGTACAGATGACGTTGAGGACGCGGATGGGGAGGACTTTAAGCGGCCAGCCAAGGAGGGAGTGAAAGAGGTGCCAGCCTGAAACTGTGACTTGTCTCTGTCCCACGTTGGTAGAGAAAGCTTGACCATCGCGAAGGAAGAGAAAGAAAGAAAGGAAATGAAGGAAATGAGAAAGAAACAACTGAGCGGATGAACCGAAGTTGCGGGTGTGTGTCTTCAATACAAATTATGTAATTCAACATATCTCGCGTCGTCCAACTAGTATGCTTTCGTCATGTCTGATGGTCCAGGCCCACTGCCCCACCTGCCCCAGTCGCTCGAAGGAGGTACTATCTTCCTCGCCTTGTTCTTTTTTGTTCCCCATCCTCAGTATCTTCGTTGACGCAGACGTCGCCATCGTGCTCACTCGGGTTGGGCGTCTCCTGTACTCACCCCCTCCTCTTGCCATCATCCTCTCCATCACTCTCTGCCCAGCCCAGGCTCCTTCATAGCATCATCCCTTGAGAAACGGAAGTTCCAACCACACTCGTGCCTGCGCATGGGGCTTTCGAGAATCGCTCAGATTTGTATACGGCCGTCGTGGAATATAGCCGAGACCTAACCCTGTATTCGGGTTCAAAGGTTGCATCCTCCATCCCCATGTGCTCCGGTGATATGGGATCTTACCAAAAGGACAACGGCGCAATGTGTGTGGGAAAGATCCTCCGTAACGGGGCAAGGACGGACGACAGTCCGGGGTTATGCGCCGTACTGGTCAGATCCGGTCAGACCTGAGGTCGGGGCGGGGGCTGTACATGTGAAGGCGTATCTGGCGATGTAAGTGACACCCTCGAAACCACTATATATTGGACTGTTTCCTCTTTGCAAGCCTCTCTGTCTCTTTCTGTGACTCGGACCAACTTGCGTTCTCAAACGTTCTCAAACGTCTCAACTATTTTCCCATGTGGCTACCACAATCCCCTGGCCCAGCGGCTAGGTTATATAATAATATTCTCACCTGTTCTCACCTGACCCACGGTTTCGTTCCTATTATGTCTCGGGGCACCTTCAATAGGTTTACGCGTGTTTCATAACTATAACGGCTCGTAGTTACAACTGGTCTGTGTCTCTGGCAACCGTGCGGTATGGGGAAACCTAACTTCTTCGGGTTCTGCGGCGGTTTGCCCCCCCTACGGTCGCGACTGGCGAAAGGAGAAGGAACGTGAGCATCAATGGAAGAAGGTAACATTGGGATTGGAGGATTCAGGTTCATGTGTAGCTACGAATTGTCCGCTTCACCCTCGCAACTACAGTACGCTTATGTCTTGATCAGGATAGCGTCCCGTGTGATACTAACTTCGACGGTATCGAGGCTGAGGAACCCCTCGTTGTATTCCAATCCCTGTTCTGTCCAACGCCGCTCTCAATTTTTTTTTCTAACGTGACGCACCATAGAAGCTTTCCCTTCCAGATGGGCTTGAACCATTTCACTCCTTAGGACCTCGTTGGATCATAGACGTCAGCTCGGCCCGGGTGACTTCCTGTAATTATATGCACGACCGCCGACTCTCCGTGCTCTCCGTCCTTGCCGTGGCCAACCTCCTCTGTCCCTTCGCGACGTCGCTATCACCACCTTGGAAGGACATGCAGGTGAAGCATGCGTGGGTACCGTCCCGGCAGACTGGGAGAACCCGGGTGTCCGCCCGAGAGCATCACGATCGACCTTATCTCTCTCATCCAGCAGTTTGTCTTTGACCGCAGCAACAGAGTTCTGTACTCTATGCCTTGGATATAACGCAAGGGATATACCCTTGTGCTAGGCTCGAAACCATCAACTTTCACAATACCCGCCACTCGACCACGTACTCACCGCAAACCTGACAGCCCTTAAGCCTGGATGCGGCCTGGTGAGCCTCAATGCGTTCATTTACTAGTATAGATACCGGTCTGTTTTCATGTATATAAACCCTCTACTCGAGAAAGATAGCTTTTACTGGCTCCGAGTCAAACCCTCCCTCTGCTGCCCCTGCTGAACATTTGTGTTCCCACGCTTATCGCTACCTAAACTTCACTGAACTTTTGTTGTACACGGTCTTTGACTCGCCATAGCCTCTAAACGCGGTTTTGTGATACTCTGTAGGCTCACACTCCAAATGTCATATGTAGTGATGTGAATTCACCGCCATTCCCGCACTCTGTCACAGCAGGAAATAGTACGCTAGCTTTAACAGACACAAGAGCAAAGACCAATCGGATCACAGGCAATGGTTCAACGTGGTCAAAAACCATGTCACCGCGGGCCCCAAACCGTGTGCTTTGATCGAATCACGTTGTGTTGCTTATATAACACTTCCCTGTCTCTCTGCCACTGAGTCTCTGGTGCGCTGGGGCGCGGTGGCTTAGTGGATGTGCCACCACCCCTGGGGTTGCTTCAGCAATCGCCGGCCTTGGGCAAGAGGGTCCCGGGTTCGAATCCCGGTTTAAACCACTTGGGGGTTTTTAGTGGGTATTGCCGGTGAGCCGAGTCCCACAGTACTTCCCACACTGCGGCACCCAGAGTGTCCCGTGGGAAAGTCTCCGTAAATGGATTTCCCCCCAAGAAGTTCCTGGCGCTTTGTCAGGCTTCACTCCGGTGTTGGGAGCCTGGCACCTACAGCCTCGTGATCACACCGCGCCGGGAAAAACCCGGCAGGAGTTTCCAAAAAAAAAAAGAGTCTCTGGTGCGCAGCCGACACAGCAGCCATGTTATACCGCAGCATATTGGTCCTTGCTTCAGTCACCATTGGGGCTCTCGCAGGGCCTACGCAAGATGTATTATCGTTTTCAAAGCCCCGGCCTCTCGTGATTTGGCACGGTCTCGGTGAGCCTCCATTTCTGAGCAATAGGGAGAAGAGGAAGCCTTAGACTAAGTCGGCCTAAAGGCGACTCGTATGCCTCCGATGGCTTAGTACAGTTCCAGTCGTATATCGCCAAGATGCACCCAGGAATATTCATACACTCGATATATATCGATCCAGACGTGAAGGAAGACCAACGGGCTACCTATGTACGTTTTTTGCACACTTAGACTTAGACCGCTGGTGTCTTCCTCTACTTATACTGACTTTCTCGAACAGTATGGAAATGTCGATGACCAGGTGGAGCAAGTCGCCGAGCAACTGAAAGCCGTGCCCGAGCTGTCAGGCGGGTTCGACGCCATGGGCTTTTCGCAAGGTTCGTAAACGTGGCTTCCCAAGGCGCGCCGCGACGAAGGGGGTTTCTGACGCGTTTTTGTGACATGGCATCAGGCGGACAGTTCCTGCGCGCGTACGTCGAGCGACACAACGACCCGCCGATCCGCAATCTCATCACTTTTGGCTCGCAACATATGGGCATCGCGGGCATCCCCGGGTGCGGGCCGTTCGACGTGCTCTGCCAGATTGCGCGCAAAGCGACGCGCGCGGGCGTGTACAATGGATGGGTACAGCAGAACATCATACAGGTATTGCTCCCTCCTCTTCCTCTTACGCACGCCCATTTTTCTATCGCTTTGCACAGGCGCAGTACTACCGTGACCCGGTGCAGCTGCAAACCTACCTCGCCGCGAACCACTTCCTCACATCGATTAACAACGAGGTGCCTGCGACGCGGAACGCGACGTATGCCGCGCGGCTCGCGAGGCTCGACGCGCTCGTGCTCGTGCTCTTCGAGCGAGACATCACCGTTATACCCAAGGAGAGCGCCTGGTTCGGGTCGTATACGCCGCCGTCCGACTTGCGGGACGGCGATGAGGAGACCCTCGTGTCGATGCGCGAGCAACCGCTCTACACCGAGGACTGGATTGGTCTGCGCACGCTCGATGAGCGTGGGCGCGTCGTGTTCGCGTCTTGCGACAGCGAGCACATGCATCTCACCGCGGAATGTTGGCAGCCGCTCGTGGAGAAGTACGTCGGCTCGCGGAAAAGCTCGTAGGCACATGCAACACCTCCCAATTTTCGTAGAAACCGCTGTGTGTATTTGTGTTCCTCTGCTCTCAGTATTTGCAATATATGACATCATCTTTTCTTTCGTCTCCTTTTCCATCACTGGACTAACGACAGTAGAGTAAAGTGAAGGGGACGGGCAGTGCCCTCCAAGCGTGGAGAATGGGAATACGCTTTAGGCTGGACCCCGAGACTGCGGACCGTAGAACGTCATGAGCGCCATACAGCCAAGCCATGCGACCTCGACTGCAGCGCGTCCAATAGCGGTGAGAGGCTGCTCGACCACCGGCTCCACTGGGTCGGTCTGATGTTGGACGGAGGCCTCTGTGCGCGGCACGCACAGTCCGAGCTTCTCAAGCGCCTCTGGAAAGAATTCGATGGCTGTCCCACTGCCGTCGAGACATGCGCCCATGACAAAACCGTCCGAGTGCACGTCCCGGAGCGATGCGGGCGGGATGCCCAGCTCTGCCTCCTCTAGTGGACCCGTCACCGAGAGTCCGCGGGCCGGGAGACGAATTCCCGAGCCTTTCAGGTCCGAATGAGGGATGAGTTGCCCAATGACCTTGAAGCCGCTGCGGAGGTCGAACAGAGGAGTCGGGTGCTGCCGCTCCCGCTCGCCTTTTTGCAGACGAACCCGTGAGCGTTTCTTGGCCTCGCCCTGTTCGTCGAATGGGACGTAATATACGAGCAGGTACATGTTCTGCTCCTGATCCCTTGGCGGTCCTTGTCTCTGCTCGCCCACTGTGCTCGCGGGGTCCGTCTCATGGGGCCAGAGAGGGAGAAGCATAAACAGCGAGTCATCCGGTACATGGGTGAGCACGTCCTTGTTCTTGCCCTTGCCTTTGCGGCCGCGCGCACTGCCTTTGGAGCGAGGTAAGGAGAGCATCCCTACATCTTTGAATGATGACATAAGGTCCTGGATCGTACTATCTCGCTCTTCTTTCATAGAATGCTGAACCAACTTCATCCAAGGCGGGTTGATGGGATCCAGGCCGGATGAAAGGGTGCGCGGGGTGCTGCTTCCAGTCGAACCAATACTGCGCTGAAACCAGCTGTGAGATCGCCTCGTGGTAGGTGCGGGCACCTGTTCATTCTTAAGCAGATCGTTCGCGCGTTCGTCCAAAGTAGCGAAATCCTCGGGGTGGGAAATGCGCGAAACGGGATTCATAGATTCATTATCGCCATCTTCCTCTTCCTCAACCTCGTGAGGGGACAGCCGCCGCTCTCGGGTGTAGGAACTCCCCAAGGAGGACAAAACGGGGGCCGTCGAGGCAACGCTTTGCGACGTTGAGGCGAAAGAGGTCAACGCTGTTACACCCGAAAGATCGAGCGAGGATTCAGAAACGTGCGATGGCGTGGTCCCTCTGATACTCGAAGTTTGGTTTAACTCTTCGGGCCTACTCCGGTCGACGATGTGGTGGGATGAAGGAGGCCCCTGCTGGGGCGAACTTGCCGACCAATCTTGCGGAGAAAGGCGAGGATGAATGGGGTTGGGTTCGCGGCGGGTGTTACGGCGGTTATCCGCCTCTTCTAGCTTTGCGACCGTGAGATGCCCCTGAACGCGCTTCCTGGCGAGGAGGATAACGTCGTGCGTTGACATGACAGGGGTGCGAGTTTCCTTGGACCTCGCAGTTTGTGTGTTTGCTGTCGCTGTACTGTTCGGGGTTCTGCCCGAGCGGCGGTTTCTCAAGCTGTAATTACGAAAGATGGAGAATGCAAGTGCCCTAGAGTGCCGATGGACAACGGTCGTCGGACCACCCAGCGTGTTCGCAGAGTCGGGGTCGACGTCGTGCTCTGCATTGAGGCGCTGATGACTCGGCTTGTCGGGGTCAACTACGATAGAAATCGGGTGGGACATGAAACATAGTTGTGTCAGCACGTGGCTAAGCAAGGCACTGAGATACACGTACGAGACCGCAAGGTGGCTCGTTCGACGCGGATCTGTCCGATCTGAGAACAACGCCAAACATCCCAGTGTCTTGGGTTGCCATCGGGTCTACGGGGGGGTTGAGAGACGCGCTCACGTTGGCGGATGAAGGACCACACATTGCGACGCAAGGCGTGGTCAGGGTCATCGCGGCGGAGGCTGCCAGATAACGAGTCGTCGAGCGTCGCGGTACTAGGGCGGCGTGGACCCGTAGTGTCATCTGCCTCCGCCCATGGCACGACGTTCGGAGAACTGCTGGGTAGGCCAATTTTTCTGGCAAAATCGAAGTCTTCGTCCTTGCCCTCTTCTTTTTCCTTTGATTTCCGCTTGTCCAGGCTCTCTAGGTCACCGACGCTCACGATATTATCGAGACTCGTGCCTTGGCGCATATGCTCGCCCGAATCGTCTGTTGGTGAAATACCAGCGCTGGTGGTGGGTGGTAACAGAGGCTGCTGGTCTCTGTTGGGACTCGTGGTGGTGACGGATGTGTCCCCTTCGGCGTCATCGTGGCTTGGCTGGCGCACTGCGGTGGTAGTGTCCTCACGCGGCACGGGATCTGGATGGCTGGCGTGGAAGGAACGGTTGCGCGAAAAAGGCATGCGAATAGCGATGCCGCCGCGTCGTATAGCGGCAAGTGCGAGTTCACGAGAGCCAGTTTCCAACACATCCGAGTCTTCATCATCGTCACTACCGACGTTAGTGACGTGTATGACAGAGGAGCCAGTTTCCTGTCGACGCTTGTCAGGATCGGCAACATACCAATCCGTATGCTGTTGTACCGGGGGGTTGGGGGATTACGATCAAACTCGGCCACAAAATCGAAAACGTAGGAAGAACGGACCTGTTCCAGACTAAATGTGTGCTGTATTGGATCATCAGGTGCGATACCCTCGAATTCAACGTCTGTGTCGAAATCGATGTCAGAAGTGCCTCCAGACGCTATAGTCTCAGAGTCGCTGCTGTACGTCTCTGGGTTGGAGCGATATGGGGATCTGGCGAAGTCATCGAAACTTGAACTAGGTTGGTCAGGGGTGTACCGGTTGGTGGGAAACGAATGTTTGATGAGTATAAACGATTCGGGTTCCGAACGGGTACTAACCTCTCAATTATATTCGAGAGATCATCGATGTATTCTGTGATGGCTGGAACAGAGGCCGTGGGGTCTGTCGTAGAGATCGTCCCAGTTAAGCAAAGCCACAGCCGGGAAATGTAAGAAGGCATACACAAACTATGGAGCTGTTCGGAGAGCATCGCTATCGTCGTGCCCTTTTCATCAGCTCTCGGACTTTCCTTGTTGGCGGCCGACGAATCTATTTGTGTGGGCGCCTTTACTATGAAAACCGGAGAGGATCATGACGAAGGCGGGTGCTCACCGGACATAACCCCGATCTCAGGCTTCGACCTTTGGAGATAATCCATCACCACATCTGGTTGGAGAGTCTCCAGGGCCTACGGACATGAAGGAATCAATAATAACGCTTATTCGTGACCCTCACTCACTGCCCCATCGCCAACTCCTAGAATTCGTTCCAGGTCGTCGTCGTGAACGAGGGCCATGTCACAATCTGGGGCGCGCTGCACCGCCCGCGTCATAATTAACGTAGTCGCGTATTAACAATTTATCTGCGCCACTCACTGCCGCGATATATTCTAATAGTACGTGCAGAGGATCCCGGCTCTTTGGACACATATATATGAGCACTAGCAAGTCAAAAAGTGTAATCTTACCTCGGTAACACTGGGTATCGAAACCAATTCCACTTCCGGCTCGGGGTCATTCCCGCGTGTATCTGGCTGGGGCCCCGCCGCTCCTTTCAGTCGTGGAATTATCCAGAAAAGACGTTTCACACGAAATCCTCGGATAAATAGGCATTGATTCTCAGGTAAGTTCTGAGAAAACGCGTTGGAATTTCTCAGTATCCTTTGGCAGTTCAAGTTGCAATCCGCGTACCACATACCTCACCGCTTGGGCCATGACTCAACACTGCTCCTTGGATCCGTTGACTCAAAACCCGCCAATGAACCGTAGAGCCGACATCAGGGACTTGAACCCTTAAAGATATCCGCGAATCCGCTTGGCTCTCGTAGAAAGCAATATTTGACCAAGATCTTGTGCGATGACTACCAGTGACCAGAACTATGTCCTCCATCTCTATTCCCAGTCCGTGCCTTTGCGAGAACGCGAACCAGGAGTCGATATGCCTAGTGATCCATGTGCCGAAATGGGCCTGAGAAATAGTGTCCTCACGCCGAGCCACCACTGGAAGGGATAAAGCAGCACCGTGCTTCCTTGTGCACGAAAACGAAACTTCCGCAGAGTCTGGGGCTGGGGGCCTGAAGGAATGTCAGTGACACGGGCAAAATTTGAGATATGTAGTTTAATTACGCTACAGCGAAGACATCTGATCCACCAGATTCCACGGTGACCCCATACGAGCAGAAGTTGTTGGGATAGAGGGTGCCATGATCAATATGATTTGGCACGCTGAGCCGAAGAGGTTCATAACGCTCTGGTACACCGAATCTTTGATGGGATTCGTGGTTCGCCGGGAGAAGAGCATTGAACAGGCGGTGAAATTTGCCTTGGCGAATGAAACCGACGTCACCGACCTCAACGGGAGGGTAGAGATCTCCTGGGTCTGGCTCCCACAATGCGTAGCCGAAGGCAGGATGTGCGGTGGCGAGTTGCTCGCGAAAGGTGTTATAGTGTGTCATTGAGGGACTGAGTGGGGGATAAAGCCTAATGAACAGCAGGTCGTAACAGTACTAGGGATGTCACGGCATTGCATAGCCCTCGTACCGCGCTTTACAGTAATAGATAGGTTCCTGGATTTAATGTACTCAGGCTAGCGCCGTCGGCGCCACGGAGGCTACGGCGCCGAAGTTGGGGCAAGCCGCGTTCCCTCCCTGGCCAGCTGCTTCTCGAGTCACGGAACTACCTTCAGGCGCCCGAGCTACCAGCACGATACCGTGGCCAGTTTTCTTCAGACAAGTGGCCTAAAGACGACTCGTACGTCCCTAGCATAGTGCGGTTCCGGTCTCTTGCAAGATCTCCTCGCAGATACACACCAGAATATTCATACCTCGGTATATATTGATACAGATGCGAAGGAAGTCCAACAGGCTTACCTTTGTGCGTTCTCGGGGGATTCGACCGTCAGCCTCGCAGGCACGGGCAACACCCCCAGAAATCGCAACTTCTTTATGTATGCGTTTGTGTTTTGTCCTCGGTGTTTGCAACATCATATCATATGACACCATCTTTTCGTTCGCCTCCATTAAATTAAGCGTTAGGACAACACTAGACTAACGACAGTAGAGTAAGTGAAGGGGACGGGATAAAGAGACAGTCGTAATGCGCCGAGCGCGGAGAAAAGAAAATACTTCAGGCTGGACCGTCGAATGTTGTGAGAGCCATACAGCCAAGCCAAGCGACCTCAACTGCAGCGCGACCAATAGCGGTGAGAGGTTGAATAACGACATCCTCGTCCACCGGCGATGCTGTCTCCATACGTGGGTCGGTGTGAAGTTGGACGGAGGGCTGTGCGCGCGGCACGCATAGCCCGAGCTTCTCGAGCCCCTCGGGAAAGAATTCGATGGTCGTTCCACTGCCGTCGATACATGTACCAATGATAAAATTGTCCGGGTACACGTCCCGGAGCGATGCGGGCGGGATGCCGAGCTCTGCCTCCTCTAGCGAACCCGTTACGGAGAGTCCGTGGACCGGGAGGCGAATCCCCGAGCCTTTCAGGTCCGAATGGGCGATGAGTCGCCCAATGACCTTGAAGCCGAGGCGGACGTCGAGCAGAGGAGTTGGGTGCCGCCCATCGCCTTTTCGCAGGCGAAACCATGAGCGCTTCTTGGTGGGCTTGTCTTCGCGCTGCCTATCGAATGGGACGTAATACACAAGCAGGTACAAATTCTGCTCCTGGTCCAGAACCTTTGGCGTCAGTTGGGTCTGCTCGGGCGCTGCGGTTGCGGGGTCCGTCTCCTGGGGCCAGAGAGGGAGAAGCATGTATAGCGAGTCATCCGGTACCTGGGTGAGCACGTCCTTGTTCTTGCCCTTGCTCTCGTGTCCGATTCCCGCACCCTCTTTGGAGCGAGTCGAGGGGATTAATCCTACATCTTTGAATGATGGCCTGAGGCCTTGGGTCGCACGACTTTGCTCTTCCTTCATAGAACGCGGAGCCAACGTCATCCAGGGTGGATTGAGGGGATCCAGGCTAGATAAAGGGGTAGGCGCCCTACCACCAGGTGGACCAATAAAGCGTCGAAACCAGCTGGGAGGTCGCTTCGTGGTCGGTGCGGGGACTTGTTCGTTCTTGGGCCGACCAGTCGCGCCTCTATCCAGAGCAGCGAGAGCATCGGCTCTGGCCATGCGAATCATGGATTCGTTATCGCTGTCTTCCTCGGCTCGGTCATGAGAAGCCAGCTTCCCCTTTGAAGTGGGGGGGCTCTCCGGGAAGGGCATGAGGGAGGCGGTAAGGAATGCGTCTTTTGGCGTTGGGGCGGAAGAGGCGGACGTTTTTATACTCGATCTTTCGAGCGAATTGCGCTCGCGGCGGCTGTCATGGCGGTTATCCCCTTCTTCTGGCGATAATCCGTGGTTTTCTAGATCATTGGTACTCTTCGCGATCGTGAATTGCTCCTGAACACGCTTCGTGGCAAGGATGATACCGTCGTGCGTTGGAATAACAAGGGTACTGCTAGTAGTTTCGTCGGGCCTTGGAGTCCGTGTGCTCGCAGTCACCGTACTGTTACTCGGGTTGTAACGACGATCGATGGAGAATGCAAGGGCCTCGGAGTGCCGGTGGACGACGGTCGTTGGACCACCTACCGCGTTCGCAGATCCGGGGTCAACGTCGTGCTCCACATTGAGACGCTGCTGATTGGGGCCGGCTACAAAAATGTCGGGTGGGAAATGAAACATAGTTGCATGAGCACCTGGCTAAGATCGGTACAAAAATGTACGTACAAGACAGCAGGGTGGCTCGTTCGACGCGGATTTGTCCAATCTGAGAACAACGCCACACATCCCAGTGTCTTGGATTGCCATTAGGTTCACGAGAAGGGAGGGAAACAAGCTCGCGCTCGCGGACGAAGGACCACTCATCGCGCCGTAATGCATAGTTGTTGGATTCAGCCCAGTCGTGCTTGGCAAGGAACGAATCGTCGTCAGCATCGAAGTCTTCGCCGCTTCCCGTTTCTTTTTTCTTCTTTGATTTCCGCTTGGCATCAGAAGGTAAAGACTGGGATGCTACAAACGAAAGTGAGGAGCGACGCGTGTCCAGACCCTCTCGGCTAGAGACGTTGAAGATATAATCGAGATCTATGCCTTGGAATACAGGCTCGACCAAATTGCCTGTTGGCTTAAGGCCAGCGTATTTGGCGAACATGTAGTCGGTAGATTGTAATGAGGGTTGATCTCTGTTGGAACTCGTGACGGTGACGGACGCATCATTGTAGCTTGGCCGGTGCACTGTCAAGGACGCGAGATCCAAATCGCTGGCATGAAAGGTGCGACTCCGCGTAGAAGTGTGAATGGCGACGCGTGCAGGGGAGTCGGTTTCTGAGCCAGCAAAGTAATCAGAGCTAGGACGAACGGTGGTTAACCAGTTGGCGGGAAGCGAATGGCGGCGTCGGCCGTTGCCGATAACGAGCATTTCAGCGCGAAAACGGCGCGTTTCACTCCTACCACCTGAATCACCCTGATGAGCGCTACTTGAACATTGAGCCCCGATCTCGCTGGGGGCCTGGACAGAAATGGTAATATCGGTATCGGTATCGTGGGCAGTCGCGGCGCCGAAGGAGAAAGAAGCTAAGCTGAGCTGAGAGTAAAGATCATCCGAATCACGTGTGTGGGGTTCTTGCTGGACATCCGGTTCTCCGGATCTGTCGTGTGCGACACTCTATTATAGGCCATCAGTCGTGGCCAACCTGGTATGACAACTTGTTACCGTGCTGTTTATATCGGATACCCGGTCAATTGATGATGACTCGCCAACACTAGCCTGATGACAGATTAGCGTGCTGACGGAACAACAGAAAACGACCGAAATTAACAGACCCGATCGACCGACAGGGTACGAGATCTGATTCACGGTAAGCACAAACGACTCGGGTTTCGAACGAGATACTGACCGTTCATCTGTATTCATGGTATCGTCGATGGAGGTTTCAGATTCTGTGATAACTGGGCCAGAGCCAGAAAGATTCCTAGAAGATGTCACATTCAGCATGAGGACGCGCGGAGGTATGATGCAAGCGTTCATCTAGCAGTTCTGAATATCCAGGCAAGGGGTGCAAGTCTCAGAGTCTTGCTCAGAGTGTACTCTGAACTGATTGTACTGTCACTGAAGAGGTAAGGCCAAGTAGCTCACCTTAACCGATTACTAGGGGAATGATGACCGGCCATTTCATTTGTACTCGTCATGCTACCATGGCTGTGGGAAAGTAACGGGACGGAGGGGGCTAACGGGCCTATCGTGGTGGTTAAGCGACGCCACGGTCGAAAAATGTAAGAAGGCCTACGCAAACTATGCAGCTGTTCAGAAAGCATAGCCACCCCCATGCTCTTCGTATCAGTTCTCGGACTTTCCTTGTTAGAAGCCCACGAATCTATTTGTATGAGCGTCTTTACTATAAAATCGGAGATGACCATGACGCTGCGGGTTCTCACCGGACATAACCCCGATCTCAGGCTTCGACCTTTGGAGGTAGTCCATCACCACATCTGGTTGGAGGCTCTCCAGGGACTATGTGCGTGAAGGAATCAATAATAACACTTATGCATGGCCCTTACTCACGGTCCCATCGCCGACTCTCAGAATTCGTTCCAAGTCGTCGTCGTGAACGAGCGCCATATCGCAATCTGGAGCCCGCTAAGTTCCAAATCAGAATCAAAAGGTACGGCATATACCTGTGCCACTCGCTGTCGTGATATAATCTAATAGTACGTGCAGAGGATCCCGGCTCTTTGAACGCAAATATGAGCCACTAGCAAGTCAAAAAGTGTAATTTTACCTCGGTAATACTGGGTATTGAAACCAATTCCATCTCCGGCTCCGGGTCATCTCCACGTGCATCTGGCTGGGCCCCCGCCGCTCCTTTCAGTCGTGGAATTATCCAGAAAAGACGTTTCACACGAAATCCTCGGAGAAATAGGCATTGGTTCTCAGGTAGGTTCTAAGGAGCTTTCAGTATCCATTGGCAATTGCAACCCGCGCACATACCTCACCGCTTGGGCCATGACTCAGCACTGCTCCGTGGATCCGTTGGCTCAAAACCCGCCAATGAACCGTGGTGCCGACACCAGGGGCTTGGACGCTTAAAGATATTCGTGAATCCGCTTGGCTCTCGTAGAAAGCAATATTTGACCAAGATCTTGTGCGATGACACCCAGTGACCAGAACTATGTCCTCCATCTCGACCCCCAGTCCGTGCCTTTGCGAGAACGCGAACCAGGAGTCGATGTGCTTAATGATCCATGTGCCGAAATGGGCCTGAGAAATAGTGTCCTCACGCCGAGCCACCACCGGAAGGGATAAGGCAGCACCGTGCTTCCTTGTGCACGAGAACGAAACTTCCGCAGAGTCTGGGGTTGGGGGTCTGAAGGAATGTCAGTGATACGGGTAAAAGTTGAGATGCTGTAGTTTGATTACGCTACGGCGAAGACATCTGATCCACCAGATTCCACGGAGACCCCATACGAGCAGAAGTTGTTGGGATAGAGGGCGCCACGGTCGATATGATTTGGCACGCTGAGCCGAAGAGGTTCAAATCGTTCTGGTACACCGAAACTTTGATGGGATTCGTGGTTTGCCGGGAGAAGAGCATTGAACAGGCGGTGAAATTTGCCTTGGCGAATGAAACCGACGTCACCGACTTCAACGGGAGGGTAGAGTTCTCCTGGGTCTGGCTCCCACAGGGCATAGCCGAAAGCAGGATGTGCGATTGCGAGTTGTTCGCGAAAGGTGTTATAGTGTGTCATTGGGTCAGGGATAAGGCCTAATGACCAGCAGGTCAACAAGGGGTTGTAGTAAAGGAGGTTATGACATTGTTGTGCATACAGTAGCACCATCAGATACTACAGTCGAAATTGTCATAATGCATAATGAGTTAGAGCTGTTTTCGAGTCGTCAAGGAGCCCATCAAATATGAAAATGGCCCTAAATTATGCGTTATGACAATTTCGACTGTAACACACACCAAACTAACACAGTACCTACGTACCCAAGCGTCAGACTCTTCACCTGGCTGTAATGTCGGGACCGGCCGGTACCTTTCACTTTGTTAGCAACACCTCCACTTCCCGTGCGGCAGTTTTGATAACTGTCGCTTTCTGACTATACCGTGTTTACGAGTGTGGGAAGACCGCCACATTATTACATAATGATTAAGCTTACAAGTAAATGATTTCATGACAAGCGTTGATTGACAACTGTATGACAGTTGCAGTTGCCAACATTTGTAAAATTGACGCTGTCAGGGGGGCATTGGTCCAAAGACAGTGTCCACATGAGAGTACAGTATGACTGGTTAGCATTGACGGATGCCGTGCTTTTTACCAAGGCCAGAAGCTGCTTTGATCGGCTTGAAGAGTGTGCAGGTCGACCAGTCTGTCCGAAGGAAATGAGGGTCCCTTGACATTCGGCAAAACAACTGAGTCAAATAACTGAGTCAATCTTTGAGTTTTCCACAGAAGGTAATAGCAGACGACAATGGGGACTTTGTGTACTTCAAGTTCAACTTGCCAGAATTACTGTCTGGAAGCTGGAGAGCACGTGGTGAGATCTGGTTAGAACCCAACCCTCCCTGGAAGGAATGTAGTTCGCCCGCGTATCCGACTGACAAGGCGACAAGGTGGTAGCAGTGGTACAGGGAGGACACCGCCACATCGGTACGAAGTCATACCTGCCACGTACCATGCAATGATAGTCCGAAACCACTTCTATCTAAAGGTTCTGTCCCAAGTGCACCACAGCCACGACCGGAACCACTCCCACCAAAAATACAACAAAGCCAGCAAATTACGCAGCGTAGATATATGGACAATAAGTAATCAAAGCAAGGATTGGCAGATCGGTGAGAGCAGTGTGGTAAGTTCGTCGTCAGATGTATCAACTCGTTTCATATGCAGAAGTTCAAGCCATGAGCGTAAATGCTGCCGCGAGCAGCGCAAGCGCGCTTGTGACAAAAATATGATGGAAGACACCGATCCGCGCGGTCCGGGAAGCAGAATCTATGGCACAAGCGTGGTCGTCATCAGCCCGAAGTTTCCAACCAAAGAGAAAGGAGCACGAACTCGACCCGGACCCGCCTGAAGAGGGTGTGGGCAACGTCCCGCCAGTGATGGTTGCAGTGCCCGAAGCCGGAAGTGGATTGCCTATATCACCAAGTTATTTATCAGCAACGATGCCAAAAGTGCGGCGATAGCAGCGAAGGCGACAAGGGGGTCCAAGTGCGGGTGGGTGAGGTGTAATGGAGTACAACAGTAAAGACGCAAATATACGTCTGCTGGCACGGTACCACACCCAGCACGAAAAAGGGCACATGGGGACGCTACTAACCAGAGGAACCGCCAGCCGCGTTTGACAGTTGTGCGAAGCCGACGGCTGGTGGGCTGGCGCGGAAGACGCTGTACACGTTTTTCTAGCAGCATTGTCAGGGTGTGGAGATGACCAAGCCCGATGAGAAAGAAACGTACAAGGAACGTGTCACCAATGATCCATGCTGGATTGCCCTCTCCTGGTGTGACATTCGTGCCTTGGGTGATATCGAAAATCGCGCCAAGACACCGACCGTTACCAACGGTACCGAGATTCATGTCAGCGAGACTGATTGGCCACGACGGGCCTCCGAAAGACATCGAGATGGCCAAGTTGGTGTTGCACGCTGTATGATTTAAAAAAACCAAAAAAAAAAAAACAGCGGTCCCGTCAGCAAAACTAGGTGGATCAAGATCCCTAATCCTTGGCAATGGCGCAGCGCGCCAGCCGAGGGGGGAGGGAACAAAGATAAGAACGTACGGAAGGCGAAGAAACCAGCGAGGTTGCCATTAAGCGCTTCAGAGCCGGGGACTGCCGCCCAAACGGCGTTCACAGCAGCGGTGGGACCTCCAATGAGGGTCGTACCAGTGTCGATGGCCGCCACGGCCAAATCGCCACTAGGGAGACTGACACTCTTACCGTTCACGGTGATACCTACCAAACGTGTTCCAAGCCATGCTGCCTTGAGTGAGTGTGTGACGCACCTGTTACTGTCTGCAACCAGAACGAGCCCCCCTTTATGGGGGAGGTGAAGCTACGGAAGTCGATGTCGCCTTGGTACAATGTTGTGTTTGTCCCACCAAGAGTAAGCACCCCTCCAGGTTCCTCATCCTGTGCAGACGCGTCGTCCACAAACCGAGTAATGAAGAAGGAGAATTCAGGACTTGTGAACAAGTTATTATTGACGAGAGCTTGCCAGAACGGCAATGCGTTAGATGAGGCAATGCCTTGAAATGCGAGGCCCATGATACCAGCGAGTGCGCCCTGAATCAAACCGCTGGTTATATCGGTGACAGCAACTGAAACTCAAATTAGCACCACAGAAAGGAATGACAGATGGATGGATTGATGGGAACGCTTGCAATAATCTCTCAAAGGAGCAGGCGCGCGCTAGTGAGGGTAGGGAGGGAAAGGAACGCACCAAAAATTTGTTGATCAACGGCGAAAGGGCCCATTGTGATAGTGTCCCGTGAAATAATGCCAGCGGCGGAACCGGAACCATACCTCAAGGAAATGCGGTCTGTTCCGGTCTGGAGAGACGTCGATTTTGACGGGTCGAACTCTGGGGTGCCGGACGGACAAGAAGCGCAGACATTGGTTGCAAACCATAAGTCGGATGAACCGGTGTCGAGGACGAGATTGAACGATTGGGCCCTGCGGACAAGGGTGAGTTGAAATGGGAGCGCGAGAACATCTCGAGGTCTACTCACGGGGTGCCGACGTTGACTTGCGCAAAGTAGCTGACATCCGCACCCTTACAGTGATATGTGTACGTGATTAGGTCTAATTCGCGCACGTAATATACGAATGGCGCACCTGATTCGTTATCCCGATATCCGTCGTTTGCGCCCTACGCGACGCCCCCGGAGAATCATAGTTATATTTGTGTCTCAGTCCGGCTAAGACAGCAGAATAGTGAGCAGTATCGGCCTCCTCACCCCGTCGTGCGTGGTTACGGCGGGTCACGGGTATGTGGAGGGGATCACGACGGGGTGGCACGACTGCCAGTGATAATGGGCCGAAAAAAGAGAGGGCGAAGAGTATTGAAGGTAGCATAGAGGAAGGGAACAAGGGAGAATTGGGCGCGGGAACGGGACCCGACGGGTCTTTATGTCGTAGTTGGGCCAAGAGCAAGGCCGAGTTAACCTTAACCCCAGGTTGGAGACTGCTGCGGATGGTGCTGATCCTCCTATTCCCCGTCTAAATCACCCCAATCAAGTCCTAGAATAGATTCATTCCCCCTGACAGCCATTTCGATCGCTTCCGCCAACTCTCGCATCGCCCTCCTCTCCTCTTCGCCGATTCTCATCTGTTCGGCGTTCTCGGCGTCTCTCCCGTTTACCTGTGACCTGGCAACTCCGAGACCCGCTTGCAATGTCTCTTCCCTCGCCGGCCCCCGCAACCTGTCGATCGCACGCAACAGTTCTTTGAGTCCCGGATGTCCTTCCAGAGCTGCACGCACGGCAGGTGATGTCGCTACGTCAACACGTTAACGTCCTGTCACTCGTGGAATGGCTGGTACGATCGAACCAATAGATTCGTATTGATTCGTCTGCAGTGGCTTTGGGTCGTCACGTTTCAACGGATCCGGGTACGTGCTCTCCTCTGGCACATATGGCCACTTAAGTGAGGTCAGCGGACGGAGCGGAATTTCCCTCCTTATCTCGTCATCTATGCACCCGAACACCGCGCAACCCACGCGTGTCAATCTATGAGTAAGGTCGGGAGTTGACCTATTGGAGAGGCTCTCACCGTGTGGTAAATGGGGTCGGGAATGGCTGCCGCGTTCTGGCGTGGTATTGCTTGGTTCCGTCCCTTTTGCGCAGGACGGGCTACACGAAGACTCTTGGACGTTATCATGAGATGTGGTTCATCAGCTCTTTTCGGGAGCCTACCTTTGTGTTGCTTATAGCATGCAACAGAGCAACTGTGTAAAAATACTTCGTCTCTATAGCTCGAAGAGGGCACTTCGTATGACATACTATTCCACCGGACAACTAGAGCAAGTATATTTTGATTCCTTCTCGTTGCAAATTGGACATTGGGCCCGTGTTTTGGGTGACATGGTTGAGGGTCTCAAGGATTCACACACATAAATTATTCACGGACCGAAGCGGCTGTACCTTTATGGTAAAATTAGATGTCCTTCCATAATCAGATTCGCAACAACAAGCAGTTACAGACAAAGTGATGCACAAAACAAGGAGAAAGAATAGATGTCCGATCATGGCATCTCTTCGTCGGAGTCTGATATTGTCGCTTTGCTTATACTGGTGGATAAGGCAAAAGACACCGCACTCAGTGTCGTTCCCAAGGCGTCGAGAGGGACTCACTATTGTTTTTTCCGTGGCGCTGACGGTTCTTCGTCTTCTTCACGCGCAACACGTTTTCTCGTTGCTCCGCGCTAATGAACATGCTCTTAGCAACCAATTCAAGGCGCACGCCAAGTTAAAAAAAAACACACCTTCTTGGTGGGCTTCTCCTCTTCGCCTTCCGAGAACAACGCACCATCTTCCGCGTCTGAAGCCTGCGCACTAGCCGCCGCGCTCGCTGCACCACCCTTCTTCAGTTTACGCCGCTTCTTTTTCGGCTCTCCGCCTGCTCCGCCGTTGGCGGGCGTGCTCAAACCCTCGTCGCCGCTCGGCGCCTCAGACTTGACCTTCCGATTCGCCGCCTTGCGTGCTTTGCGCTGCTCCCGCTCCTCGTCGCTCTCGTTCTTCACAAGATCCGCGCTCCACTGCTGTGCCTCCTGCCGTGCAAGCGCGCGAGCGGCCGCCAGTGCCTCGCCCTCCGTGCGAAGCTTCGCCTCTCGTTCGCGCTAGGGGGGTGTCAGTGAAGTGTCTGAGGGGAGGGGGAAGAAGGATAACGCACCTCGAGCGTCTCGACGCGCTCGCGCTCCGCAGCACGCCTTTGTCGCGCGCCTTCCATTCGCGCGGTCTGCTCCCCTTCGTGCTGTCGCTGCGCACTCAGGTGTTCTTCGGCACGGCGCAGCATACTGTCTGCGTACTTCTTGCGCTCTTCGGCGAGATCGCGGTCGTATGGTACCGCGCTCGCCGGGTCTGACGCAAGCGACCCGAACATCTTTTGCGCGTGCGTGGCGTGCGCGATCCCGCGCTGCAACTCTGCGAGGGTGCGCTTCGTGGGCGGGAGTGAGAAGAGGAGCTCGGCAGACTTTTGTTGAATCATCGCGATGTTGTACACGATTGCCTTGTCCACGGGCTGGATGTGTAGTGCCTGTTGGTGGCACACGGAGAGTGATCAGTGATCTCCCGGTGACGAACGATGAGGAAAGGAGAAGGGACTGTACCTTTTGTGTGAATCGTAGAGCCACAGTCATCGACGCGAATGATTGTTCCTTGTTTGCCTTGACGTACCACGATCGCGCAAGACATTGCAACACGGAAACATTCCGCCCACCATAATAGCGTTGCGACGCTGTCTCATACTTCTCGGCAAGTTAGTCTAGATCGGGAACGGCAGGAACAACGATCAAGGTACGCACACTCTCGATCGCCCGATCCAACTCATCTCGGGCAAAAAAGCAGTGACCCATGTTGACGTGTACGCTCCCGTCGTTGGTACTCTCGCGCACCTTTGCAAACACCTCTAGCGCATCGCGGGCGTTCATCGCGCGTCGTTGCGTCTCGTCGGGCGCCGGACCTGGCGGGAGCGCGCCGCCCAACGTTCCTAGCGCATCCTCGGCCGTAACGATCGCGAGTCCCTGCGCGGCGACGGCGCACAGAGGATCCAACCCGAGCGCCTTCTCGTAGAACTCGGCGCTTCGCCGGAAGAGTAGCCGTCGCTCTTCGACACCCTTTGAGCTCGTGTCGCGACTTTCGCGCGCCTGGTGATAATGCAACCATCCGGCTGCACAGAGCGCGTATAGGTCATGCTTGTCGTGGTCGCGTAGCGTGCCGAATACGAATTCGCGCGCGCCTTTTGAGGCATTGAACTGGATGAGGAAGTAAGTGTAGTATGCACGTAGGTTGAGATTGCTGCTCTGAGACGCAAGCGAGTCTTTGAGCAGGTCATGAGCTTCATTCCCTTGATGGATGCTGCCCAGTATGTGGGCTCGCCGAATTTTGGCTTTTGGGGTGTCAAAAAAAGCCGTCGGTGACTGCAATCGAGTGATGCGTACCATCCACGTATTCAGGGTGTCTCTCCAGGAGCTTCTCATACGCCTCCATCGCTTTCCCTTCGTCGTTCAAATCTTCGTATACCCGCGCTAGGTTGTACAGGACAGAAGTTGACATCGCCTCTGCTTCAGCCCCAAGGGCACTGGCGCCGACCAACGCGTTCTCGTACATGATCCGCGCTTCTCCAAACCGGGACTCGAGATGTGACACCACACCAAGATTGTTCAGTAACCTTGGATCGACGCGTCCTGCCTCTTCGCCGACTCGTACAGCCTCGGCAAATACCTTCCCGGTGCGTTCAAGATTCTCACTTTGCAAGAGCCGTGCAAATTCGATGTGCATGTCAACATCGTCTACCACCGCACGCGATAGTGGGGGATCGTTCCGCGATGGACTGCCATTTTGTGCAGTAGCGTCTTCGGATTGCTCGATTGCCCTGTACACACGGTCAAAGAGCTCGCGAGCCTTGGTTCTCTCCTGGGCGGCGTCCGAACTAGACACCCCTGGACGGGGATGTAGACGCAAGGAAGCGAGCATAGCCGTCGCTTCGAGCGACTTTTGTGGGTTTGGAGGCTGCAAAAGCCCGTCTAGAGTATGAATTGCAGCAGCCGTCTCGTCTGTAGCGTGTCAACAAACGTAAAAGAGACCGTATAAGACGGGCCGACCATTTCGCAATTGCATCTGCGCGAACCCGATGGCTGCGAGAACATTCTTCGATTGTCCCTCAGCGGCTTGCTTGTAATGCTTCAATGCGTCACTGTGAGAGCCCTGTGCATGACAAACACGCCCCGCACGAATGTAGCCGTCCGTAAGCACGGCCAATGTGTCTGCAAATTGGATAGTCCGCTCTGCCAGTTTCAAAGCCTGCAAGGCCTCTGTTAGCGTTTCAGTCGGCCTATAATGAGGAAACCAACGCACGCGTTTGTGCTGGCCCTTACGAAGAAATATGTCGCAGAGGGCGTTCGCTGCAGATGCGCTGCGCTGATTGCTGTTGAATGCACGCTCAATTAGCTTGGAGCCAATCATGAGCTCCTGTATCCGCTCGTCCTCAGAAAGCTCGGGGTTCTTGCTCGCATTGAGCGCTTCAAGTCCTAGAAGCAGTTGACCTGACCACTCGGAAGGGTTCTTTATTCAATAAATGTGAGTAAAAGGCAGTCAGCAGTTTGAGGAGTCATCGTACCACCTCTACGCTGCGCTCCCATGCAGCCTTTGCCTTCTCCTTGTGATTCAGTGCCCACAGACACAGACCAATGCCTATGCGAGGGTCTGGTAGAGAATATGGGTTCAGCTGCAAGACTTGCTGGAATAGTTTGAGAGCAGAAGGAAATTGGCGTCGTGTGTATAAGATTCTCGCCTGTCACATTGTCAGCGCAGGCGCGGGTGTTGATCAGGGAAGACGCGCCTTTCCAAGCAAAGCAATCAAGTTTGTCGGTCTCTCCTTCAAAACCGCCTCGAAGGAGCGAAGAGCATCTTCCATTGATCGGTTTGCTAGCTGGTGAATGGCTTCCATAATCGCATGAAAAGATGATGCGCGCTAAAGCTTGACAAGACAAACCACGAGTTAAAAGTAGCAACTCTTTTGTAGCAGCACTGATTTCCCCCCCTTCTGCTGCTGCCTGGTCACCGTGATTGAGAAGCTGGGTCGCCTCCCGCATATATTCGTCGCGAGACTTCTCAGCCGTCATAATATCCTGACCTGTTGATTAGACGCAATCAACGAGGCAGGCGAAATGTATTTGTACGACGACATACGGGCGTTAAGGAGCTTCAACTTCGGGGCCTTTCGTGCTTTTGCTAATTGTATGCTGGCAAGTAAGGAGTAGATGGACGGCAATGAAGAAGTGGAACCACTGGACTGAAAGCCTGCCACAAATGATTTGAGCCGAGGAACATGGACGAAACGTAGCGTAAACGCACTTTCAATAGCGGACAACGCAATTTTCTCTGCAGCGTCAAGGTAGCCCCTCCGCATGTACTCTCCAGCGAGCCGAGTCCAATAGGCCACCTTTGGCTGCCCCTCCTTCAAGACCTCTAACACATCATCGGCATTGGAGTCGAGGGTGTCAAGTTCGATGTTTATAACTTCTTGTCCGCCGAGTTCGATGTCTATTGACCTGCCAGGTGCCGAGTTCCAAGGATAGAGGTCAACGGAGGCCATGACGTTACGGGGATAGTTTGACTGAGCGCCTAATTTGGGCAGGGCAGTAATGCTTGATCTCTTTTCTTGCGAAGAGATGCAGGTATAAAGACAAGAGGTAGGATGTCGGATGTATGCGCTGAACAAAACGCTCTCGATATCAACGCGAACTTGGTGAAATGCACAGCAGCAAGCCGGGCCGGTGTCCCGCGTGATAACATGTACAAAGAAGGCCAAACATCGCCCCAGGCGCTCGCCACCGTCGCCGACGACGAGCGCGTCGGGCGCATTGACCACCTATCTCTAGATATTGTCCAACGCTCTCATTCAGGAGACATTCATCAGGCCTCGACCCCAATTGTCTTTCTAATAAGACCCATCCCTCATCGGCAACCTCTGCGGGCACCTACGTCGACGACTGGTCCCACAACCAAGACAAGACGAACGCAAGACCATAGCACACAACGAGGTGTTATACGGTGAACAAAGGCACCACACGACCGCGATTCCACCTCCTGCTGGACTCTTCTTCTCCACCCCATCGAGGCCAACTCGCATTTAGCAAGCGTCCGTAAACCACAACAAGCAACGCAACCTCACCCCGAGAAAGCGCGGATTCGATTTCCCCGGCGATGACGGTCACAAATAGGAAGCGGCCACATCCTGCGGAGGAGGTATCGAGTGCGTGGTCTACTCTTGCAGCACGTTCTCCTCGTCCCTCTTCCCCTCTCTTTCTCACGCCCTTTAAATTACGTAAACTCATACTCATTTTCACCCCCTCCCCAGCAATCAACGAGCCCGGTGTACAGACAGAGTGCGACGGATGTTTGGCCGATCTTACACACTCCATTCGGATCAAGTGTGCCAACCCAGCGTGTGTTGTAGGAGAAGGTGTCGATCTTTGTCCGAATTGTTTTTGTAGTGGCAAGGAATTTGGCAAGCACAAACGAGGTCACGCGTATAGAGTTGAGGTGAGCAAATGCCGCTGGTACCCACGCGACATGAGTCTAACACCCAGGCATATGAAGGAACTCCACTCTTATCCCATATTCTCTGAAGATTGGGGGGCAGACGAGTGATTTTCCTCTTTCTCACTCTTGCGTGTGGCTGCTCACGACTTTTTCAGGGAACTATTACTAATTGAGGGCACTGCCCAGCAAGGTCTGGGCAATTGGCAAGCAGTCGCGGAGTATGTTGGCACTCGCACAAGGGAAGAGGTCGAGGAGCACTATAACACCATCTATATTGATTCACCCAACTGGCCTCGACCCGTATGGTTCTTTTGTCCTCCACTATCTCGACTGATTTACGCGGCTCGTAGCGTATGGACCAATCTTTTGATATCGATCCTACAGAGTTCCAAGATCGGAAACGGCGACGAATATCCAACATGACAGTTGCTCCCTCAGTCCAAAGACGGCACCGACTTCTGCGCCAGGAGTACATGAAGTTGCAACTTTCCTTCCTGGCCGACTCGAATTCGAGCACGAGGTTGACAACGAGGCCGAGGATCTGATCAAGAACCTCGAATTCGGCCTATGTATGGAATGGGGCGGCGACTCTATTACAGAAGATGAGGACGACCACGACTACAAGACTCGCTTACGCTGGAAGGAGGAGCAGAAGGAAAAGGAGCATGAACAAGAACAGGGTTTCACTGGTCAAAACGGTCTGGTCAACGGCCTCATTCATAGTAATGGAAACGGCGTGGCCATGAACGGCGTCAATGGTGCTGCCAACGGTTATATCAAGAAGGAGAAGGAGGTGAAGAAGGAGAAGGATACACCAGCGCCAGATGATACCGATGGCGCCGAGGAAGAATCGGAGGAGAATATGCCTCCCATTCCATTCGAAACCCAAGCCTCCCTCGAGTTTAAGCTCACTCTGATCGAGATGTATATGCAGCGTATGGCAAAGAGACGCGAAGCCAAGACGCTCATGTTCGATCGCGGGCTGCTCGAATACAAGAAGGTGCGTAAGTCCAGTCACGAAGGGAGACGTATTGAAACTTTCCCAGTTGCAAGCCGCGGAGAAAAAACGTCCGAAAGACGATAAAGACATCGTCCATCGATTGCGGCCGTTTGCAAGGTTACAGGCCGCAGAAGACTATGAAGTCTTCTGCACTGACATCTTGTGTACGGGGAAAGCCACACTATTGAATCCTAGCTGACCTTCCGTTAGATGAAGCAATGCTACGCAAGCGAATAGCGGAACTGCAGCAATTCAGAAAGCTCGGGTTAACCACGGCCGCGGATATCAAGAAATGGGAAGAGGACCTGTATAAACGCGTGCGTTCCGTTCGTGGTGACGTGTGAATAGTAGGTTGCCGTACTCAAAACGGATCTTCAGACGCAAGCCAAGGCAAACATGTCACGAGATTCGAGAGACTCCAGCAGCTTCGGGCTGCAAGTGCACGACAGTCTCTTGGACCCGACAATTCGAGGCGCAACAGTGGCGTCGGCGTCGATGCCGATCGGAAGAGCGTTGACCAAACAAGCACCACCGGACCGTCAGGCCGCCGACCCCGTGCGTGACTGTTTTTCCGCCTTCCCATCACCACCTGTTCTAACTCCTTATCTTTTATTGAATAGCGGCGCCACTGAACCTCGCGAATAGTCGTCCCTCCACCTCCTCACACCTGCGGAACAAACTCTTTGCTCGACCCTCCGTATCCTACCAAAACCCTACTTGGTTATCAAAGAGACGCTTGTGCGGGAGTACGCTCGCCGCGGTGGCAAGCTACGGCGACGCGAAGCACGCGACCTTGTGAAGATCGACGTGAATAAGACCAGCCGTGTGTGGGACTTCCTTGTACAAGCGGGGTACCTTCGCATCGGTGTGGACCAGAGCCAGCAGCAGCAAGCTCAGTCCCAGTCGCAACCGCAACAACAGCCAACACCACAGCAGCCACCGGCCCCATCAATATCTGGTGGCAACCTCATCTGGATGATACAGTACTCCCTCGCCCTGTCCCTAATTCACATCAGCGCCCACCTACTGACACACTGATGCGGACTTTACCCTCTTCTTCATAAGGGCTTCCGTCCCTCGGATATTTCTCGAACGCCCCTATCCTACCAATACTATAACACTACACGCACTTGTAACCTTATCACTCGCATCTTATCCTCCCTGTTCCCCCATCGATATGTACCTGCCTTCCAATCGCACGATATACCTCACTTATCTCCACAGCCACGAGAATGCCAGCGAGAGTTAGTAATCCATGGTGCCCAGCATCCAAACAAAGAACGTCAAAATGCCTAATGAAGCCTCTGTCCATCAAACCCTCTACCTCAATGGACCACGATGCACGAATTCTACCACACGTGCCGTAACGCAATATATTGGACTGTCTGGCTCATGACGAGAAGTGACACACACCGACCAAGTCAGATGCGCCCCCCCGTTCCATCTCCTGTCATACATCATCGGAACTGTGGAAAGAGACACTACCGTAACTGTTAAGCGATTTTGTTCTGATGCACGCGGCACCGGCAGGGCGGAGGAGAGGGGGTGATTGACCCTCTTCGGGGATTGTGTCTATCTGGAACTTTTGACGGGGGGTGTGGAGTCCGCCAGTACTGTATGAGAACGAGCGTATGAGAAAGTTTGATGCAGAATCCGCCGCGGTTTGTCAATGACCACTGCACATTCTACCGGCAGCTCCCGAACGTGGGAAGCGCAAAGGTCGGGACTTACTTGTGCGGGCACCACCACCACATACAGTAGTTTTTTTGTTTGCCTTCGCCTTCTGATTACAAAGTGCATTTGGCCACGCGTGCAAGGCCGTGATGGTGCACCCCTTCCAAGACCCCGACCAATCTCCACGACCACCAGCGGAGAGTTTGAAAGCCTGTGAATTACTCTAAAATTATCTTATGATGACTTACAATGACTTCTTAGACGATGCTCCAAGGAAACCAGAACCCCAAACTTCAGTGCATCAACACAATTTTGTTTTAATTTTCGACGCCCCCATCGCCTGCTGCAAACTTGGGTCGGGATTGTTCGCGAGCTCAGCTCCGGACGAATGATTGCTTTTGCTCAAGCGA
>JAKELH010000205.1:0-127471 GCA_021525015.1 Lactarius pseudohatsudake
GTAGTCAAAGTGACGCCAATGGAAACTTTGTCGACGCACTACCATCTTTTCCAGGGCGAGTTCGGGGCCGCCGATCTCGGTGTTAGTGCGAGTGTCAATTCGAGCGCCGCTGCCATCTTCGCGTCCGCTTCTCCGCCGGGAGGTAGCGTCGAGTCGCTGCTACAAGCATCATCATTCCCATCAACAGCGCGCTGTCCCTGCGCAATGCGAGTCGGCCAGGGCTAGGGCCAAGACCGAGAGAAGAAGCATCCGGGCTCGAGTCGCGACGTAACAGGGCGGACGCGGGCAGTTTGGCGCTGTATCGCGCGCTCAACTTGAACACCGGGCAGATGGGTTGGACTACCTGCATCGCAGCGACGTCGTGCATTGCGACTTCAAGGCGGCGAACATCCTCACGACCAAGACTGGGAACGTAAAGCTATCAGACTTTGGCGTCTCGCTCAACCTGCCAGTGCGCGCGATGGAGCGCGAGATCAAGGACGTCACGGGCACTCCGAACTGGATGGCCCCTGAAGTCATCGAGGTCAAAGGCGCGTCGCCCAAGTCCGACATTTGGTCCCTTGGATGCACGGTTATCGAATCGTTGACGGTACGCCCGCCTTATGGGATATCGAGAATGCCATGACAGGTGACCGGACTGGTGTTGCTCAGCGTTTCCGCAGTCGTTAACCCAAAGGAAACGCACAGTGATGTTCCGGATAGTCGAAGACAAGTCTCCACCGACTCCTGAACGCTTTTCTAGTCCGCTTGTCGCGTTCCTCAAGGAGTGTTTCCACGAGGGTTCGTCGATGCAACCGAGCGCGGAGCAACTATTTGAGAATGAGGTGGTGACAATATCTGTAGGAGCGGAAAGGCTAAATTCGCGGATTTTTCAAAGGACTTGGGGCCGCATACCTTTCCCTCGGCTGGTAAATGCAGACTGCAAAAGAACGGCTCGGCACGACAGTTGATGGCAAATATCGAGCTCGACTCCCCGATTCCCGTGTATGCAGGCCAGCCGTTTGACGGTGACATGGCGATGCTGTCCAGCTCGCCCAGTCACCATTCTTTTACAGGCAGCGCATCACCAGTCCTCCCTGAAGTTCCGCAAAGCGAAGCAGACCTCTTTGAAATACGCGAACATACCCTCGTCAAGACGACCTCTGGCAAATGTCCGTCTTCCGCTACCACACAACGTGAACTTGAACTTGACCTGAGGGCTGATCGATATATAGCTGTCAACTTTCACGTATGCATGGAGCCGGCTAAGAAGGAGCGCGGTGCTTTGTTCACACTGCAGCATCATTGCCTACTCCAAGTACGCAGGCTGTGCAGCGCTGACTTACGACCTCGTTCGAATCTGCTCACGCATGCGCATTTCGCGGAGCGCTGCAACACTCCCGCCGAGTTCTTCACACGCCTGCCGAACCACCATCCTACGAGCGCGAGCTCGTCTCAAGGCAGCCTCCACCGTGATCGTGACCAGCGAGAACGGGAGCGCGCGAAATCCACCGATAGCGTATAAGGTCCTCTCGCCACAACGCTCACGTGCCTCACCCGACACACTCCAACATCCGTCTCACTCGCCGCCGCTACACCGCCTCCTCATTCACACCCGCAAGCCAAAGCGACCGGCGTAATATCGGAGGGGAACGTCATCCGGCGGAAACTGTCCATCTTCCTCACGCGCCAGCGAGAACCGCAACTGGCGGGTAATGCGCACCTGAGAGAACGCCCGCAGTCGATCTCGAGTGTCGGCTCGTCATGCGCGAACTCGCCGCAGTCGCAATCGCTACAATCGAACAGCTTGCGTAGCTTACAGGCGGTCGTAGCCGGCTATTAGCAGCGCGTCCTCGACGAGCCGGGCCGCGCGTCTTTCCGTCTACAGCAGTTCTACCGCGACAACGGCTTCGTCGTTCATCGATGCTGCGGCTGACGTTGCGGGTGCCCCGTGAGTACCGGTGCCGGATACTGCTGCGCCGACGGTCGTTTCGCGGAATAAGAAGACACTCGGGATGATGACGATGACGAGGCGCGCGCGTGGTGACATGTCCAGGGCTTCGAACGGCGGGAACTGCTCTATCCACTGAGAGATGGTAGATGAATGCGATTTTCCTTTATTCGCGGCGGCGTCGCGCCATTCCCCGTCCGCCCCAAAATTTCTTGACCGCTTCTTAACCGTTGTCAGTTGTGTGTGTCTTCCCAGGACTGGATCTCCGCGGGCTTGTGTGTCTGATTCTGCCTGTTGTATGTACTCCCAACTTGTACTATCTAGATTTTTACCTTCATCTCATCTTCGTCCTCCATTTCTCCACCATTCATCCCCACCTCTGCCGGCCATCCATCACTATACTCCTTGCAATCCGACGGCTTCACCACATTCACGGTAATATATCCTTTCACCGCCACCTAGCTAGCTTCCGTATCTGATTAATTACAACTTGAGAAAACAAAGAACTCGGACATCATAAGCACCAATCACGTCAACTTCCCTCACCTGCAGCGGGACGGCGACGTCGAGATATAAGACAACCTTAGAGCTCTAGACCCTCCGCCGCGCGGGCCTCCCTCTAACCCAGCGGGCGGCAGTGACCTAGATGATTCATGCATTAGTGGTTTGTGACAAAAAAATCACGTCGGATTGTTTACGAGCCGAGGCAGTGCGGGCGTCACCTGGCAAACCTCGTGGCGAGCTATTCTTGATCTGGTGTTCCCACTCGGCCGCCTCTCACCAGATCTCACCAGCGGTGCCAGTATCATACCCCAGGCGTCTCCTCGCTGTTGTTGCAATGTCTCAGACACCTTCCACCGCCTCCTCTTCTTCCAGTCTCCAGGCCATCTTTAATGCTTCCATTAAAGAGTATCAGAAGAAGACGAAGAAAGACCTCCTCCTGCATCCGTTGATGGGCCAGTTACAGACCTGCAACTCTCCCGCCGACATCCTGGCCGTCCTGCGCACTCAAGTCCAACAGTTCGAACAATCTACATCCGGCGATGACAAATTGACGAAATGGTTGATTCCGACTGTCAACGTCCTTTATGCTTTCTCCGGCGCGCTGGGCGAGGGCGTCGGACTGGTGAGTCCTATTGCGACGACCTTCTACGATCTACCCTCTGATATCATATTTCTAGGTGTTCTCACCTGCGAAAGTTATTTTCGCTGGTGCTGGGGTCCTCCTCTTGGTAGTTATTGTCCTAGATCACCCTTACTCCGATTGCTCTGACACCGAACGTACACAGGCGGCGAAGGACGTTGCTGCGAGCCAAGATGCGCTCATTGATATCTTCGAGCGCATCGAAAGCTTCTTCAGACGGCTCGAGGAGTATAGCGAGGTGCCGACGACGGAGGCGATGAAGGACATCATCGTGAAGATAATGGTCGAGGTGCTTGGGATATTTGGAGTTGTGACGAAGGAGATAAAGCAGGGGCGAACGAGTGAGTCGTTCCGGGGCGACACGTTGCCAGTCGCTGATAGAGATTCAGAGAGATATCTGAAGAAATTAATCGGAAGGAGGGACGTCGAGGACGCGTTGGTCCGACTGGATAGATTGACGCAGCAGGAGGTGCAGATGGCGATTGTGCAAGTCCTGAAAATCTCACATCACGTCAAGGACGGAGTAGAGGCTGTTGGTGACAAGGTCGACCTGGCTATTAAGGGTACGTTCAACATGCTAGCTACTCACAAATACCTTAAACGCATATACGACTAGATGGCATGGAAACGAAAGCTCTATTGCAACAGACGGCGAACAATATCGATGCGGAATGGCGTTCGTGGTTCTTTAGCTTCGCTTACTTGCTGAGACCGAGATTGTTGCAGGGAGCCGGATACGGACAACGCACCGAAAGTGGCTGTCTCCGCCGGACCCATCCACTAATCAAAATATTGCGTCCACCGCTCAACATGAAGGGACGGCGACATGGTTCTTCAAGGGAAGTATATTCATGGAATGGAAGTCCAAGTCGACCGCATCCTTACTGTGGATCCACGGGAAACGTGCGCCTTCTCTCCCTTCACGTTCTCCCAGATATTGATCGTCTCGAATCACTGTAGCGGGCTCAGGGAAGAGCATCCTTTGGTTCGTTGTCGTTTGTCGGGTTCACCCCTTAGGAACTTACAACACCAACCAGCTCCGCAATCATCCAGGACATCACGGCGTTGTGGGAGGCTGAACTAGCCATTATGGCGTATTTCTATTTTGATTTCAGGGACACCGATAAACAAAACCTCCATAACATGCTTCCCTCGCTTCTAACTCAGCTCTCCACTCGTTCCAACAGTTGTTGCGACATACTCTCCCGGATTTATAAGACACACGACGATGGCGCACGTCAGCCGAGCACCAGCACGATGATTGTGTGTCTTAAAGAGATGCTCGCACTGCCTGGCCAAGGCCCGATCTACATCATCTTGGACGCGCTAGATGAATGCCCCAATACCTCTGGAATTCCACCCGCCCGCAGACAAGTCCTTGATCTCATAATGGACCTTGTCAGCCTCCAGCTTCCGAATCTACATATATGTATCACCAGCCGTCCGGAAAATGACATCCGATCCGCGCTTGAACCCCTAACATTTTACCCGGTCTCGATTCATGAACAAAGTGGACAAAAGAAGGATATTGAAGACTATATCAGATCAGTCGTTTATGAGGGCTCGGATACGGCGATGAGGAGATGGAGGGATAAGGATAAAGAGCTGGTCATTGAGACGCTCACGGAAAGAGCTGACGGGATGTAAGCGCGACTAACTAAGAATGTGCCAATGACGCTTGCTGACTATTGGCAGGTTTCGTTGGGTTTTCTGTCAGCTAGAAGTGTTACAACATTGCTTTCCACAAAGCATCCGGCGAACGCTCAACGAATTGCCGAAATCCTTGGATGGGACATATGAGCGGGTGTTGAAGGAGATTGGGATGGCCAACCGAGACCACGCTCATCGACTCTTACAATGTCTCACTGCGGCTGCTCGGCCGCTACGTGTCCAGGAACTCGCAGAAATACTTGCGCTTGACTTTGAAGGGGCCAAAGGAACGACGCCGGAATTGAAGGAGGACTGGCGGTGGGAGGATCGGCAACAAGCTGTGCTGTCTACTTGCTCCAGCTTGATCACCGAAGTCGACGATGGCGATTCCCGGGTCGTTCAGTTCTCGCATTTTTCGGTCAAGGAATTCTTGACTTCTGATCGACTTGCTACTTCCAAAGGAGACGCCTCATACTTTCATATCATTCCCGAGCCGGCACACACGACTCTCGCCCAGGCCTGCTTGGGTATTCTACTCCAGTTGGACGGCGGCTCGAACAATGACCAGGTCGAAGGTAGCTTTCCGTTGGCGAGATATGCTAGTCAACATTGGGTGAAGCATGCGCAGTTCGGAACGGTGTCGTCACGCATAGAAGACGGAATGCGACGTCTCTTTGACTCAGCCAAGCCACATTTTGCCGCGTGGGTCCGGTTGCACGACATCGACGATCGCTGGACAGAGTTCGGAGATCGCCCCGAAGATCGTGGATCTCCACTGTATTATGCATCGTTGTGCGGATTTCGTGATCTGGCAGCGCACATCATCGTCGAGCATCCTGAGCAAGTAAATGCGAGGGGTGGTGAAAATCACAGTCCACTGGCCGCGGCATTGCACAAGAGACACTTCAAGGTGGCAGAGTTATTATACCGGCATGGTGCGGCCGTGGATGTTACTGACGACCTCGATAATCGGACTCCACTATATGCCGCATCAGAGGAAGGATCTCAGGCTATCGATGTCACGCGGTGGTTACTCGATCACGATGCAGATCCGAATTCGCAGCTAGACGATCACTCGACTCCCATTCATGCAGCTGCAGATTTTGGGCACCTTGAAGTTGTGCGTCTGCTGCTTGACCGTGGCGCGAACGCAGAGGCCAAGACGAAGGATGGATTGACCCCATTGCACCTGGCGTCATCCGACGGCAATACAGAGCTCGTGCGCTTGCTGCTCGACCACGGCACAAATGCACATGTTGAGGACAACAATGGATGGACTCCGTTGTACCATGCGTCATTCAAAGGCAATACAGAGACTGCGCGCTTTCTGCTCGACCGTGGCGCGAGTGCAGATGCCAAGGACAAGGAAGGAAGGACCCCATTCCAGGTCGCATCAGGAGAGACAATATGTTGACAGAGCATGGCAGACAACGAGACAGAGTGCTATAGGTTGCTTCATAAATGTATGTCGAGTCATTGTGTATCATGATGTGGGTCCCTTCTGGCTATCCGTGTGATGTATGACTATATGACGCATGATGTCACCGACCAGTCCGCTAACAAAACCCTTTTTCGCTGTCTCGCTCATTGATGACTACCCTCGTTCTCCCATACCGTTCATCATTGAGCAGATCGTCACTCTGCTCACTTCGCGTCGCGTTTGTTCCTTAAATATTCACCCCAAGATCTTTGCAAGAGCCACCATCCAAAGAAAAGAGACCCCGGACGGAGGTCCGATTTCGAGTGCGGATCCTGTCCCTCCAGAACGATCATCCGTAGCTTGCGACCCCTAGTTTCTGACCCCGTCGAGATCTTTCTTTCTTTACGTCCGTCTGATGGCTCTCAAGCTCACAGACCGCTCTGACATGGGGCACTTCCACGGTCTTGGACCAAGTTCGAATCGAGGCGCTCTTTTGGCTTGCATCGATCCGAAACCTCCCACCAAATGCAGGTCCTCATGGAATACAGAGACAGGAACCAGGGGAGAATACGCACAAGGAAGTGGGATGCCGAAGGCCAAGGAAGAGCGAAGACAGCGCAATCCCATCGTGTTCGAGGACGTTCTCCTTCCGGACAAAACCACTTTTAGGAGCAATACAGGGAGCGTCTTGTGGAAACAAGGTTCGTTCCACTATCCTTGTTCGCTCCCTCGTGCTGTTATTTGAATGCTTGAGACTGGTGCACTGCCCTCCTCCCCCTAAAGAGCCCATCCTCCGTGACTTAACTTACTTCGACGAGCGTGGTGCCCCTCCTGCACCACGTACTTAATTTTTCAGTGTCAGGTTTCTATCTCTGGTCTGGCAGCAGCGACGCTTCCCAGAGGGACGCCATGACCAATTCGACCATGGGAAGCGCAGCCAGGCTCACGTCCTCAAACTCGGGTGCGTGCTCCGGGTACCAAGGGTACTGCTGATTTCTCATTCCCGTCGGGAATGGGCAAATCAGGAACTAGACTTATTGCACTCGCACTGAGCCCCTTCGTGCGCAACGGGACATCCCCGTGCCGTACCGTTTCTGTGCAAGAACGTCCGCGGTCCGCCATCGCCCCAACCACCGTTACTGTCGCAACTCTCGATGGGCTCTCCCCACGCTGCGCCAGGTCGGCGTGCGCGGCACTGATGTGCCAGACGTGCCGCTCGTTGTGAACTGTGTCTACCGCCCGATGCTAGTACGCCCTATAGCTCACAACGCTGACGGCTCTCGCGACGGCGCTGCATGCCGTGGCAGAGCTGGGGGCTGAAGACGTTCTGTGGGAGTTCTTGCAGGGGTGGATCGCGTCGGGGCGGCGAGTATGGAGCGTTGGTGAGGACTTGTTGAGTGCGTGCTCGACGTGGGTCGGCTGGCAGGAGACGTGAGGCCGTAATCGCTACATTAAGAGGCGGTACTGCGGTAAAGCGTCCTCGGGTGTGCATGGTTCCATTTATTGGAGGGAGTGTGTATGATACGTTTACGTGCCTCTAACCTACGACTGTCTTAGGTTTCTTGACAATGCCGTGAACGACATCGACCGTGAAACTCGTGATAGAAGGTCAACCAACGCTGGGAGGAGGCGGCCCCGTGGCTTGGCCGGGGAGCGAGAACGACATTCAACGACGCTCATAGATGCGCGAATACGTTCGTTGTTTGTTTACTCAGTCGTCTGTTATGACACGGATGGTATATACGTGGATAAATACATTCCCTGGTGAGGCCGGTGAGGTCCAGCTGACGTATTCGCATATCGTGCTTCCCCGCCCCCATTTACTTGTCCGAAGAATTCGACCTTCTTTATTACAGCATGAACTTTTCGGTCAACAGTTACGCAAACTACTATCCTATTCCTACCTACCCACCGCTTGTTTCATTCCCGTGACCAGAGAGAAGAAAACATCTTGAGAAAATGAGGGCCCGGGGTACCGATTGACCGAGAACTCGAACCGAGACTGCGAGTGTGAATCCGACCAATCCTCGTAACTTACCCGCGACCTTTCATACAGAGGTACCCAAACGTCGATATCCAAACACTCTACTTGTCTACCTCGACCTGAAACTCCAAGTCGGTGACGGGAAGTCGGACTCCCGTACCTGTGTTTTGAAAACAATAACTATAATTCTGGGCCGAAGATATCCACGAGGTCATTGTGGCTGTGCGGGCGTCAACTGCCAAATCATTCTGGCGCCCTCTTGCCATCTCTCCTCTGCCAGTGTCGTACCCTCAGACGCCTCTCCTCGCTGTTGCCGCCATGTCTCAGACACCTCCTATAGCTTCCTCTTCTTCCAATTTCCAGACCGTCTTTTATGCTTCCATGAAAGAGTATAAGAAGAAGACGAAGAAAGACCTTCTCGAACATCCGTTGATGGCCCAGTTGCAGACCTGCAATTCTTCCACCGATATCCTGGCCATCCTACGCACTCAAGTCCAACAATTCGAGCAATCTATGTCCGGCGATGACAAGTTGACAAAATGGTTGAACCCGACTGTCAATGTCCTTTATGCGTTCTCCGCGACGCTTGGAGAGGGCGTCGGACTGGTGAGCCCCATTTAATCGATCCTTCTACGATCTACCAATTGACATCATATTTCTAGGTATTCTCGCCTGCTAAAGTGATTTTCGCAGGTGCCGGGGTCCTCCTCTTGGTAGCTATTATCCTGGATCTCCCTTACTCGGACTGTACTGATTCCGAGCGTACGCAGGCGGCAAAAGAAGTTGTTGCGAGCCAAGATGCGCTCGCCGATATCTTCGAGCGCATTGAGAGCTTCTTCAGACGGCTCGAGACATATACCGAGGTGCCGACGACGGAGGCGATGAAGGACACCATCGTGAAGATAATGGTCGAGGTGCTTGGGATATTTGGGATTGTGACGAAGGAGATGAAGCAGGGACGAGCGAGTGAGTCGATCCAGGATGACACTTTCTCGTCGCTGATAGAAATTCAGAGAAATATCTGAAGAAATTAATCGGAAGGAGGGATATCGAGGACGCGCTGGGCAGACTGGATAGATTGACGCAGCAGGAGGTGCAGATGGCGATTGTGCAGGTGCTGCAAGTCTCACACGATGTCAAGCATGGAGTTCAAACCGTCGGCGACCAAGTAAAGGACGTCGATGACAAGGTCAAGGTCCTGGTCAATCTGGCTATTGAGGGTACGTTCAGTTAACCACCCACAACGATATCGTAAATCTATACACGTCTAGACGGCAAGGAAACAAAGGCTCTTGTGCAACAGACAGCAAACAATATGGACGACGAAAAGCGTTCGTGATTCTATAACTCCGTTGATCTTGCTTGTTGAGACCGAAATGCCACTGCAGGGAGCCGAGCACGGAAGGACCACCGAGCGTGGCTGTCTCCTCCAGACCCGTCCACTAATCAAAATATCGCGTGCACCACTCAACATGAAGGCACGGCGACGTGGTTCTTCCAAGGAAGTATATTCATGGAATGGAAGTCTAAGGCCACCACATCCTTGTTGTGGATCCACGGGAAACGTGCGCCTTTATGTCCCTTCACATCCTCCCAGATTTTAATCGTCTCGAATCATTGTAGCGGGCTCAGGGAAGAGCATCCTTTGGTTCGTTATCATTTGCCGAGTTCACCGCTCAGGAACTTACATCGCCAACTAGCTCCGCAATCATCCAAGACATAATGGCGTTGCGGGAGGCTGGCGTAGCATCCATGGCGTATTTCTATTTTGATTTCAGGGACACCGATAAACAACATCTCCGCAACTTGCTTCCCTCGCTTCTAACTCAGCTCTCCACTCGTTCCGAAAGCTGTTGCGACGTACTCTCCCGCATTTACAAGACACACGACGACGGCGCACGTAAGCCCGGCACCAGTACGCTGATTGCGTCTCTCAAAGAGATGCTCGCGCCACCTGGCCAAGGCCCAATCTACATCATCCTGGACGCGCTGGACGAATGCCCCAATACCTCTGGAATTCCACCCGCTCGCAAACAGGTCCTTGACCTCTTGAAGGACCTCGTCGGCCTCCAGCTTCCAAATCTACATATATGTATTACCAGCCGTCCAGAGTCCGACATCCGATCCGCGCTTGAGCCCCTAGCATTTCACCCGGTCTCGATTCATGATCAAAGTGGACAAAAGAAGGATATTGAAGACTACATCAGATCAGTCGCTTACGCGGACTCGGATACAGCGATGAGGAGATGGAGGGATAAGGACAAAGAACTGGTTATTGAGACGCTCACGGATAGAGCTGATGGAATGTCAGCGCGAATAAGAATGTGCCAATGACGCTTGCTGACTACTCGACAGGTTCCGTTGGGTGTTCTGTCAGCTGGAAGTATTACAACATTGCCTTCCACAAAGCATCCGGCGAACGCTCAACGAATTGCCGAAATCATTGGACGAGACATATGAGCGGGTGTTAAAAGAGATCGGGATGGCCAACCGAGACCATGCACGTCGTCTCTTACGATGTCTCACTGCGGCTACTCGGCCGCTGCGTGTCGAGGAGTTAGCAGAAATACTTGCGCTTGACTTTGGTGAAGTCGAAGGAGCGACACCGAAGTTGAACGAGGATTGGCGGTGGGAAGATCGACAACGAGCTGTGCTCTCTACGTGCTCAAGCTTGGTCACCGAAGTCGACAATTGGAACTCCCGGGTCATTCAGTTTTCGCATTTTTCGGTCAAGGAATTCTTGACTTCCGATCGCCTTGCCACTTCCAAAGGAGACGCTTCGTACTTTCATATCACCCCCGAGCACGCACACACGACTCTCGCCCAGGCTTGCTTGGGAACTCTTCTCCAGTTGGACGGCAACGCGGACGATAACCCGGTCGACGATGGATTCCCGTTGGCGGGATATGCCAGTCAGCATTTGGTGGAGCATGCGCAGTTCGGAAATGTGTCTTCACGCATAGAAGATGGGATGCGGCGTCTTTTTGACTCAACCAAACCACATTTTTCCGCGTGGCTCGAGTTGCACAACATCGACCGTCGCTGGTATGACTTCGGAGATCCCCCCGCAGATCGTGGATCTCCACTGTATTATGCATCGTTGTGTGGATTTCATGACCTGGCAGCGCAAATCATCGTCGAGTATCCCGAGCAAGTAAATGCGAGGGGCGGTCAAAATCACAGTCCACTGGTGGTGGCATTGCACAAGAGACACTTTAAGGTGGCAGAGCTATTACACAGCCATGGCGCAGCCGTGGATGTTATCGATGACGAATTGAATCGAACTCCACTACATGCTGCATCGCAGGGTGGACGTATCGATCTCGTGCGGTGGCTACTCGACCATGGCGCAGATGCGAATTGGCGACAACACAATCACCGGACTCCAATTCATTTCGCCGCACGAGACGGACACCTAGAGGTGGTTCGGATGCTACTGGGGCACAACGTACGCATCGACACTACGGACGACGAAGGCCGTACTCCATTGCACTGGGCTTCAAAATATGGTCACGTGGAGATCGCGAAGCTATTACTCCAACATGGGGCGGACATGAACGCACCGGATAAGGACGACTCGACGCCATTACATCTGACGTCATCGCTTAAGGTTGTGCATCTACTGCTTGACCTCGGTGCGAACGCGGAGGCCAAGAAGGACGGCAGGACCCTATTGCACCTGGCGTCATCCGAAGGCAAGACCGAGATCGTGCGCTTGCTCCTCGACCACGGTGCAAATGCACATGCCAGGGACAACGATGGATGGACTCAGTTGCACCATGCGTCATCCAAAGGCGATACAGAGACTGTGCGTTTGCTGCTCGACCGTGGCGCGAGTTCAGATGCCGAGGACAAGGACGGAAGGACCCCGCTTCAGGTTGCATCAGGAGAGGGATACAGCGCAATCGTACAGATGTTGACGGAGCATGGTGGACCCATAGATTCAGATAGTGTGCTATAGGTTACTCTACCGTGACACCCTTCTGCCTGTATTCATATGGGCCTACTCGGAACGTAATGCGTATTTATTATGAGCTGTAACCACGCAACGGGAAACGAATGTCCAACGATACAAGTCCAACGATACAAGGTAAATTTAAAGCACAGTGGTGTCACGCAGTCGGAGAGTCATTGCTATATTTTCTGTAGGTGCTGATGGGGTGATGCTTGCGGAAAGACCAAACGTACGCGGCTCACGACCTGGCTCACGACATTGTTTTATTCGATCGATGTGATGACCTGATACTGAATGTAAATCCTCGGAAACCGGTCCGCCTCAGACGTAGATCGTACCCATCGCGTACGTTCTTTAATTCTTCCTTCCCAATATTTCTGCAAGACCTACGATCTGAAGAAAAAAACAATCTTCGTTGGCCAATGGTCTCGGATCGAGACTCGACTTCGAGTGTGGACACCGTTTCTCCAGGACCAATCGCCCTTCCGCAGGGCGTGTCCCTAGTTTCCGACCCCGACCATGAAATCTTCCTTCTCTACACATGGCAACATGCGCTTCCCGTCTGCATCGAGCTGAAACTCCGCCATTGCTACATACGAGCCCGTAGAATACAGAGACAGGTGCTGCGCCAAGTCGACGTTCGCCGCGCTGAGGTGCCAGATGTGCTGCTCGTCGTGGACCGTGTCTTCCACCCATATATTGGTATGCCCTGTGCTCGCGACGCGGACCGCTCTCGCAATTGTGCAGCACACCTCTGCCGTGGTCGTGGCCGAGCTGCGGGCCGAAGATGTTCTGCGAGAGTTCTTACAAGGGTAGATCGCGCTAGTGTAGCGGGTATGGAGCGCCGGTGAGGACTTGTTGGGTGCGCGCTGCGGAATGTGGATCGGTTGGGGGCGAGACGTGAGGCCGTTATTCCTGCACGACGATGCATGAAGAGGTGGTAACGCCTGCGATAGAAGCGTCCTCATTCGCAATACCGTACGCAAGAAGAAAAAGGTTAGTTTCGATTGTGAAGGAAGTTGACGCAATGTTGTATTGGAAAGAGGGTGAGCCCATGACTTGGGATGAACATTGACAGGCTCAGGACTAAAACCAACCCGTCTGCGCTGGGTGAACCGCATATACTGACACAGTCCCGCAGGCTATTGCCTTGACCAACTTCAGGCACTAGGATACAGTGTGCCTCTAACCACGACGCACCGGAGTTCTTGTCAATATTGTGTTAGGTCGTCGTCTATAGCTCATAGTTTATTGCGGGAAATTGTGCCCAGCTCTTGGGTCATTACAGCCCGAGAACAATAATTACCCTACTGCAAGCGCAACGCCGCAACCTTTCCTGGCGAGTATCTCGACGTCGAAATCGCGGACATTATCTCGACCTCAGGCTGGAACTGTGGAACTCATCACTGCACTCAGGATTCCCTCCAAAGTAGCCAGTGACAAGGATGATCTCCACACCGCTGGTTTTGAAAACATTGTCGGCCTGTCTAAAAGTGGAGGCTGTGTGGGCGCTACCCGCCAAACACCGTGGCAAAAGATTCGAGCGTTCCAATCAGCCGCTCCTCAGACGACTCTCCTCGCTGCTGCTGTCATGTCTCAGACACCTCCCGCAGCTTCCTCTTCAAATCTACAGGCCATCTTCTATGCTTCCATGAAAGAGTATGAGAAGAAGACGAAGAAAGACCTGCTCGCGCATCCGTTGATGGGCCAGTTGCAGACCTGCAACTCTCCCACCGACATCCTGGCCGTCCTACGCACTCAAGTCCAACAGTTCGAGCAATCAACGTCTAACGATGACAAATTAACGAAGTGGTTGAACCCGACCGTCAATGTCCTTTATGCGTTCTCCGCGGCGCTCGGCGAGGGCGTCGGGCTGGTGAATCCCCTTCCGGCGGTCCACCTACGATCCTCACTCTAATATCGTATTTCCAGGTGTTCTCACCTGCGAAGGTCATTTTCGCTGGAGCTGGTGTCCTTCTTTTGGTAGTTATCGTCCTAGATCTCCCTCACGGACTGTTCTGATTCCGAACGTACACAGGCGGCAAAGGATGTTGTTACGAGCCAAGATGCGCTCGTCGATATCTTTGAGCGCATTGAGAACTTCTTCAGACGGCTCGAGGAGTACAGCGAGGTGCCGACGACAGAGGCGATGAGGGACATCATCGTGAAGATAATGGTCGAGGTGCTTGGGATATTTGGGATTGTGACGAAGGAGATAAAGCAAGGACGAGCAAGTGAGTCGATCCGTGATGACGCGTTGCCCGTCGTTAATATATATTCAGAGACATACCTGAAGAAATTAACCGGAAGGAGGGATATCGAGGACGCACTTGTCAGACTGGATAGGTTGACGCAACAGGAGGCCCAAATGGCGATTGTGCAGGTGCTGAAAGTCGCACACCATGTGAAGGATGGAGTGCAAACCGTCGGAGAGCAAGTACAGGGCGTCGATAACAAAGTAACAGGCATTGACGACAAAGTAAAAGACGTCGACGACAAGGTCGACCTGGCAATTGAGGGTACGTTTATCACGTTAGCTACTCACAAATACCATAATAAACCCATATACGGCTAGATGGCAAGGTAGTCAAATTGACGACAATGGAAACGAAAGCTCTGGTGCAACAGACGGCAAACAATATCGACGAAGAAAAGCGTCCGTGATTCTTCAGCCCCGCTTCACTTTCTCGCAGTTGCAGAGACTGAAATGCCACTGCAGGGAGCCGTGTACGGACGAACCACCGAGCGTGGCTATCTCCGCCGGACCCATCTACCAATCAGAATATCGCGTCCACCGCTCAACATGAAGGGACGGCGACATGGTTCTTCAAGGGAAGCATTTTCATGGAATGGAAGTCCAAGTCGACCACGTCCTTGTTGTGGATCCACGGCAAGCGTGCGCCCTTCTCTCCCTTCTTCTGCCAGATATTGATTGTCTCTTATCATTGTAGCGGGCTCGGGGAAGAGTATCCTTTGGTTCGTTATCATTTGTCGAGTTCACCCCTAGGAACTTACAACACCAACTAGCTCTGCAATCATCCAAGACATAATGGCGTTGCGGGAGGCTGGACTAGCATCCATGGCGTATTTTTATTTCGATTTCAAGGACACCGATAAACAACATCTCCGCAACATGCTTCCTTCGCTACTTACACAGCTCTCTGCTCGTTCCGACAGTTGTTGCGATATACTCTCCCGCATTTACAAGACGCACGACGATGGCGCACGTAAGCCCAGAACCAGCACGCTGATTGCGTGTCTTAAAGAGATGATTGCACTCCCTGGCCAAGGACCAATTTACGTCGTCTTGGACGCGCTGGATGAATGCCCCAATACATCTGGAATTCCGTCCTCCCGCAAACAAGTCCTCGATCTCTTGAAGGACCTCGTCGGCCTCCAGCTCTCAAATCTTCACATTTGTGTCACCAGCCGTCCGGAGATCGACATCAGAGCCGCGCTTGAGCCGCTGGCATTTCACCCAATCTCGATTCACGAGGAGAGTGGACAAAAGAATGATATTGAAGACTATATCAGATCTGTCGTTTACGCGGACTCAGATACGGCTATGAGGAGATGGAGGGATAAGGATAAAGAGCTGGTCATCGAGACGCTGACAGAAAGAGCTGATGGAATGTAAGCGTGTTTAACGATATTGACGACACTTGCTGAGTATTTGACAGGTTCCGTTGGGTGTTCTGTCAGTTGGAGGTGCTGCAACATTGCCTTCCGCAAAGCATCCGGCGAACGCTTAACGAATTGCCGAAATCTCTGGACGAGACGTATGAGAGGGTATTGATGGAAATCGGGATGGCCAACCGAGATCACGCTCATCGCCTCTTACAATGTCTCACTGCGGCTGCTCGGCCGCTACGTGTCGAGGAGCTAGCAGAAATACTTGCGCTTGACTTTGAGGCCGAAGGAGCGACACCAAAGTTGAACGAGGACTGGCGGTGGGAGGATCGGCAACGAGCTGTGCTATCTACTTGCTCCAGCTTGATCACTGAAGTCGACGACGGTGATTCCCGGGCCATCCAGTTTTCGCATTTTTCGGTCAAGGAATTCTTGACTTCCGATCGACTTGCCACTTCCAAAGGAGATGCATCATACTTCCATATCACCCCCGAGCCTGCACACACGACTCTCGCCCAGGCTTGCATTGGTACTCTACTTCAGTTGGACGGGAGTGCCGACGATAACCAGGTCGAAGATAGATTTCCGTTGGCGAGATATGCCAGTCAGCATTGGGTGGAGCATGCGCAGTTCGGAATGGTGTCGTCACGCATAGAAGATGGGATGCGGCGTCTTTTTGACTCGGCCAAGCCACATTTTTATGCGTGGCTCCAGGTGCACGACATTGACGATGGCTGGGTTCATTTCAGATTTTCCAGCGCGACCCCACCTCGTGGATCCCCACTGTACTATGCTTCGTTGTGCGGGTTTCGTGACCTGGCAGCGCACATCATTGTTCCAGAGCAAGTAAATGCGAGGGGTGGCCGTAATCACACCCCACTGGTGGCGGCATTATACAAGAGACACTTCGAGGTGGCAGAGCTATTACACCGGCGTGGCGCAGCCGTGGACGTTACCGACGACTACGACTATCGGACTCCGCTTCAAGCTGCGTCGGTTCACGGACTTATCGATGTCGCGCGATGGTTACTCGACCACGGCGCTGATGCGAATTCGCAACAACACAATCACTGGACTTCAATCCATTTGGCCGCAGAGAATGGACACCTGGAGGTTACTCGGATGTTGCTGGGCCGCAGAGTACGCATCAACGCAGCGACCAACGAAGGCCGTACTCCATTGCACCAGGCATCGAATAACGGTTACGTGGAGATTGTGAGGCTATTGCTCCAACATGGTGCGGGAATCGGCGCACAAGATAAGGACGACTCGACGCCATTACATTTGGCATCATCTAATGGGGAGGTTGAAGTTGCACGTCTACTGCTTGACCATGGCGCGAACGCAGGTGCCGAGAACAAGAATGGAAGGACCCCATTGCACGAGGCGTCATCTAAGGGCGAAACAGAGACCGTGCGCTTACTTCTCGATCATGGCGCGAACGCAAATGCCGAGGACAAGGTCGGATGGACTTCGTTGCACCTGGCGTCATTGAACGGCAAAACAGAGACCGTGCGCTTACTGTTAGACTATGGCGCGAATGCCGACGCCAAGGACAAGGAAGGAAAGACCCCATTCCAGGTCGCATCGGGAGACGCAACCATACAGAGGTTGACGGGGCATGGTGGGCAATTAGATAGAGTGCTATAGGCTACCCGATAAATTTATGTCGAGTCACTGTGATAGCATGGAGGTCCCTTCTACGGATTCTGTACAGTATTATGGAACCTGGCCGGTCTCTGCCGGAGAGGCGGCACGTGCTCGTTCCTCTTTTCGTGCTGCCATCAGTCTGTGTCTGGACTGGGTCAAGGAACTGGACACTTTTCTTCGCCCGTCTGCCACGCCGAGTAATTGCCAAAGGGTCGATGATGAGATATCGATGAGGCCCTATGTTTTCTGACCTTCATCAGCTCGCTCCCGGAGGGCCCCACCCACTTGTCGCGACCTTGCCTCGGAAACGCAAATCCCTCATCGAGGCCTCATTTCCGATCGCGAAGCACTTCGCGCCTCCGCCCATTTTATTTCCAATCTACCAGCCATTTGTTTTCCTGTACCAGGCGCCGGTCCCCTCCCCTCCCGGCGCCATACCGAACGTACGACGGAGAGCAAGCCAGTGACCCTTCCTGGGCCCGGTGGCCCTGCTGCACCACGTACTTGATTTTTCAGTGTTGCGGGTAGGGAAGGAACGAGACTTCTCGCACACGCACCCTTCGTGCGCAAATACACCCCCACGGACATCTGACTCCCTCCCCGCGCTCGTCGCTCCTGCGCAGGAATATCCTCTCCACCTCCGCCTCCGCTTCAGTGACAGCTCTCGACTAGACTCTCCTCACGCTGCGCCAGGTCAACGTGCGCCGCCCCGGAACACCGGATGTGCTGCTCGTCGTGGGCTGTGTTTACAACCCGCCGCTGCGGTGGTCGTGGCCGAGTTGCGAGTTGAAGACGTCCAGAGTCCTTGCAGAGGTGGAGCGCGCTGGGGTGGCAGGTATGGAGCGTCGGTGAGGATTTGTTGGGGTGTTTGCTGGGGGATGGACGTGGGTTGGCTGGCGCGAGACCCGAAGTCATTCCTGTAGCGTGCGTGGTTCTATTTATTAGCGAGAGTGTATATGATATGTCTACGTCTAACTTACGATTGTAATCGGTTTCTTGACAATACCGAGAGCGAAAACAAAAATCCGGTATCGACCTCGAGAGTCGTGATCGTGATAGAGGAGTCCACGTGACTTGATACAGCACGACACTCGTATACTTACGCGCTTTAGAATACGTTGTTGTTTTTTCACTCAGTCTATCCATTACGACGCGGACAGGACCTACGCTTGGACCTACCCGGATAAATGCATTCGATGAAGAGTACATTATAGCGATGAGCTTGCCAGTGAGCAGGCTCAGTGAGGTCCAGCTAACGTATTCGTCGATGTCCCCGCCCGTTTGCCTATCCAACGAATTCGACCTAACATTCTTTCGCTCAACGTTGGTCAACAGTCGCGCAACCTACTGTCATCTCCCTACCTACCCTTTATCTGATTAATTCTCGTCACTTGAGAAGACACCCCATGAGAGCGCGCTTCAACTCAACCAGCTACTTTTTTTCTCGAAGAACCAAAGGAGCACCGATTGACCGCTGAACTCGAACCGGGACTGTGAACCCCAGTCTAAGAAACATTTATCGTAAGCCCAACGTTACCCCAACGTCGAGATCTCGGACATTCTGCTCGTCTGCCTCAGGCTCTGAATCCCCTCACCGCACTCAGATCTCCCTTCAAGTCGGCTACAGTAGTAGGATGCAGTAACTCCCACGCCTATATGGTGTCAAAAATTGTAATTTAAATTCTGGGCCTATCCACGGGGCTGTGCGGGCGTCAACTGCCAAACCATTCTGGCGCTCGCGTGCCCTGTGTCATCTGCTAGTACTGTCACCCGTATCATACCCTCAGACGCATCTCGTCGCTGCTGCCATGTCTCAGACACCTCCTGCAGCTTCCTCTTCTTCTAATCTCCAGGCCATCTTCTATGCTTCCATGAAAGAGTATGAGAAGAAGACGAAGAAAGACCTTCTCGCGCATCTGTTGATGGGCCAGTTGCAGACCTGCAACTCTCCCACCGACATTCTCGCCGTCCTTCGGACCCAGGTCCAACATTTCGAGCAATCTACGTCCAGCAACGACAAATTGACAAAATGGTTGAATCCGACTGTCAATGTCCTTTATGCGTTCTCCGCGGCGCTTGGCGAGGGCATCGGACTGGTGAATCCCGTTCCGACAGTCCGTCTACCATCCACCCACCCTCTGATACCATATTTCTAGGTGTTCTCACCTGCGAAAGTCATTTTCGCTGGAGCCGGTGTCCTTCTTTTGGTAGTTATCGTCCTAGATCTCCCTCACGGACTGTTCTGATTCCGAACGTACGCAGGCGGCAAAGGACGTTGTTGCGAGCCAAGATGCGCTCGTTGATATCTTCGAGCGCATTGAGAGCTTCTTCAGACGGCTTGAGGAGTATAGCGAGGTGCCAACGACGGAGGCGATGAGGGACATCATCGTGAAGATAATGGTCGAGGTGCTTGGGATATTTGGGCTTGTGACGAAGGAGATAAATCAAGGACGAGCAAGTGAGTCAATCCGTGATGATGTGTTGCCCGTCGCTGATAGGTATTCAGAGAAATACCTGAACAAATTGATTGGAAGGAGGGATATCGAAGACGCGCTGGTCCGACTGGATAGATTGACGCAGGAGGAGGTGCAGATGGCAATTGTACAAGTCCTGAAAGTTGCACACCAAGTGAAGGATGGAGTAACAACTGTCAGCGGCCAGGTACAGGGCGTCGACAACAGGGTCAAAGACGTCGACGACAAGGTCAACCTGGCTGTCGAGGGTGCGTCCATCACGTAAGCCACCCACAACTACCAACGGAAACTCATACCATGCGACTAGATGGCAAGGTAGTCAAAGTGACGACAATGGAAACGAGGGCTCTATTGCAGCAGACGGCAGACAATATCGACGCGGAAAGGCGTTCGTGGTTCTTTAGCCCCGCTGTCATTGCCCACTGAGACTGAAATCCCACTGCAGGGAGCCGGATACGGACAACGCACCGAATGTGGCTGTCTCCGCCAGACCCATCCACTAATCAAAATATCGCGTGCGTCTCTCAACACGAAGGGACGGCGACATGGTTCTTCCAGGGGAGTATATTCTTGGAATGGAAGACCAAGGCCACCACATCTTTGTTGTGGATCCACGGGAAACGTGCGCCCTTCTCTCCCTTCATGTCCTCCTAGATCTTGATCGCCAACAATCATTGTAGCGGGTTCAGGGAAGAGCATCCTTTGGTTCGTTATCATTCGTCGGGTTCACCCGTCAGGAACTTACGACGCCAACTAGCTCTGCAATCATCCAGGAAATCACGATGTTGTGGGAGGCGGGACTAGCCATTATGGCGTATTTCTATTTTGATTTCAGGGACACCGATAAACAAAACCTCCACAACATGCTCCCTTCGCTTCTAACCCAGCTCTCCACTCGTTCCGACAGTTGTTGCGATATACTCTCCCGCATTTACAAGACGCATGACGATGGCGCACGTAAGCCGAGTACCAGCACGCTGATTGCGTGTCTTAAAGAGATGCTCACGCTACCTGGCCAAGGCCCAATCTACATCATCTTGGACGCGCTGGACGAATGTCCCAATACCTCTGGCATTCCACCGGCCCGAAAACAGGTCCTTGGTCTCATAAAGGACCTCGTCGGCCTCCAGCTCTCAAATCTTCATATATGTGTCACCAGCCGTCCGGAGATCGACATCCGATCCGCGCTTGAGCCTCTAGCGTTTCACCCGGTCTCGATCCACGAGGAAAGTGGACAAAAGAAGGACATTGAAGACTATATCAGATCTGTCGTGTACGCGGACTCGGATATGGCGATAAGGAGATGGAGGGGCAAGGACAAAGAGCTGGTCGTTGAGACACTTACGGAGAAAGCCGACGGAATGTAAGAGCACGTAAGGATGCCAATGACACTTTCTGATTATTTGACAGGTTCCGTTGGGTTTTCTGTCAGCTGGAAGTGTTGCAACATTGCCTTCCGCAAAGCATCCGGCGAACGCTTAACGGATTGCCGAAATCTCTGGACGAGACATATGAGCGGGTGTTGAAGGAGATCGGGATGGCCAACCGAGACCATGCTCATCGTCTCTTACAATGTCTCACTGCGGCTACTCGCCCACTGCGTGTCGAAGAGCTAGCAGAAATACTTGCGCTCGACTTTGAAGAAGCCGAAGGAGCGACACCGAAATTGAAGGAGGACTGGCGGTGGGAGGACCGGCAACGAGCTGTGCTATCTACGTGCTCCAGCTTGATCACGCAAGTCGACGATGGTGATTCCCGGGTCATTCAGTTCACGCATTTTTCGGTCAAGGAATTCTTGACTTCCGATCGACTTTCCACTTCTAGAGGAGACGCTTCATACTTTCATATCACTCCCGAACCTGCACACACGACTCTCGCCCATGCCTGCTTGGGTATTCTGCTCCAGCTGGACGGCAGCGCGGACGATAACCAGGTCGAAGATAGCTTCCCGTTGGCGAGATATGCCAGCCAGCATTGGGTGGAGCATGCGCAGTTCGGAATGGTGTCGTCATGCATAGAAGATGGGATGCGGCGTTTTTTTGACTCAACCAAACCACATTTTTCCGCGTGGGTCCAGCTGCACGACCTCGACGATCGCTGGAGCAACTTCGGGGATCCCCCCGGAAATCGCGGATTTCCACTGTATTATGCATCGTTGTGCGGTTTTCGTGACTTGGCGGCACACATCATCGTCGAGCATCCCGAGCAAGTGAATGCGAGGGGTGGTCATAATCACAGTCCACTGGTGGCGGCATTGCATAAGAAACACTTCGAGGTGGCAGAGCTATTATACCGGCATGGCGCAGCCGTGGATGTTATCGAGGACAGACGCAACCGGACTCCACTACATGCTGCGTCGTTAGATGGACGTATCGATATCGCACGGTGGCTACTCGACCACGGCGCAGATGCGAATTCGCGGCAACTCAATCACCGTACTCCAATTCATTTAGCCGTATATTCTGGGTACCTAGAGGTTGTTCGGATGCTACTAGGGCACAGCGTACGTATCGACGCTGTGAATGACGCAGGCCATACTCTATTTCACCCAGCATCGAATCACGGTCACGTGGAGACCGTGAGGCAACATGGGGTAGACATCAATGCACAAGATCAGGACTGCTCAACGCCATTACATCTGGCGACATCTGCTGAGGCCCTCGAGATTGCACGTCTACTGCTTGATAATGGGGCGGACGCGGATGTCATGAACAAGGATGGAAGGACCCCATTGCACGAGGCGTCGTCCAAGGGTGAAACAGAGATCGTGCGCTTACTACTCGATCGCGGCGTGAACGCAAATGCCGAGGACAAGGACGGATGGACTCCGCTGCATCTGGCGTCATCCGAGAGCAATACAAAGACCGTGCGCTTGCTTCTCGATCGCGGCGCGAGTATAGATGCCAAGGACAAGAAAGGAAGGACCCCGTTCCAGGTAGCATCAGGAGTGGGAAAGACCGCGATAGTACGGATGTTGACGGAGGATGGTGGGCCAGTAAATAGTGTACTATAGGTTACTCTACTCCCTTTTTCCAGTATTCATATAGGCCCACTCGGAAGATAGTGCGTATTTATTATGAGCTGTGACGGGAAAAGGATGGCCAACGATACAACGTAAACTTAGGCACGCACTCGCAGTTGGAGAGTCCGAGTCATCGCTATATTCTCTGTAGGTGTCGAAGCGCCGAAGCTTGCGGGTTGCATAGCGAAAGACATGCTGAAAGACCAAACGTACGTGCCTCACAACACTTGGTTCTATTCAATCGATGTGACCTACAGGTGATACCGTACTCTGCCACACACGGAAACCCTCACAGATACCTGGGGTTCTTTTTCCAACGACGACTGAAATGGGAGCCACATGTTAACGGCGGCCACCTCCCCACCTGCTCACGACAAACATCACCCGCCATGGTCGGCTGTCGCCGACATAGAACGAGATGCGAACAACAAGAAAACCCAGACGCCGAAGTTCGCACGGCGCACTACCTCCACCGCACTCCAGATTGGCACGGACCACTCCTTTACTGGCACCTACGTCCAACGGTTCCGCGTTAACGACCCACCCGAACACGTCAGCTGCCCATGTGGGGAGCCCATCAGGTCCGCCGAACACATCCTACTCCACTGTCCGCGGTATGTCCAGCCCCGTATCTCTTTCGCCATCCTCAGCACGGCGTGGAACCCCATCCAACCCCTTCTCCCCTACTCCCGCTTCTTCTCCACTCGAGGAGGGGCGGAGAAGTGTTTCTTAACTGCAGTGTTCTCATAGCTCAGTAATAAACATGAATCGAAAAAGAAAAAGAAAACACTGGCAGCCCGAGGTCTTAATACTTAGTAGTACAATGACAAATTTTATTGATGATTATTGCCTTGATTATTGCCGGAGGAGGCCGAGAAGTTCCGCTGAACACGGACTGCGGAGCATCGTCTTCCACATTCCAAAACCGGAAGACCAGTGTTTCCTCTGCTCTGAGCTCATCCTCTAATCAAAAATAGATGTTGCTAGAGAATTCCGCCAATCCGCATTCCTATTCTACGCGGTCAGATGTGGAGGGACCTTCTATAAAATAATTCAACTACGGCCTGACCTGGTGCTCCTCGTACACTTCTCCGGGCCATTCTCACAATGTCCCTCACTGACCAGGCCGTCAACGTGGCCCTCGCTGTCGTCGCTCTTTGGCTTCTCAAAAAAGTCACGGAGAAAAAGCCCTTAGGTCGCCAGATCCCAGGTCCAAAGGGTTGGCCCATCATTGGCAATCTTTTGGATGTTCCCACCGAACTCGAATACCAGGTCTTCTCTCGATGGCAGAAGAAATACGGTGCGTCTCGAATGGTGATTCGGGAATGTAACAATCAACTATTATCGCAGGCGACCTCATTCAGATGACTATTCTCGGTCAACCGACCATCATCATCAACTCACCGCAACTGGCCGTCAATATGCTCAACAAAAAGAGTGCTATATACTCAAGTCGGCCCCATCTCACGATGGCCTGTGATCTTGTAGGATGGAGGGATATCCTCGTTCTCCTCAAATACACAGACAAGTTCAAAGCGTGTCGTCGCATGCTCCATGCCGTCATCGGCACAAGGGCCAGCGTTGAGAAGTTCCGGGATACATTAGAAGAGGAATCTGCGCTGATGGTCCGCCGCTTGCTGAACGAGCCCCGAAACTTCGTTGGTCCCGTCCGCAAGTATGTCCTCGGGCTTTCTGTGATTGAGTTGATTGTCTAACTGACGATGATTTAGGGCTGTGGGCGTCATCATCTTGCGGATCACCCATGGATACAGACCTATGACCGAGGATGATAGTCTGGTCCGCGTCGCCGATGAGGCTACGGATCAACTGAACGTCCTTCTTTCTCCCGGCCGCTTTGCTGTCGACTTCTTGCCTTTCCTCCGGTATATTCCCGAGTGGTTCCCAGGTGGCGGATTCCACAAGATTGCGCGCGAGTGGCGGCATACGCTGTTCGACATGACAGACAAGTCTTACGAGTTCGTGCTCGAGCAGATGGTGTGCCCTGATACCCCGTCGCTTGTACGAGGTAGTTTCTGAATATCCCCGCTTCACAGGCTAAGGGGACCGCGGTGCCCAACATGGTTACGAACCTGCTCGATGGTCGCAAGGTCTCACCTGAAGAGGAGGACGAGATCAAGTGGGCCGCGTCCAGCCTGTACTCCGGCGGCGCCGACTCGGTAAGAGATTTTCAACTGGAATTGGCACGCTGAACACACACGCGCCATCCGTCTCCTGTAGCCCGTCGCTGCCATGTCCTCTTTCCTCCTCGCCATGACCGCTTACCCTGAAGTGCAACGCAAATGCCAAGCCGAGCTCGATGCGGTCGTCGGTAACGGCCGCCTGCCGACGTTCGCAGATCGTGACCAACTCCCGTACATCGCGACGATGCTCAAGGAGGTCATCCGATGGGGCCCAACGGCGCCACTCGGTGCGCCTCACTGCATCGAGCAGGACGACGTTCATGATGGGTACCTGATCCCCAAGGGCTCGATCATCATAGCGAACATCTGGTGTGTACTCTACTCGGTGTGGTGCAACGCTAGTGGGTCGCTCACGATTGCACATAGGCACTTCCTGCACGACCCTGAGGTCTACAAGGACCCGATGGTGTTCAACCCTGACCGTCTCGTCGCACGTCCTGGAAAGCCGGCCGAGCCGGATCCGTTCAACTTCGCATTTGGGTATGGGCGCCGGTGAGTCTCCCATGTAGCACCGTGGCCGTAGTCGTCATCTCATGCATCTCGCACCCAACAGTGCATGTCCCGGCGAGCAGCTGGCACAGTCGGTCCTGTTCATCCTTGCGGCCACTGTGCTCTCTGTTTTCGACATCAATAAGGTGACGATCAATGGGGTGGTCCAAGAGCCGACGTGTGAGTTCAGCAGTGGTGTGATCGTGTACGTCTTCTTCCCAGTGCCTGTGCGAGTGAGGACTATGGTCTGACGTATTTCTCGTTGTAGGCGTCCGAAGCCGTTCCTTAGCGAGCTCAAGGCGCGCTCTGCCAAGGCTGAGGCGCTCATCAGATCGCTCGAGTTGTCATGAATGTCGTGAGGCGCAAGCCAGATTTCGACTTAAACCATTGTGCGTATGGATAGGTTACCTTGGCAGTTCAATTCTTCTGTACATTCTCTCGGGGTCAAATAAAGGGCTTATTTTCGGACTCTCTGTTGACCGGTATCGGACGTTGAGTAGCAATTGCTCGGCATCAGAGCTTACCTTCGTCTCCAATACCTGCATCATCTGGTTATCCTCTTGTGCACGGGCTTGTTTCCACGTTGGAGCTATGAGGGCCGAAAACCTTAATCCGTTGATTGGAGCCACATGGCGGCCGTGCGTCCCTGCGGTTGCATTGTAGGAAACGGAAACTAGTCACTGCGGCGTATGCGTATCTTAAGTTAGAAAGGAGTAGCACAAGGAGTGTCATGGGTAAAGATACGGTCAGCATGCGGGCCCGCACGGCCATTGGCGACGATTTCATAGTTTCGGTCCCAGCTGTTCACACAGCGTGTGCACTGTGCAGCTAGCATGTGCAGGGCTGTGTGCCGCTGAGGTGGAACATCCTCTCTGCCCCCGCCTCTGCTACTGTGACGACCCGGGCTCTCGACTGGACTCTCCTCGCGCTCGCGCTGCGCCAGGTCGACGTCCACCGCGCTCATGCACCCGACCTGCTGCTTGTCGTATCTGTGTCTACCACCCGGCGCTAGTACGTCCTCTAGTTCACAACGCTGACCGCTCTCACGATGGTGCTTCACGGCGCTGCCGTGGTCGTGGCCTACCTGCGGGCCGACGACATTCTGCGGGAGTTCTTGCAAGGGTGGATCGCGCTGGGGTGGTGGATATGGAGCGCTGGTGATGACATTTTGTGTGCGCACTAGGGGACGTGAGTCGGCTGGTGCGAGACGTGAAGCCGTCATTCCTGCACCAAGAGGTGGTACTGCGGTATAGCATCCTCGGGCGTGCGTAGTTCTATCTATTGGAGGGAGTGTCTATGATATGTCTACGTGCAGCCATAGGTTTCTTCGGCCATACCACGAACGAAAATAAAAATCTGGTATCGACCGTGAAAGTCGTGATAGAAGGTCGACCAACGCGATCAAAAACGCGATCTTGTATCGGGAGGTGGGAGCCCCGTGCATTGGCCGGGCGAGAGAACAACGCTCATATATGCGCTTTGCAATGCGTTCGTGATCCAAAAGAAAAAAGAAAAAAAGAAAACGTTCGTTGGAGGACATGACGGATCCGGAGATTTGATTTGGTCGCTTTGCTAATTTATTCCTACATGCTTTGCACACCACTTCTGTAATCCGACGACCCAGGCAAGCAGTGAGAAAAGACTGGAGATGATAGCGAAACCCGGCCAAGTACTGTGGGCATGGTTACCTTCCTATTTACTGTACCACCTACAACTCTATCCCGCTTCCTGGGGTCCCCTGTGGGCCGTGGCACCGCAACGACTCCGGGCTGCATGTGTAGCCGGTCTAAGGCAGAGCGAGGAACGAGCGGTGCCTTTAGTCTTTGAGCGAGCGGGCGAAGCGGCCCGTACTTATTCCTCTTTTACGTGCCGCCACCTTGCCCGCCCTGCTTTTCAACCGGTCTGAAAAACCGGGATTACTTTCGTTTTAACCTGCCCGCCACACCCTTTTACAAATGGATCGACGATGAGGTCCTTTGTGCCCACCGACGCTCATCCAGCCGCTCCGGGAGGGATCCACCCGTCGAGACCTCGCCTCGGCCACAAGAACTCTCATGTTCGAGCGAGAAGCGCTTCGCGCTTTCGCCCGATCTCTCATGCTTTCTCTCATACCGCCTGGACTGTCGTACTGCTTAAATACTCACTCGTAACCTCCCTTCGTTTGTTTTGAAAAATACAACCTATCATAGTATCGCTGTCCCACCCGCCCATCCACTCCGTGCCACGCCTCCAACCTTCCCACTCTCTCTACTCAGCGTGGTACGGAATTCCGATCGTAAGAGCTAAGAAAGCGACTCGCAAAGAACCACGACATTGCGACCTCGTCAGCGAACGTTGTTAGCGAACGTTTTACATTGGGCTTGTGCCCCTTTCGCTTTTCATTGTGACAGCGAACAATTGTCCTTCACAAGATTAGGGTACCGCGACGCCTTGATGACTCGTCTGACAGCGATCACGGCATAGCGACCTCGTCACCGAACGCTTTACCGTGGACCGTGTGCCCCTTTTCGCTTTTGATTGTGCCTCTGAACCTTGCTCTGAACGCCATAAGAATGGGCACACTCTGATGACTCGTCTGCTTGGCCTGGGTTTTGGCGCCTAAACTGTTTCGCCTGCAGTTATGGATCGAACGCCTCCTGTCGGTCCTGGGTCCGATCTATCTGTGGCCTTGGGTGCTGGGTTTGAGGCAATTACTACTTGGCGAGAGCCTGCTTTCATATATCGGGACCTCAGGGCAACATACACGCCACGACAGGTGTTCTTCTGGACTCTGCGGGATTCCACACTTTGAGGATATTGGGCCATTGATCTATCAGGGCACTGGGACACGACGATAAGTTATCGGACGTGGCACCTGGCATCCACCTGAACGATGGTCGCGTGCGAGGCGCGCTTTGGCTATTTAACACGTATGGTGCTGCTCTGCAAGAATCACTCAAACAACCACCCACAGTCGACTACACTCCTCGTCTTGAAAATATACACGCATCACCATGTCTCATCAGGGTAAGCAAATCTGTCATGTAACCTGATCCCGTCCGTGATTTCAACAACTACCTCCAAGGCCACTCGAGGGGCAACCTCCTCCATCTCCTCTCGTGGGAAACGACACAAGATGGTCCCCAACATCAAGTCACTCACTATGCCACTTCCAAGTGCAAGTCTATCAGCCGTACATCGGAATATACACTAACCTAGTACCACAGTCCAACAACGGAAATTGGGCCTATCCAGGTATGGCAAAGGCCGTGGCGGCTGCCGGGGCCCGATATTGTACTCAATGTCATCATTATTTGAGAGCATGGTGATGTGGCGGTGACATTATAACGATTTGGTAAACAGAGCTCTAACGGCCGAACGGCTCGCCGCCGCGTCAGGACACGGCGCTTAGTGGCACTACGCTTAAATTCTCGACCGATCGACCGAAACCCTGCCACCTCTACTTTCATCCCCTTTTCTCTTACCTTCTTATTCCATCCTCTCCACTTTATACTACACTCAGGAAAAGGAAACACATGGGTGGTCAACTATCGGTTTTGCAGCAGTCCTTCCCTCCGAAGCCAAATTGGGGCGTCAATGACATACCGGACCTTACCGGCAAAGTCATTCTTGTCACGGGTGCGTTTCTCAGAATAAATAAGCGCGCGTGTGCTAAACGTGATGGCTTGTCCGTAGGTGGAAATACTGGCATTGGGAAGGAGACTGTCAAGGTACGTTTGGGGATCTTACTACCACAGTGGTACGAGACATGGCTCATCGAACGTCAGCAACTCCTGGCACACAATGCGAAGGTTTACCTCGCTGCGCGAAGCGCTCAAAAGGCGAACGAGGCGATCGCCGAGCTGAAGAACGAGACGGGCAAGCAAGCCATTTTCCTGCAGCTTGATCTCTCGGATATCCCTGCGATCCGCAAGTCAGCGCAAGAGTTCCTCTCGTATGTTCCTATCTGTTATCGTTGTGTCTTTTCCTCAAAGCATGGGTTTTCAGGAAAGAGAGTCAACTACATGTCCTTATCAACAATGCGTGAGTCCCGTATTGTTACTGCGGCGGTTGATCGACCATGGTGACGTTGGTCACAGTGGTGTAATGATGTCGCCAAAGGAGCAGGTCACCACACAGAAGTATGACATGCAGTTTGGCACGAACGTCATTGGTAAGCGCCTATCTTCGGGTTAGTTGTCGTGCTGCACTAATCGTCGATGTCCAGGCCACTGGTTACTCACGGAATTGCTGTTACCTGCGCTGTTCGCAGCTACTGACGCGGCACCCTTCCACGAGAAAGCCCGCGTTGTGACGGTTTCGTCGACGGTCAACTACCTCACAACGGGCCTTGACTTTGATGCCCTCGCGGATGGTCCTAAGAGGACACAGTATGGCGAGTTGGAGTTGTACAACAAGAGTAAATTCGTGCGTAGAGCCGAATATTCACAATCCTCTTAACTTATTCGCCGAACGCGGTCGCAGGGTAACGTCGTTGTGGCGCGCGAGCTAGCCCGGCGATATGGCGACAAGATTGTGTCCACGAGTCTTAATCCAGGAAGTATTCGCACGGATCTTCTGCGACACCAGCCCGGGTGGCAGAAAGCTATAGTCGTGCGTTTCTTTATCGCGTATGGTGACACTGGCAGATAGCTGACTCTTGCTGGTGGGCAATTAGCAATGGTTGATGTACCCGGTAGCGTATGGAGCACTTACACAGCTTTACTGCGCGACAGCACCTTCTGCGGCCGATGCCAACGGAAAGTTTTTCATTCCGTGGGCACGACTTGGTGAGCCAAACAAGGCCGCTTTAGATCCCCAAGTTGGCGAGAGGTTGTGGTCTTGGTTGGAGGATGAGACGAAAAAACACTGATTACTTGCCGCATGGCAGATCGAAGTCTTGATAAGGCTGCAGTGCGTCTTATTCTGCTCGCATTCACTCATCTCTGACGCCCAGCCCTACCATCCCGCGCGATTGCGAACTCTTGTGGCCAACTGCTTAAGAAACCCCACCCATGTCTTTACCCCACTCAGCTCTGGTAACGAGGGCACCTCCTATTAGGTACAATCTTTGTAAAATGTAGCAGGCTACGTACGGTCTAGGCCCCGGGCTTGCACTCTATAGAGATTTATGAAGGCGGGCAGCCGGATAGGTGAACAATGCGTGAGTGTTGGAGGTCTGGAGGAGGATGCATATATTCCGAGTCCTCCACAATATTATTCATAGGTAACCGTTTTAACTACGGTAATATTACGATTATATAATAATATGTCGGTCTAGCCTCGGTTTGCCAGACTATGTCTTTCCGCTGAACCAACACACTCCGGGATATACAGTAAACAGTTCAAAAAACAAAAAAGGGACCGGAGCCGACGAAGTTAGACATTCCAAATGACGCTTGATTCAGCGCTGTATTGGTTGTCGGGCTTGCCTCACGTGAGGTCCAGCGTGCTTCCAATTTGCTTGTCTGAAGAATTCGATTTTACTCATGGACTTTCTTTCAGCCAATTGTTACGCAGACTACTATCATATCCCATACCTACCTACTCACAATCTGTGACTTGAGAGAATAGCATCTGACGAGAGTGCGTTCCAGGCCTTCAACCCAACCAGTTACCTTTTCTCTCTCTCTCGGAACTGAGGAGTACTGATTGACTGATGATCGATGATCAATGAACGTTGATGAACTCGAACCGAGACTTGCGAGTGTGAACCCGACCAATCATCACAACTCACAGTAAGCGTGACCATTCCTGCAGAGGTACTCCAACGTCGAGATCTCGGACACTCTGCTTGTCTGGCTCGACCTGAAACCCCTCACTGCACTCGGACCTCCCTCCAAGTCAGCCGGTAGGATACAGAAACTTGCGCGCCTATGTTTTGAAAAAAAAAACCTGGTTATCCACGAGGTGGGGGCTGTGCGGGCGTCAACTGCCAAATCATTCTGCCCCCGTGCCGTCTCCCTTCCATCATACCCTCAGACACCTCTTCTCGCTGCTATTGCGATGTCTCAGACACCTCCCACAGCCTCCTCTTCTTCCAATTTCCAGGCCATGTTCTGTGCATCCCTGAAAACATATAAAAAGAAGACGAAGAAAGACCTTCTCGCGCATCCGTTGATGGGCCAGTTGCAGACTTGCAACTCTCCCACCGACATCCTGGCCGTCCTCCGCACTCAAGTTCAACAGTTCGAGGAATCTACGTCCGGCGATGGCACACTGACGAAATGGTTGAACCCGACTGTCAATGTCCTTTATGCGTTCTCCGCGGCGCTTGGCGAGGGCGTCGGACTAGTGAGTTGCATTGCGACCATCCCTCTATGATCCAATCGCTAATATCATGTTTCCAGGTGTTCTCACCTGCGAAAGTGATTTTCGCTGGTGCCGGGGTCCTTCTCTTGGTAGTTATTATCCTAGATCACCATCACGAGGACTGTTCTGATATCAAACCTACACAGGCGGCAAAGGATGTTGTTGCGAGCCAAGATGCGCTCATCGATATCTTCGAGCGCATCGAGAGCTTCTTCAGACGGCTCGAGGAGTATAGTGAGGTGCCGACGACGGAGGCGATGAGGGACGTAATCGTGAAGATAATGGTCGAGGTGCTTGGAATTTTTGCGGTTGTGACGAAGGAGATGAAGCAGGGACGAGCGAGTGAGTCGATTCGTACTGACGCGTTACTCGTCGCTGATAAAAATTCAGAGAAATATCTGAAAAAGTTGATTGGAAGGAGGGATATCGAGGACGCGCTAGGTAGATTGGATAGATTAACACAGCAGGAGGTCCAAATGGCGATTGTACAAGTGCTGAAAGTCGCGCACCAAGTCAAGGATGGAGTACAAAGCGTCGGCGAGCAAGTACAGGGCGTCGATGACAAAGTAAAGGAAGTCGATGACAAAGTAATTGGCGTCGATGACAAGGTCAACCTGGCTGTTGAGGGTGCGTCCATCACGTTAACTACTCACAAATACCATCGTAAGCCCATATACTATAGATGGCAAGGTAGTCAAAGCGACAACAATGGAAACGAAAATTCTCTTGCAACAGACGGCAAACAATATCAGCGAGGAAAGGCGTTCGTAGTTCCTCGGGCTCGCTGCTCTTGCTTGCTGAGACTGAAATGCCACTGCAGGGAGCCGGGTACGGAAGGACCACCGAACGTGGCTGTCTCCGCCGGACCCATCCACTAACCAAAATATCGCGTCCACCGCTCAACACGAAGGGACAGCGACATGGTTCTTCCAGGGGAGTATATTCCCGGAATGGAAATCCAAGTCGACCACATCCTTGTTGTGGATCCACGGGAAACGTATGCCCTTCTGTCTTTTCACATCCTCCCAGATTTTGATCGCCTCTAATCATTGTAGCTGGTTCAGGGAAGAGCATCCTTTGGTTCGTTATCATTTGTCGCGTTCACCCCTTAGGAACTTACGCCACCGACTAGCTCCGCAATCATCCATGACATCACGATGTTGTGGGAAGCTGGACTAGCCATTATGGCGTATTTCTATTTTGATTTCAGGGACACCGATAAACAAAACCTCCACAACGTGCTTCCTTCTCTTCTGACTCAGCTCTCCACTCGTTCCGACAATTGCTGCGACATACTCTCCCGAATTTATGAGACACACGACGACGGCGCACGTACGCCAAGTACCAGTACGCTGATTGCGTGTCTCAAAGAGATGCTCGCGCTACCTGGCCAAGGCCCAATCTACATTATTTTGGACGCGCTAGACGAATGTCCAAATACATCTGGAATACCACCCGCCCGCAAACAAGTCCTTGATCTCATAAAGATCCTTGTCGGTCTCCGGCTCTCAAATCTTCATATATGTCTCACCAGCCGCCCGGAGATCGACATCCGATCCGCGCTTGAGCCTCTAGCGTTTCACCCGGTCTCGATTCACGAGGAGAGTGGACAAAAGAAGGATATTGAAGACTATATCAGATCTGTCGTTTACGCGGACTCGGATATGGCGATGAGGAGATGGAGAGACAAAGATAAAGAGCTGGTCATTGAGACGCTGACGGATAGAGCTGATGGAATGTAAGCGTGATTGAGGATGATGATGATGCTCGCTGACTATTTGACAGGTTCCGTTGGGTTTTCTGTCAGTTGGAAGTGTTGCAACATTGCCTTCCGCAAAGCATCCGTCGAACACTTAACGAATTGCCGAAATCTTTGGACGAGACATATGAGCGGGTGTTGAAGGAGATCGGGATGGCCAACCGAGACCATGCTCATCGTCTCTTACAATGTCTCACTGTGGCCGCTCGGCCGCTGCGTGTCGAAGAACTAGCAGAAATACTTGCGCTTGACTTCGAGGAGGCTGAAGGAGCGACGCCGAAGTTGAACGAGGATTGGCGGTGGGAGGATCGGCAACGAGCTGTGCTGTCTACTTGCTCCAGCTTGATCACGCAAGTTGGCGATGGGTATTCCCGGGTCATTCAGTTTTCGCATTTTTCGGTCAAGGAATTCTTGACTTCCGATCGGCTTGCCGCTTCTAAAGGAGACGCTTCATACTTTCATATCACTCCCGAACCTGCACACACGACTCTCGCCCAGGCCTGCTTGGGTATTCTGCTCCAGTTGGATGGCAGCGCCGACTATTACCAGGTCGAAGATAGCTTCCCGTTGGCAAGATATGCCAGTCAGCATTGGGTGGAGCATGCACAGTTCGAAAAGGTGTCGTCGCGCATAGATGATGGGATGCGGCTTCTTTTTGACCCAATTAAACCACATTTTACCGCGTGGCTCGAGTTGGACGACATCGACGATCGCTGGTTTCTGTTCGGAGATCGCACCGAACATCGTGGGTCTCCACTATACTATGCGTCATTATGTGGGTTTCGTGACTTGGCGGCGCGCATCATCGTCGAGCATCCCGAGCAAGTAAATGAGAGGGGTGGTAAAAATCACAGTCCACTGGTAGCAGCACTGCACAAGAAACACTTCAAGGTGGCAGATCTATTACACCGGCATGGCGCGGACGTGGATATTATCGATGACCAATTGAATTGTACTCCACTGCATGCTGCGTCGTTGGATGGACTTATTGATGTCGCACGGTGGCTACTCGACCATGGCGCAGATGTGATTTCGCAACGACACGATCACAGGACTCCGATTCATTTAGCCGCATCGAATGGACATCTAGAGGTTGTTCAGGTGCTACTGGGGCACGGCGCGAACGCACATGCCGCGGACGAGGATGGACGCACTCCGTTACACCTGGCGTCATCCGCGGGCAGAACAGAGACCGCGCGCTTGCTGCTCGTCCGCGGCGCGGATGCGCATGCCAAGACGAAGGACGGAGGGACCGCATTACACGAAGCATCATCCATAGGTGTAACAGAGATCGTGCACTTGCTGCTCGACCACAAGGCGAATGCAAATGCTGAAGACAACGACGGATGGACTCCGTTGCACCTAGCGTCATCGGCAGGCAAAACAGAGACCATTCGCTTGCTCCTCGACCGTGGTGCCAATGCCGATGCCAAGAACAAGGAAGGAGAGACCCCATTCGAGGTGGCATCGGGAAACGGAAAGAACGCGCTCTTACAGATGCTGACGGAGCATGGTGGGCAAATAGATAGAGTGTTATAGGACTCTACAAATGTATGTCAAGTCACTGTAATACTATGGGGGACCCTTCTGCGGATATTCATACAGTCATACTTGGAACGTTATGCGTACTAGCGACTGCGGACCGGCCCTCCGGGCCGGCCTTTGTGCATTGCAGACACGTCTCAGACCCCCTCTTCACGCACACTACTGTTTGTATGTCTCGTTGTCAAGAGTCGTTGTCGCCACAGACGTTGTCGAGCCTGTCACCACGCCCGAGTCATGCGAGTGCATAACAGAGAAGAGGAAAAGAGAATGTCCAAGTCATATGTAGCATAGCAGCCAGAGCCGCGAACATCACCCGTCGCAGCTTCTTCTTTCGCGTCCTACTACTTCAACACACCCTTGCGAAACTCGTTCAAGAATCTCCACCGGCCGATGTCCTTCCTCGAGGGTTGCTTCTCCCAGCCTGCCAGGTCCTTGGGGAAGAACTCGAGCACCTCTAGCAGGGACGCGTCGTGCGTGAGGATGACGAGGACATCTTGGCTGGTGTCGAACACTTTGACCGCGTCAAGTGCGACGCGTCTCGTAACAGGATCATCGATATCGTTCGCGGGGGCCTGGTAGAACGGCGTGGTGCAGAAGGACTCCGGACTCGGGTGAATTGACTGGAAGAGCGAGCAAGGGCAGGACGACGCTGACATCGGCGGCTTGAATGGGGATGGCGAGAGGGTGTCTGGGAGCGGCGTGAGTGGCGTCGGGCGGATCTCGCTGCAGTGCTGTGTGCCAGCCGCTGCAAGGAGCACGAACTTGTCCGCGGACGTGCGTGCAAGCGCCATGATGTGATTTGTCCTGTGTCCATTTTCTACCAGGAAGCTATAGGTGGGTACATCAGCCGTATCGTGTCCAGGGTCAATCAGTCAGTTCGCCAGAAAAGCAGGTGGGTGCGGCTTACCGCCACCAAAGATTTCTTCACGCCAAAGATGGGGTCACTCGGGAGGTAGACGTCGCCCTCTGGGTACGACGCCGTCGTCAGTTTGCGTAATCCGGGAGCGTCAATCACCGCACCCCACATCTCTGCGCCTGTGCTTGGGCCTGGGCTGATTCAGAGCGACCATTGGTTGTCAGCGAGGAGGCACAGATGGAAGCAAGGATGGAAAGGCGCTTGCTCACTCATGTCAAGGGGGTGGCGGAATGGGATTCCCGCACCGGAGGTTGGGTAGGGGGGGGGGGTCCACTTTCGGGAAAAAAAAAAGTTTGACATCGCAAAAGCAAGACGGGAGAGTAGATTCCCCGTCAGGAAATAAGGAAATGATAAAAATTATTGTGTTAGTGACAACAACAGCACTATCTAGATATTCTACTACCCTCGCTGCCGTTGTCATCGGGATTCGGGGCAGCTGCAGGAGCGTCGCTATCCCCTTCATCGCTGCCGCTGCTGTCGTCGTTGGACCACACGGTTGGGGCAGCTGCAGTGGGATCGCTCGTAGTCGTCATAGGGGGTGCAAATGATAGGGGGCTGCGTGGGTGCGAGGGGCCGGTGCTAGTGCAGACCGCCCTCCGTGCCCGTGTCGTCGTCGTTGTTGGGGGTGTGTGTGAGACTGGCACTAGTGCGGAGTGCCCTCTGTCACGGCCCGTGTCGTCGTCATCGTCGCGGTCGGGGGTGCGTGCGGCAGGGTGGTGGATGGTCCCGTCGCCGAGGGTGAACGCGCCGGCACCGTTAACGAGGTGCCCTCCGTCGCAGCCCGTGTCAACATCGTCGTGGTCGTCATCATCATCCCGGGGATGCAGTAGGAGAGCTGACAGAGAGGGGGGAATGAAGGGGGGGTCGACTGGGAGCAAGGGTGAACGGAAAACAGAACGTACCGTTTGTGCCCAAACTCGGCACGGGGTCGGACGGACGGCGCAAGCCCCTGGCAGACGTGCTAGAGATCGGAGTGGACGACTCAGTCGGACTCGTTCTCGAGAATGCGCTGTAGAGAGTCTTGATAACCGTCTTTGCGCAGCTGAGAAAGGGGAGACCAACAGGCTTGACTGGATCTGTCGGTGGTTGCAGGCACGCACAGCCCGGGGCAGTGGGAGAGGTTGGTTGTGTAAAGGAAAGTGGTGGCCCTGCGGATTGACATCAGAGTGTTATAAGTTTGCATGTGCTCACTGAAATTGTTTTTTTCTTCGTGGCTTAAGGCAGGACGGTGAATGGAAGGTCGACTTAGACAAAAAAACAAGGGTAAATATTTCTTCCCACGCCCAGAACAAACAATGGAAAACGGAGTAGTCCGAGTCGTAGTTGATCAAAGTTAGTACGTTAGTACTGTAACAAGACTATGTGTGAGTTATTTATTTCACTTGTGACTTTGACATTTCGTAGGCCCCGTCCAGGTGATGCTCTACGCAACCCGGACATCAAGACCCCCCTGACAACGACTTGGGAGACACACGCCCGAGCGCCCCCTCCACGCACCCTCGATGACGACGATGACGACGACGACGGGTTCTGTGATGGGGACACTTTTCTGCCGTTTCCAGGCCTGCGCACCCTCGACGGCGATGACGGCGATGGAACCACCTACCCACGTCGTCACCACGGCTGACGGCAATACAAAAGTTTCTTGTTTTTCTTTTTTTGCTTACAGCTTACCTTGAACCTTTGCAGGCCCACATTGTCCTCCACCTGTCGCCCACGTCCCCGATGATGGTGACCACGATGACAGGGACTGCGAAGTGGGCACCTGGCCGCACTGAGCTGTGCATGCCCCGACGATGACGAGACCGCGACGAGGGTGCTGTGGCAGTGGCGCTGTGCGTGCCTACATCGATGACTACGGTAGCGGCGGTGTCGGGACCACCCACCAACGCAGTCCCTGCCGCACGCACCCCTACGACGACGACGACACACGACGCAGGGCACTCCACACCGGTCCCAGCCCCGCGCGCACCCCGACGACACTGGCTGCATCGGAGAGGACTCCGCACCAGCGCCCTTCCCAGTGCCGGTCCCCTGCATCCCCGACAACAGCGATGGCGACGACACAAGCTGCGACGGAGGGCCATCCCGCCACTTGCTCCAGCCCCGCGCACGCTTCACGACTAGTAACGACGTCAACGGGACTACCTACTACCCGTTCGCGCTGCTGGCGATGACGACGACACGGGCTGCAGTGCAGGGCACTTCACGCCAGTTCTGGCTCTGCGCACTCACGCAGTCCTCTGCCGTGTGCATCCCCTACGACGACAACGACAACGACGAAGGGGGCGGGACAGTGACCCCGCTGCCGGCCAGCCTCAGCCTGCGGCGGCTCTAAACTGTGCGGCCCAACGACGAGGGTAGTAGTGACAGTTTATAGCATATCTAGAGTAGGGTTGTTGTATTGTAGTGCACCTCAATAAATCGTCTGATATGGCGACGACGCCATGAATAGTATTATTTTTTGAATAAAAGAAAAACATACGTGAGAGCAACATACCATAAAAGGAAGGTGGGTAGGGTGGGGTGGCCCACATGACTGAAATCGAAAAGATCGACCCACGGTATTTAATTTCAATCCCGCCACCCCCTTGACTCATGTACTCACGGTGCGAAATACAGTTGAGAGGTCAGAGAACAGGTCAAGTTTAGACAAATAGGGGTCGCAGAGGACCGCCAGACAACTTTAGGTGAGTAGGGGCTGCAGGAGACCGCAATCGCGTTCGCTCATTGTGCGCAGCAGAGAGAGCAATGAAAGGCAAGATGCAGGTAGGAACGATGGCCATACCCAGAGACGTTGTTATGTCTTGCCTTCTCGGTGTAGGCCTTGGCTTTGTTGAACCCGTCGAGCATGGTCTTCTTTTTGTGGCGGTGATACTGTAAACTACCCCTAAATAGTGTAAGTGTGTGTAGGATTTGGGGGTGTAAAGCTGCGCAAGGGGTCGCGCAGGCCTCCGCGCGGCGCGAGCTGTCATACATGAGTCCATGGCAATCGCGGACACGTCAGTGTCGAAGGGCTAAGGATGCGCGCAAGTGCGGCAAGCTCGGGAGCGGGTACACAGAGTGTGAGGGTCGGGTGGTTGGAAACAGTCGGAAACGTTCGCGCACACTTCGGCGTGGCGCAAATATTTGGATAAGTGGCCGCCAGGGTCGGGAACACGTCGAGTTTGAGTCGCTAAGCCCGCGCGCGAGTGTGTCACGCTGGGGAATGCAATGATTGAGCTTCAGTGAGCTGCAAGCTATGACAGGTGGTGCAAGCAAGAGGGAGCAGTCCAGTGTAGTGATTTGCCGGCCCGGCTCCAAAGCCGGATGCCGGCCAAAGCCAGCTGTGGAAAGCCGTTCCCACGGACGCCGCCGGCCCAGCTTTTGATGGCCCACGGCTCTGGCTCCAGATTTGGAAGGACGGCGGCCCGGCCCACAGCCTTGGCTCTGTGATGTGCGGTCCGGCCTAATTGCCACATGTCTCTCGCAGTTGTTACCGTGCGACGTGCGACCCCACTCTGGCGTTCCTACCACTATTTGGCCAATTCCTCTCAAGGTCAAGTGCAAGTTGTTGCCACATCATCAGTCTTTTAATTAGTGAGGTTATTTCCCCCCATTTTTCTGACACAAATCCGGACTTTTGAGTTCAGTGTGGCTTATTCCTTGTGTTCCCCAGCGTGCTGCATTTTCACGCGGCCTTATAAACTCGAACCCGACACGTTCCCGACCCAGTTGGCCACACTTATGGAGTTTCACATTGTGCACACGCGTGCCTGACCATTTTCGACCACCTGCAACCAACGGACTCTATTTTCATTCCCGACCTTGCTGCACTCGCGCGCGGCTTTATATCTTCGACGACAACGCGTTCCTGACCCAGTTGGCTACACTTATGAAGTTTCACATCGTGCGCACGCGTGCCCAACTGTTTTTGACCACCTGCGACCAACTGACTCTATGTTCATTCCAGACCTTGCTGCACTCGTGCGCGGCTTTATCTCTTCGACGACAACGCGTTCCCGATTTAGTTGGCCACACGTATGAAGTTTCGCATTGTGCGCACGCGTGCCCGGCTGTTTTTGACCACCTGCGACCAACCTGACTCCGTGTTTATTCCAGACCTTGCTGCACTTGCGCGCGACTTTATATTTTCGACGACAACGCGTTCCCGATTTAGTTGGCCACACGTATGAAGTTTCGCATTGTGCGCACGCGTGCCCGACTGTTTTTGACCACCTGCGACCAACTGACTCCATGTTCATTCCAGACCTTGCTGCACTCGCGCGCGACTTTATCTTTTCGACGACAACGCGTTTCCGATCTAGTTGGCCACACGTATGAAGTTTCACATTGTGCGCACGTGTGCCCGACTGTTTTCGACCTCCTGCGGCCAACTGACTTCATTTTTATTCCAGACCTTGCTGCACTCGCACGCGGCTTTATCTCTTCCACGACAACGCGTCCGCAATCGTCGCGGACCTTCATACGATGGCTCATGCCATGCGGGGGCCTGCGCGACACTTTGCAACAGCTCACACCCCCAAAACCCTGTAGATCTTAGACGTGTTCCCTACTAGTACTATCCCTAGCAATCTGTTTGTCTTGAATATACTATCTGAATCCAAGTCTGAATCTATGAAGCCACGGCCCTAAAGCCGAGGCCAGCCTAAGCCGTTGAAAGCCAGGGGGTTGGCCTTGGCTTGACTTTTGGAAAGCCTGGGCCCTGGAAAGACGGGCCAAAGCCACGGCTATCAGGCCGAGCCGGGCCGGCAAATCACTAGTCCAGTGGAGAGCATAGCAGGTTGCAAACAGGGTCAGCCCATACCTGTCCGCAGAAACGACTTAATGACTGCCAGAAGCCAAATGGGTGCAGCGACGATGTGGACTGGGTTGACACTGGCATGCCCACCATCGCCCATCCACCATCGCAAAGCCTGGTTTCAAGCTCACACAAGACAGGGCAGTGGAGAGTGTAGCAAGTTGCAAATAGGGGTCACAGTCACCGCCAAAGGCGACACACCAATTATACTTGAGCGATGTAGAGAGAAAGGTTAGGGGGCTTGGTAACGTAGAGCAGAGTATTATAGCCGCAATGGAGTGGAAGATAGGAGACTCTACATGAAATAGTGTCATTGCTTCCGCATTTACTATCTCGGAATATAAAATTCGGAGTGTGCACGGGAAAATTGAAGACAGTAACACCAGGCTACCCCCCAGGACACTGTTTCTCTGTACTTGTGAGGGAGCAACGACTGAGAAAGTGTGAAATAACACATGACAGTTTCAGTGGGAGGGAGCAAGATGAGCATGAGGCAGCGGAGCAGGAGGCTAACACAATAGGGGCACTGGCGAGGGACAGGAGGCAGACGCGCGCAAACAATTTCGAATGATTCTATGTGTCAGCAAAATGTGTGTCAGCAAATGCATCGTCGATGCTTTATATATTGTATAGATAGCATTGAAAGGACGGTCCTCCGGACCGTCCTTTAGCAATTAATTTTGGCACACGCAAAGGAGTCGTTAATTTTTGCGTTTAAGTAGTGTACATGAGTTTAGGCTACAGAGCGACGTGGGACCGCGGTGAGGCAGATCGACGATGTCATCGACGGCAACAATTGCGACGGTATGTTCAAATGCGAGAAGTTCACCACTGAATGCACTGTTGCTGTTTGGAATGGGGAGTTCGCGGTGACGTGGCCACATAGTAGGGCGAAATCTGTTGTACAGTGTGTGACGTCTGGATGGCAGCCGAAAGAGTGTGGAGGGGTGAGCAACGATTGGCATCACGTAAAGGTATTCGGCAGCGTTAGTGTTGCAAGTAGAGGAAAATATAGAGAGAAGCGACGTGCGTCCATAATATCCTCCATGAATGAAAAATAAGAATCATAGTGGGGTGAGTAAGAAGAAAGCTAGTACTGTAGCGTTCGCAAACGCCTGTCATCGTTCATTGGATCACGTATGTTTTCGTTGTTCTCCCCCGCAGATAGTGATCAGCACGGGTAACCCCGGGGTAAAAATTTTCAACCCGTACCCGTACCCGTCTAAACCCCGGTGTCGTAGCGTGCGACGCCGCATCACTGTCGTAGCATGCGGCGCGCCGTCGATGTGGTAGCGTGCGGCACGCCGTTGCTGTCGTAGCGTGCGGCGCGCCGTCGGTGTCGTAGTGCGCGGTGCGCCGCTGCTGTCGTAGCGTGCTGCGCGCCGTCGGTGTTGTAGCGTGCGGCACGCCGATGCTGTCGTAGCGTGCGATGCCGCATCGCTGACGTAGCATGCGGCGCGCCGTCACAGTGGTAGCGTGCACGGCGCCATCAGTGTCGTAGCGTGCGACGCCGCATCGCCGTTGTAGAATGCCGCGCGCCGTCGGCGTCGTAGCGTGCAGCGTGCCATCGCTGTTGTGGTGTGCGGCACGCCGTCGGTATCGTAGCGTGCAGCGCGCCCTCGCTGTCGTAATGTGCAGCGCGCCATCGCTGTCGTAACGTGCAGCACGCCGTCGGCGTCGTAGCGTGCGACGCCACATCGCTGTCATAGCATGCAGCGCGCCGTTGCTGTCGTAGCGTGCAGCGCGCCGTCGGTGTCGTAGCGTGCGGCACGCCGTCACTGCCATAGCATGTGGCTCTGTGTCGCAGTCGTAGAGTCGTGTCTGTCTTGTAACCAGGGGTGCTGTTCAGATTGTTGCCGGTGTCTTGATTCTTGCTCCAACACTTGCGCGCGAGGGTGGAAAGGGTCGCCGAAATGTTGAGTATCGAAGCTGGAAGCCTAGAACTGCCGTGGTGACGAGAGCGAGCGCCAAGGTGAAACGAATGTAACCAGGGCCGAATAATGGAAGTAGGGGCGAGGGGTGTGAGAAACGAGGCGCGGCGAGCGTCGACGAAACTTCGTAGACCAGCAGGGGTTGTTGCAATTGCGAAACGAAATGAGTCGCTGGGGCTGGTGTGACGTGGAAACTGAGCCTGTCGACGTCACTCCGAGTGGTCGTTGCGATGGGAGCGAATGGGGCGAAATGGGTACGTTTGGTGGTGCTTCGAGTGACGTGAGGAGGAAAGAAATGGATTCGCCTTGCAACGACTCGGACTGGAAAAACTCCGGGCGATATCGGCAGCAGAGAAAGAGAAAGACTCGGATTCATGAGGCTTCGAAGACTGGCCGAGAGATCTCGACAACGATGATGACTGATCAGGCAGCGGAGTGAGAGGCAGGGAGTCAAGCGTTGACGTCTCTGGCGAACGTGAAACCTCAGAGGTCGAACGCGAAGAGGGGGACGCTGGAAAGTGGTCACGAGATGGGGTCACCCGTATTTTGCAGCGATGACGACACAAAGTCATAAGAACAATATATTGGGTGTCACATTAAAAAAGCGAGGAATGCAAACATCAAACCGAAAGAGAAACGAAAGAACAAGAGCGAAAACCCACCGGCATAGAAGAATATGGAAAACATGGCGCTGAGAAACGTACATTGACGCAGTGAGAGAGCGAAACGATGATTTCATCGTCGCCAACGGTGTCTCACTATTGTAGCGAAAGCCGGAGGAAGCCATCGTACAACACAAACGGGGGCAAAGGGTGCAGACCGGCGTAGAAGAATACAGTATAGCGCTGACAAACGTACGTTGACGCAGAGAATCACAGACAACTGGTGAACCGTGTCAGTTTTCAAATCGATCACCCGCCATAAACGACCAAAAAATGACTCATTGTATGGGAGAAACATTGACACCGTCGACCTGAGAAAATGTGGAGACCTGCATAGAAGCAAGCATAGAAGCGTACGTGGTACGCAAGGGATCGCAGACATCACTTGCCATAAATGAGTAGGATTGAGACGTCGACATATGGCAAAGGTAAGGGGACATCACACCACGCGGAACTCATGCCAGTGCGTCAACACCCCTATAGTTGCACTCATCCCACGAATGGGAGAGGACCAAAACGGATTCCTTCCACCCATGCGCTACAATGGTCGCCAATGGTGCATTCGACCATGAAGAAAGAAAGAAAGCGAGGGTGGTCGCCGAGGACATTCGGCCACGAAAAAACAAAGAAAGCGAGCTGGCAGCTCGCCCTGAGGAACACCGGACCACCAAAACGCAAGTAGTGGCAATTCGATCACTCCTTGCCATAAAGAGGAATAAATATGACTCATTGTATGTGTCAGCAAAAAGTTCGTCGAGCATTTATATATTGTATTGATGTATTGATTGATAGATTACCGTATGACGAGTTGTAACGGTGTACTAACAACGAGAAATGAATGATATATTCTCTCGAAAGTTTGCGGCTTGCATAGTGTAACAGACGGAAAAACTAAATGTATATTCCTCACCACATTTATTCGGTCGACATGACCTAAAGGTGCCCGTGATACCTTATACTGGTAGTTTGTACACCCGTCCGTGACCTCTAGATGCCCTGACGAAGGCAGTCGGGGCCCAGCGGTAGTGTGACTCGGGGCGGAGACACATCGGTATTTCGCTGTCCGTTGATTACACCCCGACCGGGGTGCCGCTCACTGTGATGGAATCGTGGGTTTTACTGGAGCAAATCCGGGCGATGACTTGAGTACGATGACCACATTCACCTGAACTCACAAACACACTTATTTCAACTACCAATACGTCAGTCATTAAGAAACTTCAATTGAGCTACATGCAGGAAGGAAACGGAAGGAAACGTGCAGGTGGAATAGCGGAGACCAGGGAAGGTGATGAGCCCACGCGGTAACTACGCGGTAAACGTCGGCAACCGGACCGGCTCAGACCAGTCCTCGAACCCTGCTCCCATACCGTTTATTCTACCAGTAGACTGTAGACCGTACTCACTCTGCTCACGTACTTATACAGCAACTCGCGTTCGCGCACGTTCTTTAAATCATCTTCCCTAATGTTTCTGCAAGAGCTACAATCCAAAGACAAATACATCCCATGGTGGCTCGATCGCGCATGTGGAAGCCGTCCCTCCAGGAACGGTCACCCCCCCGTGGTCTAGTTTCTGGCCCCAGCGAGACCTTCCTTCGTTATATGCGTTAGCTGCTCTCAAGCTCGCAGACCGCTCCGACGTGGGCAACTTCTACGGTCTCGGATCAGATTCTTACCAAGACGCTCTTTTGGTCTGCATCGAGCCAAAACCTCCCACCGAATGCGAGTCCCCACGGAATACAGAGACAGGGAACCAGGGGAGGAAATGCTAGAAGTGGTGTGTCGAAGGCCAAGGAAGAGCGAAGAGGGCGCGATCCCATTGTTTTCGAGTACGTTCTCTTTCCGGATAAAACTGCTTCCAGGAGCGATACAGGGAGCGCCTTGTGTGGAAAACAAGGTGCGTTCCACCCTCTCTCACACCCTCAGGCTGTTATTCGAATGTTTGACGCTGGTGCACGCCTTACCCCAGAGAGTCCTTCCTCGTAACTCACTTCGGTGAGCGGGGCGCCCCTACTGCACCACGTACTTGATTTTTCGATGTCGAGTTTCTATCTTTTGCGACACTTCCCCGAGAGACACAGTGACCTGTCTGACCATGGGAAGCCCAGCCAGACTCGCGTCCTCGAACTCGGGTGCGTGCTCCGGGTACCATGGCTCCCGTTGATTTCTCATTTCCGTCGGGAATGGGTAGGGAAAGAACGGGACTTCTCGCACGCACACCGACCCTTAGTGTGCAAATAAACCGCCACGGACACCCCGCACTCGTACCGCCCCTGCGCAAAAACCTCCTCTCTACCCCCGCTACTGTGACAGCTCTCGACTGGACTCTCCCCGCGCTGCGCCAGGTTCTGTTAATTTGGACACGATAGTATGTTTATGCGCCTATCCTATAACGATTGTAGTCCCTCGACAATACCGTACGCAAATGTGTTCGGTACCGGTCGTGAAGAAAGTGATAGAAGGTAAAGTAGCGCGACAGTGTATTGGGAAAAGGGCAAGCCCATGACAGGCTCGGGACACCCATATACGTGCTTGGAATACGTTCCTTTTTCCATCAGTTCGTACTGGGTGAATCGCATATACAGTCCCACAGACTATGACCTCGAGTACCGGGATACAGTAAATTCGTGGTACTTGGGTACACCAGTGAGCGCCAGTGACGAATCGAGGACGGCAACCAATTATACACGTGACACTCTACCGTCACCTGTAACTTAATTCAAACGACCACCTTACTACTTGCTATCTTTTTAGTTTCTCCAACTTGTACATCGAGAATAAAAGACATCTTGTCGCGACCAAGAGAGCGACTGAATATGACATCAACCAGGTGTACCGTTGTTTGTTTCCCTTGAGCCTCGAGGCTGTGCTGGCGTTACCTGCTAAACCTCGTGGCAAACGATTTGGGTGTTACCACTTAGGCGCTTCTCACCCACAGTGCCAGTATCGTCACAATACCATCAGACGCCTCTCCTCGCTGCTGTTGCGATGTCTCAGACACCTCCCACAGCCTCTTCTTCCTCCAATTTTCTGGCCATCTTCTGTGCTTCCCTGGAAAATTATAAAAAGAAGACGAAGAAGGACCTTCTCGCGCATCCGTTGATGGGCCAGATACAGATCTGCAACTCTCCCACCGACATTCTGGCCGTCCTCCGAATTCAAGTCCAACGGTTCGAGGAATCTACGTCCGGCGATGACACATTGACAAACAAAATGGTTGAACCCGACTGTCAATGTCCTTTATGCGCTCTCCGCGGCGCTCGGTGAGGGTGTTGGACTAGTAAATCCCTTTCCGACGGTCCTTCGACGATCCACCCTCTGATATCGTAATTCTAGGTGTTCTCACCCGCGAAAGTGATTTTCGCTGGTGCTGGTGTCCTCCTCTTGGTAGCTACAGTCCTGGATCTCTCTTACTCGGGCTGTTCTGATTCAGAACGTATACAGGCGGCAAAGGACGTTATTGCGAGCCAAGATGCGCTCATTGATATCTTCGAGCGCATCGAGGGCTTCTTCAAACGACTCGAGACATATACCGACGTGCCGACGACGGAGGCGATGAGGGACATCATCGTGAAGATAATGGTCGAGGTGCTTGACATTTTTGCGGTTGTGACGAAGGAGATGAAGCAGGGACGAGCGAGTGAGTCGATCCTTGATGACGCGTTACTCGTCGCTGATAGAAATGCAGAGAAATATCTGAAGAAATTAATTGGAAGGAGGGATATCGAGGATGCGCTGGGCAGATTGGATAGATTGACGCAGCAGGAGGTCCAGATGGCAATTGTGCAGGTGCTGAAAGTCGCGCACCATGTCAAGGATGGAGTACAAACCGTCGGAAAGCAAGTACAGGGCGTCGATGACAACATGAAGGGCGTCGATGACAGAGTAAAAGACGTCGATGACAAGGTCAACGTGGCCATCGAGGGTACGTTCATCACTTTGGCTACTCACGAATACCATCGTAAGCCCATATACATCTAGACGGCAAGGAAACGAAAGTTCTAGTGCAGCAGGCGGCCAACAGTATCAATGACGAAAAGCGTTCGTAATTCTTTAGCCTCGCTGCACTTGCTTACTGAGACTTAAATGCCGCTGCAGGGAGCCGGGTACGGAAGGACCACCGAGCGTGGCTGTCTCCCCCGGACCCATCTACTAATCAAAATATCGCGTCCACCACTCAACACGAAGGGACAGCGACATGGTTCTTCCAAGGAAGTATATTCATGGAATGGAAGTCTAAGTCGGCCGCATCCTTGTTGTGGATCCACGGGAAACGTGCGCCTTTCTTTCCTTTCCCATCCTCCCAGACCTTGATCGCCTCGAATCATTGTTAGCGGGCTCAGGGAAGAGCATTCTTTGGTTCGTTATCATTTGTTGGGTTCACCCCTCAGGAGCTTACGGCGCCAAATAGCTCCGCAATCATTCAAGACATAATGGCGCTGCGCGAGGCTGGACTAGCATCCATGGCGTATTTTTATTTCGATTTTAAGGACATCGACAAACAAAATCTCCACAACTTGCTTCCTTCTCTTCTGACTCAGCTCTCCACTCGTTCCGACAACTGTTGCGACATACTCTCCCGCATTTATAAGATACACGACGATGGCGCACGGAGGCCAAGCACCAGTACGCTGATTGCGTGTCTCAAAGGGATGCTCGTGCTACCTGGCCAAGGCCCAATCTACATTATTTTGGACGCGCTGGACGAATGTCCAAATACATCTGGAATACCATCCGCCCGCAAACAAGTCCTTGACCTCATAAAGGACCTTGTCGGCCTCCGGCTCTCAAATCTTCATATATGTCTCACCAGCCGTCCACAGATTGACATCCGAGCTGCGCTTGAGCCGCTAGCGTTTCACCCGGTCTCGATTCACGAGGAGAGTGGACAAAAGAAGGATATTGAAGACTATATCAGATCTGTGGTACACGCGGACTCAGATACGGCGATGAGGAGATGGAGGGACAAGGACAAAGAGCTGGTTATTGAGACCCTCACGGAGAGAGCTGATGGAATGTAAGCGTATTTAAGGATACTGATGTCACTCTTGCTGACCATTTGACAGGTTCCGTTGGGTTTTCTGTCAGCTGGAAGTGTTGCAACATTGCTTTCCGCAAAGCATCCGGCGAACGCTTAACGAATTGCCGAAATCATTGGACGAGACATATGAACGGGTGTTGAAGGAGATCGGGATGGCCAACCGAGACCATGCTCATCGTCTCTTACAATGTCTCACTGCGGCTACTCGCCCACTGCGTGTCGAGGAGCTAGCAGAAATACTTGCGCTTGACTTCGAGGAGGCTGAAGGAGCGACACCGAAATTGAAGGAGGACTGGCGGTGGGAGGACCGGCAACGAGCTGTGCTATCTACGTGCTCCAGCTTGATCACGCAAGTCGACGATGGTGATTCCCGGGTCATTCAGTTCACGCATTTTTCGGTCAAGGAATTCTTGACTTCCGATCGGCTTTCCACTTCTAGAGGAGACGCTTCATACTTTCATATCATTCCCGAACCTGCACACACGACTCTCGCCCAGGCCTGCTTGGGTATTCTGCTCCAGTTGGATGGCAGCGCCGACTATAACCAGGTCGAAGATAGCTTCCCGTTGGCGAGATATGCCAGTGAGCATTGGGTGGAGCATGCGCAGTTCGGAAATGTGTCGTCACGCATAGAAGATGGGATGCGGCGTCTTTTTGACTCAACCAAACCACATTTTTTTGCGTGGCTCGAGTTGGCCGAGATTGACGTACGTTGGTTCGAGTTCGGAGATTACACCACACTTCGTGGATCTCCACTTTATTATGCATCGTTGTGCGGATTTCGTGACCTGGTGACACACATCATCGTCGAGCATCCCGAGCAAGTAAATGAGAGGGGTGGTCATAATCATAGTCCACTGGCGGCGGCATTGCACAAGAGACACTTCGAGATTGCGGAGCTATTACACCAGCATGGCGCGGCCGTGGATGTTATCGATGACCAATTGAATCGGACTCCGCTACATGCTGCGTCGCAGGGTGGACGTATCGATGTCGTGCGGTGGCTACTCGACCACGGCGCAGATGCGAATTCGTTACAACACGATCACCGGACTCCAATTCATCTTGCCGCACGGGACGGACACCTAGATGTTGTTCGAATCCTACTGGGGCACAGCGTACACATCAACACTGTGAACGACGCAGGCCATACTCCATTCCACCAAGCATCGAATAATAGTCACGTGGAGGTCGTGAGGCCATTACACCAACATAGGGCAAACATCAACGCACAAGATAAGGACCACTGGACGCCATTACATCTGGCGTCACTTAACTGGAGGCTTCGGATTGTACGTCTACTACTTGACCACGGGGCGAACGCAGATACCGCGAACAAGGACGGAAGGACCCCGTTGCATGAGGGCGATACAGAGATCGTGCGCATGCTACTCGACCACGGAGCGAACGCACATGTTGAGGACAAGCATGGATGGAGTCCGTTGCACCTGGCGTCATCCAGAGGCAAGACAGAGGCCGTGCGCTTGCTGCTCGTCCGTGGCGCGAGTGTGGACGCCAAGAAGAAGGATGGAAGGACCCCATTGCACGAGGCGTCACTTAAGGGCGAAACAGAGACTGTGGGCTTGCTGCTCGACCACGGCGCGAATGCAAATACAGAGGACAACGATGGATGGACCCCATTGCACGTAGCGTCATCCCAAAGCGACACAGAGACCGTGCGCTTGCTGCTCGCCCGCGGCGCGAGTGCAGATGCCAGGGACAAAGAAGGAAGAACCCCATTCCAGATAGTAGCATCAGAAAACGGAAATAACGAGATCATGGAGATGTTGACGGAGTATGGTGCGCAGGTAGATAGAGCGCTTTGTGTTACTCCATAACTTATTTGTTGATTTCGAATCCATTTTCGTGCATCTGAGAGTACAGAACCCTATATACTCTATGGTTGATTGTTCAAAAATAAGTCCTTTTGCTCTGTGTTAGAAACATCCATCTGCGCCAGCGCCTGTCACCGTGTTTCCTGTTTCCTATTCTCTCTATAACAATCTTTACGCTTCGCTTTACCAGTGGATCGACGATCACGCGCTCCAAAGTAATGCAACATTGATACTTGTCGTTGACGTTATCAACAGCTTGCGTGAAGGGCTCACCAACATGGATGAAGGGGTAAAGTGGCGCTCAGGGAGGCGGGAAAAAGTATTTTTCGCGAGCTTAGCTAGTATGTCTACATGTAAGGGCACTCAGCTACTTTTCCCGCACTCTATGGAAACTGTGAGATAACGAGTGGTACATGGGTGTTTCCTCTCCATCTCTCATGGTGTAGTCGTCGGCATCGTAGTAGTCTCTCAATGTTGGGCCTTGCCGGCCGAGGAAGCAATTGAGTAAAGCAGTTCCCTATCCCCGCTCTCGTCGACCAACGAACGGAACCTACCGTCCTCCAATTTCAGGAGTTCGCTGGGTTTGTCAAATTCGACCTTTTATTGTATTTCAATATTTCCAAGTCCGAGCAGATGTGAGGGGAGAAACTCACAATTCGACCTGCGTCTAGAACCATCTGTTTTTCTTAAGCTTATATTCACTGTGTGGGGAGAGGAATGGTGACTTACAACTTTATCGTGAGTGGCTGCCGTGGCTCGCTGCGTTTGAAGCGTGCTGACGACGGCTGTCCTCGGCTCTCCAGACAGTGAGTGGCTGCCGTGGCTCGCTGCGTTTCAAGCGTGCTGACGACGCCTGTCCTCGGCTCTCCAGGAAGTGAGTGGCGTCGATGATTGTTTGTAGACGATGCGCGACCGTGATTAGCGTTATATCCCCTTTAAGCTCGGTCCGGAGAGATGTCTGTATGATCGTATCCGTCTTGTAATCTGCGCCACATGTTACGTGGGTAGTAAGTACCGCTCCGCCTCCCAAAAGTCAAACGGGGAAGACGTTAACTTACCAATAGCGGACGTCGCTGTAAGCGAAACAAAAAAAAGGATCAGCCAAGGCAGACAAAGAGGAGGGTAAGCGAAAACGCGTACCTTCGTCGAGAATGAGTAGCTTCCTACCGCGTACTATCGCACGCGCGAGCGCCAATATCTGCCGCTGGCCGACAGAGAGATTGCTCCCGCCGCTAGCAATCTGGCTATCGAGCGTGAGATGGTCATCTTCGTCGTCGGTCTGTAGAGAGAAGAGCCCCGACGCGTGCAGCGCGCTGTTTAGCGCTGCGTCATCGTATTGAGAGAACGGGTCGAGATTTTCTCGCAGCGAGCCGCTCAGCAATTCGGGCTACGTGAAACAAACGACTTTAGTTAGACATAGAAGAGAAGTGGGGGTCATCCTAACGATTTGGGGTATGATGGTGATGTTCGAGCGGAGAGCATCCAGATTGATCGAGCTCGTGAGGTGACCGTCGTAATACACGCTACCCTCAGTGAATATGCAACGGAGTAGCGACAATGTCAGAGAGCTCTGAAGAGTTTTTCAGCAGGCCGCTTCAACAAACGACCAAGCCGAGAACGGATACCTTGCCGCTTCCTGTACGACCGACTGCTCCGCTGATCAAACGACGCAGTAAAATACGACTACAGGCACTCACCAACACCGACGCGTTCACCGGATTTGACGTGGAAAGATATGTCGTGGAGAACCTTCGGCCCATCCTAACGACAGGGTGTCGTTCAGTACTAGTAGCACCCGGATCCGCATCGGGCATGTCACGTCACGTACATGAGAATAACGCGCAGAGAGCTTCTCGACCCGAAGATCACCGCTCGCGGGCCAGTATGCCGGGGGGATACCCTGCTCAGTCGGCTTTGGCTCCTGTTCTGCATTGATGTACGAGTGCATACGTTCCAAGCTGTATGTAGCGCCAATGAGCACCTAATCGTACACCTACCCAGAAAAAGAAAATTGTCTCTTCACCTGTTGGCTGAGAAAATCATCAGAGATACGAAGGAGCGTCACGCAAGATAGAGAGTCCTCACTGGTGACCTCAAAGTTGTTGAGATTGCGCACCCACCAGAGAATTAGGCCACTGAATCCAACTGGGAACGCTAATCAGGGATCGCGGGTTGTATTAAATATATGCAACGTACTGGCCATAGTGAGTGAAAACCCAGTATCCGAGGGAAGGGAACGTTCATTCGGTAGGTAGATCAGGTAGGCTGCGAGGCTTGCCGGCGAACAGCCCGCCTAGGAAGTCGGTACGCAAGTTGATCCATCTGCAGTAGGGCCAACACAATTAGGTACTCTCTGAACATCGCAGAGGCGACCTGGTAGACTCGACTTTCCTGTTCATATTCCAGAAGGACCGGTGGGCCCTTGAGTACCTGTCGATCCGCCTGTACGACTCTTCGCGGAACGCGAGCTGTGCGCCATATGCCCGGATGGATGCTTGGGAGAGGTAGAGTTGGACCAACAGTACATCCATCACGAGGAGCAGACGTACTGAGTCCGACAACGGACGCGCCAAAGTGGCCTAGCACGGGCGCCTTTGCATTGCTCATCTCGCGTTTGATCGCGATCTGAGCCTTCATGTAGATACGACCGAGCCATGCGCCGAGGACGGCGATGGAAATTCCAGGAACAGAAAACGCTGGTGTAAGGTACACCACGGCGACGAACTTGATAAGCATGGCGCTTGAGATGTCGATGACCCAGAAAAATGCGTCGGCAAGTGGGCTGTCCACTAGAGCAAGGGGGTCGTGAAGGATGTGCATTCGGCCTGGGAGGAAGGTGGAAACACGTACGAGCGCGGATATCCTGCGTGACTCGAGTAATGATCCGGGATGTTGGGGTCTTGTCCAGCCATCTGCAAAGCAGAAGAGCTTATCAGTAAAGGCCGGTGCTGGAACATCTGGAGATGCACCTCAGGGTTGTGCCCAGGACAGACTCGATCAGGGTCCGGTGGATGGTCCTTGAGGCCCTTAAAGCACCAAACATGTAGACACAGAACCCCATCGTGTAGCCGGCCGTCGCCACGAGTAAGATAAGCCCGTATACTGTGACGTAGCTGTAAATGAAGTCATCAGCCAGAGGATGGTCAAACCACCGGAATTGTAAAAGCTGGACCCTTACAAAGTAATATTGACCTGATCCGGTGGGTAGATGTTATATTGCTCGGCCCAGTAGCCCATGAACCACACCTGCACGGTCATGAGGGTGGAGAAAAGCAGCATGCCGCCGGCAAATACAACCCAAAACAGGACTGGGTGCGCTCCTCCCAAACCGTTAATAAACAACTTGACTTCATTCGTTGAGAGGTACAAAGTGAACTCCGTTGTCCGAAATGCGGAAACGTTGGACGGTGGGCTCACCTGCGTCCCAGCTCACGTTTCCCTCAGAGATCTCCTCGGCCAAGATCAGCTTACCATCCGCTAGCTTCGCAGTCTCTTCGGGCTTCTCCGAGTTGATATTCTTCTCGTTGTCCTCAATGGCTCGTGTGCCTTCCGCGAGCTCCTTTGCTAGCATTTCGTCCTTCTTGAGCGCGTCTGAAACTGAGCCACGACTAGCGATCCGGCCATCCTTTCCGAGCAAAACGACGAGGTCTGCGAGGGGGGTAGCCATCGCGACGTTGTGCGTCTGCGGTGTGTTTGGAACGACCATATACATATGCGAGTGGAAATGGGTGACTTACGACGAGTAAGATGGTTCTTCCGCGAATCAAGTCACCTTTGAAACATTTCTCGACGATCCACCGCGCAGTGTGGACATCCAAGGCGGCTAGAACCTTTGCAAGAATGGTGTCAATAACCAGGGGGACGAGAATACCGCAGGAAGATCACTAACGTCATCCAGGATGAGGATCTGAGATGAAGAGTAGACCGCCCGAGCGAGAGTGACTCGAGCCTTCTGACCACCGCTACAACATGAACGAATTGAGTCAGCAAGGGCCGTCGTTTAAGAGCCTTCTTTATGATACCTCAACGTCAAACCCTTCTCTCCGACTTCGGTCTTGTCCCCTGCATCGAACAAGCTGAGATCACGTTGCAAACCACACTGGTAAATGACTTAAAAACAATCGAGGCATTAGGGAGTATTGATGGCCGTGAGAACGAGTTACCTTTGTTGTATCTCTCTTCGTCGTATGCGGCCCCAAACAAGATATTATCCTGCTCTTCACTTAGAACAAAAAGTGCAAGCGCGAGCAGTTGTTCAACCTCACCCTGATAGTCTCATTCTGTACCCACGACTCCTGTGCAGCGTAGCTGACCCCGCCTTCCCTTGGCAGATGATACCAAGAGTCGGGGCTCATCGGCACGAAATGCATCTCGCCAAGCAGCGCCATCAGCAACGACGTCTTGCCTGAGCCGGTCGGCCCGATGATCAGGTTGAAGCACCCACGCTTAAACAGCAGCTCGCCCTGCACGCGCAGGGTGAACCGGCGCGATGGCGTCAGCGTGCCATCAGCGTGGTCATTCGACCAAGTGAAGCTGGCATTCCGGAAGCCGATCACGTCCTGGTCGAAGTGTGACGCATCTGTTGGCATCACTCGCTCAGAGCCCTTCTTAGCATCTGCGAACTCGTCTAGCAACTCGGTCTGCCAAAAGAGCTCTATATATCAAGTAGTGATACAGAAAGTGATTCGCTCACATCATGCAAGAAATCGTTCACGCGATCGAGGGAGACTCTCGCCCGTATAAACAGAGGAATCATCCAGAATATTAATTGAAGCTGGTCGCGGATAAGATCGAACACTGGAAAAGATGAGCCCCTTCACACCCACGCCGTCAGTGAAGATCCTGAGACTGACCTACCATGGACGAAAATACGGCCGATGCTGCAGACAAATTCAGAACAGGCACCCTTCCGAAAAAGAACAAGACATTACGGGTAAGTGCGCGCTTCATAATCGCAGTCTGCGGATCTGGTCAGTTCAGACATTAGCCTATGCGAGTAAAGCGCACGCACGTATGTGACGTATGTGACAACCATCTTCCCGGAGTGTCAGTCAGAACAAATCAGCAGGCACTCACAAGACGAGGCGACGCACTGTGATGACCGGTATGATAAAGCTACATGTCCACGTTAGAGGGATTTAGGAGAGAAGCTAGGAGCACCCACTTGATGTTTCCGTTGATCACGATCAAAATCTGGCGCAATTTGATGTACCGCAGCTCTTGCTCCCTCTTCTCGGCTAGCCGCGCGGCTATCTTAGGCTCCCAACCAAACAGCTTGATCATGCTCAAAATTCCCATAGCTGAAATCGAGGCTTGTCAGCGTCCACAAAACGTAGGCCTGTGTCTGCGACCTCACTTTCGGTAGCGGCTTGGACACGCGCATCCGTCTAACCGCGAAGTAAATCCTGACGTCATGACATAAGGCGGATACTCACACGTTTCATGGTCTCCCTTTGTATTTTTTGTATTTTTCCGGCAACGGTGCCCGGGATTGGGAAGAGGGCAACCATCACGGCCATCCCGGCGAATGCACTCCAGCCAAGAATGCTACACAGGAACCAGACGCAGATCACCATCTGCAGCGGAATATACAAAACTAAGGAGAACGTTTTCGTCAACAAAGATGAGCCTGCGGGAAACAGGTCGGGGAGGAGAGACGACGACAAACTGAGGAGCAAGAAATCCCGTCCGTCGACAAGGTTCTCCAGATCAGTCGACACCAAATTGTTCATCTTTCCCACCAGATTGCTCGAACCCCCCGCCTCGTCGCTGTCGGATCCGGAAGCTTCCTCCTTTCGCCCGCCCTTCGAGCTCGACGCCGCGATTGTTGATTGCTCGCTCCGAGTCTCCTCACCGCTCCCGCCCGCTTCCTCGGATACAATATTGATCTCGACTACTGACCCACTATCCGGTGTCGTGTCTTCACTGCCAACCTCGGGAGTGGCAGTTGGCGTAGATTCCGGGGAACGTGACGTCTCAGCTTTCAAGCGGATGCGCAGGGCGTGCTCAAACACGAGTTGCGTGACGATGGCAGTGACACGCACGAGAGTACCCGTCTAAAAACATGGTCGACGCATGAGGAAATTGGCATAATAAATATCCCCTATCACCAACCGCAATGAAATTGTAGCATTGGAATGCAATGGTTCCGAGAGCAGGACCCAGAAAAATATATGCTACCCAAACCCATGGACGAACGACAGCACCTTCCCCACGGGTTTCGAGGTAGCTGAATGAGACACGCTAAGTGATCCGTAAAGACCGTCAAGAAAAACGGGTACCGCAAGAGTTGATTCATCCCAACTGGTGCCATTAGGTTTGAAGTGACCTTAATGACGACGAAGATTGCTAGTTGGATGTATTCACGGCCTAGATGGAGTATAAGCGACGCATCGCTTAAAAAGTACACGAAGAACGGACGGAAGACCTTCATGAATCCCCAGAAAATGTGCCTCCTGGGTCCGCCGGAAAATGTATCCAAGTGCTAGCAGACCGCGTTAGCAAAACACTTGCGCGAACAACCGAGATGGACCTGCTTTGAAACTCCTTTGCACAAGATTCCTGGTGTAGTCATAGTCTGCAAGTGGTGGTAGCATGTCATGCGATAGATGTGGAACACGATATGCCAAGAAAACGATAGGATCAAGGAACGTATATAACATCATAGATAGAAGCGAGGCGGTCTGTTCAGGGTTTATGACCTGCTGGGGGTCCTGCAACCGGAGTCAGAGATCGGAAAATATGTAATAGACAAACTGGCCTTGGGATCAATTGGGATATACTGGTACGGGACGAGCAGAGGGATCACGATAGCCGCGAATGCCAGAAGGCCAATTCTGACCCATAGCAAAGGGCCTTCCCATGCATCCACGGGTGACAAGGTGAAAGTAAGCAGCGGCCAGATGTTGCGGTAAGCGTAGACGGAGAAGGTGCCAAGCAAGAGTGAGGAGAGATGGAACGAGGTAACCGACGCGCGGACTCTCCGGGCGGTCAGAGTCATTGATCCCAAAAAGGCCGCATACAGCTGTGTGAATTCATTACTCGAGTGAGAAAGAGAAAAATTCGGTGGCTGGGATGACGCACATAGGTTAGACAAAGCGTGAGATCGAGCCACTCGCGTTCAGTAAGCGAGCCACCGCCATATTGGTGCTTGCCCTCGTGCCTCCTACCCCAATGATTGAGTGCGCATACTGCAGACGACGGGGAGACGTACTGCTGACCCTCTTCTTGCACGAAGCTGAATATCGCGAGGCCGAGGAGTGTGAGAACGACGACGAGGCGCAAAACCTGGAAAAGGAAGATGATTGATCCCCCTGACTTTTCCACATGGTCCTTGACAGCCGACACGAAACCTCCCTGAGTGGCGCCCGCGGTGGCGCCGGACTCGCTGCGGGTAGCGATTACTGGCGCGTCTTCACCGCGAAGCCTTCGAACTGGACCAGACGAGAATATGGCCCGGGCGAGGAGGATGACGATGGAACTCAGCGCGAGGTAGGACGGGATGAGGAGTGGGTGGGTCCAAAAGCTGAGAACACCAGCGCAAAGCCCGTAACATCGATATCACGAAATGGAGACTGAGAATGGGGTGCGACTGCGCTACATGATGCCAGGAGCACTCACGATGGAACCTTTTGGGGAAATCCCCCATCTATGGTGGTGAGGACGACCTGGTCCATAGTGGGGTGAGGAGAGCTGAGTTTGTTGTAGTTTTGTTCTTATCGTGCGAGAGTGTTGTCAATGGCTACTAGTATGAGATTTAAAAAGAGTTGTGGTCAAGAGTGGGTCCACACAGCTGAAGACCTACAATATTGGCGAGCATGTGCAGCTGTCCTTCTGCCGTACGTAGTCAGCAGTCGGAGCAAGAGCGAAGTCTTGGCGTAAGTTACAATAACTTACTCGCGCATCCTTCCCACGCCCGTCGACAATCCAATGAGAAGGTCTGTCCACGTTCCTGATATCCTCAGCTCGCACCAAGGCTCCCATCAGCCCATTTCGACATGTTAGTGAACTGTTACGTCGTACGCAGGGGACGATGTACTGTCGTAGTGCCACAGTCTTCACCGATGTCCTCTACCGGCTCGGGTTGTTTGTGTAAGCGGTAGTGACTGGTCCACGGGGGTAACAGGTATGTCGCGACTTGCCGCAAAAGTATTGGGCTGAGAGTATTGGGAACAGGGGCGTCCAAAGGCGAATACTGCACCATACTGGCTTCACTCCATCTCATCCGCCATTGGCATATCGAACATCCCCTTGATGTCCATGTCCATGTCAACACCTACACCCATGGACCTCCACCTCACTGAGCCCAGCCTCACTGGTCCTGGAAAGAGTGCGTGAGAGTATCACCTTGCTTGAGATCACCTTGCTTGGGCAACATAGAGTATGCTTTCAGGGTTATAATCGATGTCACCATGTGGATATATATTCTTCTCCGCCATATGTATCGCTGAGCGGCAACAACTGAAACCCATAGGACTGCACTGTAGTCTGTCCCGACGTTGTTGTGAACACGATGAGTCAGCGTATTTCTGTGACGATCCCGTGATTAAATGTCTCTGATGGTCTCAAGTATTACAAGAAATGTCCTAGATACTAACTATTGTACAAGTAGGACAGACGTGTAAGCGCGACGCGCAAGCGCGTTCTCATGTAGTATTTAGAGCCCATGAATTCGATGTAAAGAGGGCAGAGTCTCTCCTATTCATCTTATCCTCGTGCCTTCTGAGTCACGCCGGTAACGGACGAGGTGAACAGAATCACACTTGATCAAGTGTGAGGCTTCCCCTAACCCCACACTCTTTTAGTCAGAACCCGAGTTTATTCGAATCAGGAAACGCGTCGACATATATTGCAAAACCTATAGGTACCTCACATCACGCTTTGATAAGCGCCGCTCTGACCTCGAATTGGTCAGCCGTTACTTCGCACTCCGAGCATCGCGAATCGACTAAGGTTGCGCAACCCTGAAATAGGCCCGCGATCGCAGTGCGCCGAATATAATGGACGCCGACACCGAAATGCCGGCTGGTCAAGCGGGAGTATCCCCGCTAGACGTCCTGCGAGCAGAGTTCTCGCCCGAATCTTTTGAAGCAATGCGAACAGTCTTTCACACTTTTGAGCAGCGGTTCAGAGCTGTCGAAAGTAACGTCGTTACCTCCCAGGGTATACAGAACGCGATCCAGTCCGCGTTTACCAACACTCATTTTACGATCAATTCCCCTTCCACGGCTGCGCCGCCTCACAGTTCGGCCCCCCGTTCAAACCCACCGCGAACCACCGTACAGCCCTTCGCCGGGAAAGCGAGTGAGAACGTCACCGCCTGGATCAGTTTGGCTGAGGACGCGCTCGACGCTGGACAAGTCCCGAAGGATCATTGGACTCGCTATGCGGCTCAGAGTTTCCGCGACTCGGCACTCACCTGGTATCACGCGATTAAGCTAGGCAACCATGACCAGGCGCCGACTTGGAGCGATCTGAAGCTGGCTATGTCCGAGCATTGGGCGCACCCTGCCCGGGCTGATGAACTCAGGGCTCGTCTGGATCGGCTCGAGTGTAAGGGAGGAATCCCCGAGTTCACGCGTCGATTCCAGGAGGTGGAGATACAGATCCCCGAAGCCGAAATGGCTCTCCCAGACCGCAAATACCGTTTCCTACTGAAGCTGCCCAAGGAGTTAGCAATGCAGCTCATGCCGCGCCAGGAGAAGAACATGTCCGCTTACTATTCGGCCGCTCGCCAGTGGGACAGTCTTCACCGCGTCGCGCAGGGCCACTCCTTCACGCATTCCGGACCCTCGAAGCCTTTCCGCAAGGCCTCCCGAGGTCTTCCACCGCCTGCTGCGCACTTCAGCGCGAACTCCACTCCGTACACTCCATCCCTCGGATCTTCGTCCACCCTTCCGGAGCCAATGGACCTCGACTCGATGCAAATGAGCCGCGATCCGCGTCGCTCCTCCTCGAACGTCCGGTGCTACAATTGCAACGACACTGGGCATCTTGCGCGCGACTGCCGAAAACCGCTACGGCGCCCCGCGTCGAGTGCTGGAAAGAGGCCCACTTATAACGGGCGTGACCGGCATATGAAGACCCTCCACCTGTTCGAAGAGGTTGAAGAAGAGCTGGAGCCGGGTCAATATCCTCCCGAAGCACGCGACCGTGAGGAGCGTGCTGAAGAAACCGACGGTCAGGAAAGCTCTGACGAGTACTCACCTGAGGAATGGGATCCGGAGGACGACCTGGAACTGCAATACCTCGTCAACGAGGCAAACTTCATGGAGCAGGAGATCACGGAAGAAGAAGAGGCTGACCTTGACAACATCACTCACGCGAACTGCGACTCGGACTGCGAGTCCTGTGAGGACTGGAGCGACGGCTGGCGCCCGCTCTCCCCCATCTTCCCTGAAAGCCCTGGCGACGATCTCACTCCGGCAGACATCGCCCTCCAAGGGAAGGGAACGAAGGAGAATCCTCTCGAGATATACACGGTCGCCCAGCCAGGCCTTCCAGTCTACGAGGTCGAAATCGGCCCTCCCAAGTCGCAGACTCCCGAGAACGCTCCGCCTTTCATACCCGTCAATACTATCCTCGACACCGGAGCGGAATCGAACTACCTCACCACTCGGAAGGCCATCGATGCGAAAGCACAGGTCTTCCCGATTACCACCCGAGAGATCGTAGGCGCAGGACGGACGACCACTTCCGCATTCGCTACCTTCACGCTGAAGATCGGCGGGCTTAACACTCAGTGCTACGCGTACGTTCTGGAAGATACTACTCACTTCCGCTATGATCTGCTCCTGGGCCGAGCGTGGCTCAAGCGTTGATACGCCCCCTACTTCCCTGACCCCTATAATTGCGACTTACAACAGTTCTGTGACCTTCAAGGCGAGCGACAGCGACACCCGCTCAAAGCGCAAGAGAGCGCAGCTACACCCAACACGACTTAGGACGCGCACGACCGCGCGGCGAGTCAACACAGCGACCGCGCGCGCCGCGAACCAGCGCAGCGCGCCACAGCCGCGACCGCGCGCGAAGTGGGTCAGCACAGCGACTCAGCGCAGCAACGCGAGACACAACTACCTAGTACTGCGACCGCGCGCGCCGCGCCAGAGCTGCGACCGCGCGCACCGCGCTAGAGCTACGACCGCGCGCGCCGCGCCAGAGCTGCGACCGCGCGCGCCGCGCCAGAGCCGCGACCGCGCGCGAAGTGGGTCAGCACAGCGACTCAGCGCAGCAACGCGAGACACAACTACCTAGTACTGCGACCGCGCGCGCCGCGCCAGAGCTGCGACCGCGCGCACCGCGCTAGAGCTACGACCGCGCGCGCCGCGCCAGAGCTGCGACCGCGCGCGCCGCGCCAGAGCTGCGACCGCGCGCGCCGCGCCAGAGCCGCGACCGCGCGCGAAGTGGGTCAGCACAGCGACTCAGCGCAGCAACGCGAGGCACAACTACCTAGCACTGCGACCGCGCGCGCCGCGCTAGAGCTACGACCGCGCGCGCCGCGCCAGAGCTGCGACCGCGCGCACCGCGACTTAGTGCGCGCATCGCACCTGCGACCGCGCGCGCGCGCACCAACGCCTCGGCACCAGACGATCCCAGATAGGATAGCAACAGCAACCTACGAAGCCCGGACTGGTTCGTAAACCAGTTATGAGCGCGGGGACCCCAGAAGACGTCCAAGACTGTGTGAGGGCGAGGCACTACGCGAAGTGCCTGCGCCCTCCCTAGCCTGCGGGACCGGTCGACGGAGACCTAAGGGGAACCACATACCACCAAACGGGTGGACCGCGGCGACGTACGCGATCAGCATGGCTCGGCGCGCACATAGGCGAGCGCGCACCATACCGACCAAGACACAACGCCGCGTTTTAGTACAAGACTACGCGCACACTTCGCGCGGCCCCTGTTTCACTTAGACAGGTCATTCAAACTATCCAGGACCCTCGAAACACGACGCGGGCTCGACCGAAGAAGAAGAGCGCTCAACAGGCCTGGTACGAGGCGCGCGCGACTTAGCGATTTCGCGCGAGGATGCTCACAGAGTAAGAGAGCAAGGGAGCAGTAGAATAGCATAAATAGGACACACCCTTGTACTCAGAAGGCAATCAATTCGGATTCCACAGCTCGCGTTTAGCTTATCTCTCTCTCTCTCTCTCTTTCTCTCTCATTTCCGATCTTTGCGCTACTCGAGGCGTCGCCGCGCCCCGCTCCGCCTCGCTCTTGGCTATCCACACTTGTCTGTGGTATACCCGACCCCTCCAGCTCGTACGCCAGCACCGCGTGCACCAGCAACGCGCCAACGCGCAACCGCACAACTTAACAGATACTTCGCGCTCTCGCGCGGCACGTGACTCGCGGCCCGCGCTATCCACAACCGGCGCATTCCAAGCCCCACGAGCCTGTACACTCTAAGCGCGCTCTCTGACGCTCAGGGACCGTTTGGGGTAACAGCGTCATGACGCCCGACCGAAATGGGACACCGACGCCTATGAACTCACGCATCCAGAGAAGAAGACGCGTATTACCATCAGACCGGCCTCAGCGAAAAACACGACGGGCTTACCTCGAATCATCTCAAAGCTCGTGTGGCGCCTCCGTCCCAAGCACCGACCGCCTAACCGCCCAGACCTCCTCTTCCACGCGCAAGAAGGCGAGGAAGTTCGGAACAAGACCACGCCTCGGTACCCTCAGGAGGCCGAAGTAGAAGCGATAGGCGAAGCAGTCGGGAACCTAGCAAAGGAAGCGTTCGGGGAGCGTATCAAGAACATCGTGAAACGCACAGTACCGGCGGCCTTCAAGGAGAAAGTGGGTTTCCCTCCTCTGAGGAAATGGACCCACGATATTGACACTGGTGACGCCAAGCCTATACGCAAGTACGGGCGTCCGCTCACCCCCTTGGAGCACGAAGCCATCAAGGCGTTTATCGACGAAGGCCTGAAAGAAGGAGTCATCGAGCAATCGGAATCACCGTGGTCTTCGCCCCTACTCCCTGTCCCGAAGAAAGATGGTACGTCGCACATCTGCGTCGACTATCGAGCGCTGAACAAACTCACCAAACAAAACGCCTTTCCCTTGCCGCGGATAGACGAGTGCTACCGCAATCTCGCAGGTGCAAAGCACTTCACTTGCTTGGATCTTCGCTCGGGCTACTGGCAGGTGCACTTAACAGACGATGCGAAAGAGAAAACCGCGTTTACCTGCCGTTACGGCCACTACCAGTTCCGGGTAATGCCGTTTGGCCTCACCAATGCCCCCGCAACGTTCCAACAAATGATGAACGAAATACTGCGGGAATACATCGATCGCAACGCGATGGTGTACTTGGACGACGTCATCGTCTTCTCCAAAACCGAGGAGGACCACGTACAGAACGTCTTAGACGTCGTCCGCGCGCTGGAAAAACATGGCCTGATCCTGAACGAAAGAAAGTGTAAGTGGGGTCAGACATCCCTACTGTACCTAGGTCACATTGCTTCAGGCAACGGTCTTCGCCCAAACCCGGAGAAGATCGACTCGATCTTGGACTGGCCAGCGTGCTCGACAGTCTCGGAGGTACGCGGTTTCCTAAACATCGCGGGATATTACCGACGCTTCATCCGTAACTTCGCGAAGATTGCTAGTCCCCTGTACAAACTGCTGGAAGGCAGCCCAAAGCGAGGATCTCCCATCGTGTGGACAAAGGATTGTGAGTCCGCGATGAAGCAACTGAAGAACGGACTCACCTCGGCTGATCTGCTCATCCACCCCACTCCATGGCGCCTTTTCGTAATAGATACAGACGCCTCCGGGGACTGCGTCGGTGCAGTGCTCCAACAAACTGGTACCCCATTCGCGGTGCCAGACAAGGGGAAGGGAGCTGGTGAGCCAAAAGAGCGTTTCAAGTTCAAAGAAAGAGACTTACGACCTATCGCGTTCGAATCACGGCGCATGACGCCAACCGAACAAAGGTACTCCGCTCAAGAACGGGAAATGCTTGCCATCGTGTATGCTCTGCACAAATGGCGAGGCTATATCGAAGGTTCACCAATCCTTGTACGTACCGACCACGAATCCCTCAAATATTTCCTAACGCAGAAGAATCTTGGCCGACGTCTTGCACGATTTGTCGACGATGTCGCACACTTCGATGTCGAAATCATCTACAGGCCTGGAAAGCATCAGTTGGTGGCCGACGCGCTCTCGAGAAGAAAAGGGCACGCGGACATACCAGATTCCGAGACCTTGGAGCCATTATTCGCTGCGCCGATGAACCCCTGGACCAAGGAGCGGGATCACAGCACGATATTCGAGACATTCGCAGAATACAAGCGTCGCCTCCAGCGAGGCGAAGAACCAACGACGGTCGGAAACGGAACGTACCTGATCAAACGCGATTCCCTCCGCAAGACGATCAAGAACCGCTGGGGAGAGGACATCGACGTTGAAGTTCCGACCACACAAGTAGCAGCCAAAGAGGCCATACGCCGGATCCACGGAGACCTTGGACACTTGGGGATGAAGAATACATTAGCAGCGATGCGAACGAGAGTCAGCGTCCCTTACGCGCAAGAGTTGGTTGAACATACCCTTCGAACCTGTAATCAGTGTCAGTTCGCGCAAAGGGAACCGGCAGCCACCCAACCTCTCCATCCAATTCCGCGAGTCGACGCAGGAGATGCGTGGGCCTTCGACTTCGTCGGCCCTCTGCCCAAGACGCTCAAGGGAAATCGATATCTGCTCACCGCGATGGATCTCGGAACAGATTGGACGATCGCGTTCGCAATCCCGCAACGATCTGGCGATGCCGTCGCCAAGTTGCTCCAATATATCGTCTTCTCTTACGGAAAGCCGTTAAGTATCCTCACGGACAACGGAGAAGAGTTCATGTCTTACCAGTTGCAAGCCATCCTCCGCCGCTTCGGAATCCACCATCGTCACACCAGCCCTTACCATCCACAGACCAACGGAAGGCTGGAAAAGTTCAACGATATCCTGACCCAAATGCTGGCCAAGCTGACGGCGCCCCAGAGACAAGACCGCTGGGACGAGTGCCTCCCCGATGCCGTGCTCGCCCATCGGGCCCACACCAGCTCGTCTACGGGTGTGTCACCGTTCTTCCTGATGTACGGAAGAGAAGCCCGCTTACCTAGCGAAAGGATCATCGACGCGACACGAGATCTTACGGACACAGAAATTACCGTCCTCCGACAAAGGCGCCTGGAACGCGTACAGGATCTGGCTCGCGTCCGGCGAGAAGCGAACCTACGGGCAGAAGCCCGGATGGCGAAAGAAGCAGAATCGCGCGAAGATTCCTACCGCGAAAGAGGTCTCGGTGTTGGAGATCTGGTGAAACGGAGGCATGCGGCGAGTACGAAGATCCACCCACTCTGGGATGGTCCATTCCGCATTAAGGAAGTCACTGATAGAAACACTTATCAGCTCGAGACAAGAAACGGATACGTACTCAAGCATCTCTACAATGGGGAGCGTCTTCAACGCTACTTCCCCTCTGATTCAAGTTCTCAAAAATCCCTCTGGTTTGCAAGCACCGGTCTCCATCGAAAGGACGCAATGACACGACAGCAGAACGAGAACGAGGCAGTTTCGGAAACTCCCGAGCCACCCTGAAACCGTCCGCCAATCCGTGTCCGTTCCCGAATCGATTTATTTTCTCTTTTACGTTTTCGGTTATGACAGAGTCACAAGAGCTGACATGGGGGTGGTGTTGTGAACACGATGAGTCAGCGTATTTCTGTGACGATCCCGTGATTAAATGTCTCTGATGGTCTCAAGTATTACAAGAAATGTCCTAGATACTAACTATTGTACAAGTAGGACAGACGCGTAAGCGCGACGCGCAAGCGTGTTCTCATGTAGTATTTAGAGCCCATGAATTCGATGTAAAGAGGGCAGAGTCTCTCCTATTCATCTTATCCTCGTGCCTTCTGAGTCACGCCGGTAACGGACGAGGTGAACAGAATCACAACGTGGGGGCGTCTGCTATCAGAATGTCTACAGCACGTGCCGTTTTTGCTTTAATGGGACAGAAACGACGGGCCGGTGCGGTGCGACTGTGTTCGGCAGAAAACTTACCTAAGAACGTGCAGACGGTAAACAGTCCCAAACACGAACAAAGAGGATCTGACGCCCAGTTTGATTGCACGGTGCGCCCACCCACCGTGCAATCAAACCGTCAAAAGCCTCCAGTCGCTTGCGACCCCTCAAAAATCCTCATTCGAACGGCTGGTTACGAGTCTAGAGTGTGCCTGCGCCCCAGCTAAGATTCGTTTCAACATCACGAACACGGAGAGTACTGAATAGCTGAATAGTTCCACTGTTCTCACCCCTTTAGCACTTTTTTGGAGAGTCAATCCCGGTTGAACAGGAGGCACAGGAACTTGCGGCGGCATGAGTGCTTGAAATCGAGGCTCAGGACAACCTGCTCGGCGCAAAGGTCTCCCAAGCTTGCCACGCAATGCTCAAAGTGGGGGATCGGGTAGTGCTCTCCACGCTCCGCCAACACAGAGAATGCGATTTGAGCGACGCATGCCCCGAAACCTTCCTGTTTCGCCTGTTTCAGTAAGCCCGATCGACAATCTGGCAAGTCATCGCCTCGTCATACTATCGTTCCCGCACCTCTGCAAACGTACCCATTACTGCAAATTCCGAAAGATCTTAGTAGATCAGTACTTTCCTGGCACCCTTTCTTCCCAAAAAAAAATACACTATGTTCTCTAGCATATGTAGATATGAGATCACACAATATAATGAGGATCAGAGCAAAATTAGGGTCATGAAAAATCGACAAAGGTGATGGGGTGGTCCAAAACGCGTGCCCACACCCCCAGATCTGAGCGATCCTAACATCCCTACTGGACCTCACCTTTAGGGATTACCACGGGTCACCCCCGGGTAATTTTGGGGCTACCCGTACCCGTACCCGCCGAAACCCGTACCCGCGGTCAAGGGTACGGGTACCCGCACGTACGGGTACGGGTGCGAGCGGGTGAGGCGGGTTGATGGCGGGTTTGACGAGTTACCCGTACCCGCTCTGTGCAATCTCAAATATATTACTATTGTTACGAGTCCAGCAATGCTATCTTCGACGTTGCTGCTGTCGTCACCCCGCCGCCGCGTCGCCGTCGCCATTGCCCCAATGCCTCGTTGCACTTGCACCACGTCGCTGTCACCGCCGGGCCTGGTGTCGTCGTCGTCACCCCATCGCCGTCACCGCTGGGCCTGGTGTCGTCGTCGTTGCCCCATCGCCGTCACTGTCCTGGTCGCCTCATCTGTCGTGATCACCTCGTTGCCGTTGTGGTCGCCTCGTCACTCTTGCCGTCGCTTCATCGCCTCATATGATCACCAGCGTTGTTGTCGCCGCCACCATCGTCATTACGTCGTCGTGTAAGGACCAGGCAATGCCTTGGAACGAATGGCCGACGAGCCATTTGCGAGGCTATCGGCAGCGTGCATCGCGATGTGATGTCGATTGCGACATGGGAGTGCATATGGGTATGGATAGGGCTGACAATGAAGTCAGCAGAAACGTCACAACTAATAATAAAAAAACACTCAGCCGAGCCGAGTCCATGTGAGTTCGGAAGCCGAGGGGATCCCGCGGGGGTAACGGGGGCACGGAGGAGCGACTCCGGAGTGTTCAAGAGCCAGTGCAATCGCGAACGGACGAGGGCAAGAACGGGAGACGAGGAGTGGGAAGGAACGACTAGAGGCGACGAGAGGCGATGTCCTTCGAGTCATGAACTCCAAAAAACACATACTTAGCGTCGAGAGAATGCCGAGCCCGATGATAAGACCAAAAACAATAAGGTAGACGTACTGCACAAGTTCATCCCATGACTCATCGTCGTCGCCCGGTGGTCATCGTGGCACCTCGTTGCCACCGCCTTCACTCTGTGGTCACCCCGTCGCCGTCGTCGTGGCTTCGTTGTCGCCCGCCGCCGCCTTGTTGCTATCAGGGGATTGCCTTGGGGCCATCGTCGCGATCGCCTTGTCGCCATGGTACGGCTGCCTCATCGCCGTCGTCGCTGTGTGATTGCCTCGTCACCATGTTGGTCGTAGTCGTGATCGCCCTGTCATAGTCATGGTGTCGACTCTCCGCACACGAGTGACGCAGGAGCCGAACTGCGACACAATTGGCGACAGGCCCGTGCATGCAGTGACATGGGCTACAGAGATCAGTGAAAGGACAATCCGAATGTGTTCCGCACCATTACAAAGGGCGGCGTGGCAGGGGCAATTGTCGAGCGATGTGGAACGAAACGGGGCACGAGGCATGAGGACGATGGCGTACGAACGGTGCCAGTGGGCTAGAAGCCTTCGACTCGGATCAGTGTGACGTTGATGTCCATTGCAGCGTGGTGAGGGTGAGCAGGAAAATAATAATGAGGCGAGAGAGGAGGAATGTGCAACGCCGTGCGAGACCGAAACCGAGCCGAAAATGACAACTAAGTCACGTGTTGACGATCCGATACCGAGACCACTGAAAACAAGACAGAAAAACGAGTGAGTTCAAACCCAACGCAATGGTGGCCTTACTGTGGAACAGAAGACAGAAAATGTGAAGACCGAAATGTGAGGGAATCGTCCATCAGCGTGGTCTGAGCGTGAGAGAACAAAGGAGTGGTTGATGGGGGTAGAGAGAAGAGAGGGTCGAATGAGGCGAGACTTGAGAGTGAGTCATGTCGGATGGATTGGTGAGCGCGAGAATGGACGATCCTGCGCAGCGGGGTCAGGGACAGTGACATCTCCCGGTCCTCAGGGTGGTCAGTCCGGTCAGGTTTTCTGCACACCTGTAAGTCTTACTGGTAGGCCCGGGGTGCATTGTAGATCACAAGAAAGTATTGTAGCTTGGTAACCCGCGGGTACCCGTGCCACGGGTACGGGTTTGGCACGGGTTCAGAATCGGCTACCCCGACCCGTACCCGCGTGACCCGTACCCGCGACCCGTCACGGGTACGGCCAACCCGTGGTAATCCCTACTCACCTTACTGTGATGTTATTATCCATTACTACAGTGACTCTATGAATTTTGGAGTCAATAGACGGAGGCGATCGAGTTGGAGAAGCAAAACTCACCAAGGACCATGGAGAGGTGACAAAACGTGACCCAATTCGGCAAACTCCTTTTCGGACAGCAAAATGACTGACACACGTTGCCACATTTGCCGAAACGCCGCTCATTCCTCTGCCTGCCAAAACCCTGCCGCTGCCGTGACAATCCGTGACCAAAAGTTGCAGAGGTGGGTCCCATTGCTCCACATTGAACGGACTCAGAAACAAATGAATAAAAATCTGATTTGGGTGGGATATACATGTATCTATTACTATGTACAAAATAAAGTAGCTACGATATGTTGTTGAAGCTACAAAAAAAAATACCGTGTTTTTGCAGAGGTGCGGGAACGATAGTACTGTATTTTTCTCGTCACTCGTCTCGTTTCACTCTCGCTCGCTCTCGAGTTCACTCGGGCCTCGGGCCATTGCACGTCCGAGCCGGTCCGGTTCCCGAGGGACGATGGACCCAGGCTGATGTCTTCGCTCTAACCAAGTTCTAATCAGCACTCCCGGGGGCGACGAATTTGGCTTTACAATTTATAAGGTATCACTTATAGGTCTCGTCGATCGGATAAATAAACATCATGGGGTACGTTTGGTCCCTCAGAAGATGATCGATGATCCGCCATGCAAGCCGCAAGCTTCAACATCTACAGAGAATATAACGATACAATTGCTCGCCATTAATGTACCCTGCTCCAAATGACCCTCGTAACGTTGGCCATTCGTTTCCCATTATTACTGTGTCGTTACAACTCAATACAGTAGGAATCTGTATTACATTCCATGTGTGACTATGTGAACACCCGAAGATGCCTGAGGGACCCCCCATAATATCATGGTGACTTGACATACATTTGTAGAGTAACTTATAACACTTTACCTATTTGCCCACCGTACTCCGTTTCCATCTGTAGGAGCGCGTTCTTTCCATTTCCTGATGCTACCTAGAATGGGGTCCTTCCTGCCTTGTTCTTGGCATCGGCACTCGCACCACGATCGAGCAGCGAGAGCACGATCTCTGTTTCGCCTTCGGATGCCGCTACGTGCAACGGAGTCCACCCGTCCTTGTCCTCGGCATTTGTGTTCGCGTCGTGGTCGAGCAGCAAGTGCCAGCAACTGTACGATCTCTATTTTACCTATGGATGACGCCTCGTGCAGTGGGGTCCTTCCATCAGTTTTCTTGACCTCTGAGTTTGCACCACGGTCGAGAAGCAGGCGTACGGTCTCTGTTTCGCCCCTGGACGACGCTAAGTGCAACGGAGTCCATCCGTCCACGTCTTCTGCATTTGCGTCCGCGCCGTGGTCGAGCAGCAAGCGCACGATCTCTATTTCACCCCTGGACGCCACCTCGTGCAATGGGGTCCTTCCATCCTTCCTCTTGGCATTCGCACTCGCGCCACGGTCGAGCAGCAAGCGCACAGTCTCGATTTTGCCCATGGATAAAGCTATGCGCAACGGAGTCCATCCGTCGTTGTCCTCAGCATTTGCGTTCGCGCCGCGGTCGAGCAGCAAGCGCACAGTCTCTGTGTTGCCCTTTAACGACCCCTCGTGCAATGGGGTCCTTCCGTCCATCTTCTTGGCATCCGCGTTCACACCATGGTCAAAAAGCAGACGGGCGACCTCGATACTTCCATTGAACGATGCCAGATGTAATGGCGTCGAGTAGTCCTCATCTTGTGCGCTGATTTCCGCCCCATGTTGGAGTAATAACCTCACGATCTCCACGTGACCAATCTTGGATGCCCGGTGCAATGGTGTATGACCTTTGTCGCTCGTAGGGTCGATGCGTACGCTTTGGCCCAGTAACATCCGAACGATTTCTAGGCGTCCATTATTTGCAGCTAAATGAATTGGAGTCCATCGATTGCTTTGCTGCTGTGCATTTGCATCTGCACCGTGATCGAGTAGCCACCGCGCGACATCGATAAGTCCGTCCTTCGATGCAGCATGTAGAGGAGTCCGATTAAATTGGTCTTCAGTGACATCCACGGCTGCGCCATGCTGGTGTAATAGCTCCGCAATCTTGAAGTGTCTTCTGTACAATGCTGCTGCCAGTGGACTGTGATTATGACCACCCCTCGCATTCACTTGTTCGGGATGCTCGACGATGATGTGCGCTGCCAAGTCACGAAACCCGCACAACAAAGCATAATACAGTGGAGATTAGTGATTTCCCGGCCCGGCTCGGCCCAAAGATTTGGGTCACGGCCCGGCTTTTGGTGGCCCAAGGCCTCACAACGTGGAGGCCTGAGCCCCTCCCCGCGGCCCATGAGGGCTTAGGCCCGACATGGCCAGCGGCCCCACGGCTGAGGCCCGACACGGCCAGCCAGCCACGGCTTCATCATAACCGACAGCGTAATACGAGTTCCATATATATTCAAACGAGTGCATGAACAGCACCGAGCACCAAGAACGAGTCAATAGACAATTGTAACTACTGAGACCCAGTCAAATCTATGTGCGCGTCATCCCCACTGACCTCGATAACATCATCGTCACCGTTAGATGCCCCTTCCCAAGACGAGTCGTTTCCAGCGTCATCGACAACCTCTATTGCAGTGCTATCTTGGTTTGCAAGCTGCATGTCCGCGCGATCGAGTTTGGCTTCTTCTTCGGCAATGGTCAGGACGTCCCTCATCATGAGGTCTTGCTGGATGAGAGACTTGAGGCACTGTGTGGCCTCGACGATATCGGCATCGAGGCGGTTGCGCCGCTTGCATATCGTGATCCCAGCCGATGAGAAGGCCCTTTCGCTCGAGACGGACGAGGCCATAACCGCTAGGTAGTTGCGAGCGAGCGATTGCCATGTCGGGTAGCGGCCTCCATACAACTAGAATGTTCGTATTTGAGTTACAGTCAGGAAAGAAATATAAGATACATACCCCCCACCAGCAAGCTATCCCAACATCATCTGGCACAATCTCGTGTGTGTTGAGATAGAGCGTCCACTCATCGAGCCAACCATTGGCCACGCTGACTGGCTGACAGCTGTCGTCGTCGTCATCATCATTAGATGAGTCAGTGTCGTCGATGTTCTGCCGGCAGCCACGCTGTTTGGTAGTAGATGACACCGTCCGAGTCTTGCGAACGCGTATGGCCTGAGGTTTCTTGTTCTGCTTGTCGAAGCGCTTGATGAACTAAGGTGAATGTCATAATGTGTAGGAACAAAAATAACGACGAATGACTTACGCGTTCGCGGACAATGTCTTCAACCTCTGTGATGAGGTCCGCTGGCCAGTGCTTTGCGAACAGCCAATGATCCGGCGTAACTTCCATCACTCATGGGCTGACCGACGGTGAGAGTCTTACATATGTCATGGGCCAACCGACGTCGGCCGACAGAGAAGACTTCTTCCGCGAGTCATGGGCCAACCGATGTCGGTTCGGAGTAATGAAAAGAGAGAATAACTCTGTAGTTGCTCTGATGGAGACATTTATAGAAGTCTATTTGAATGAACTCTGACAGATTGAGATACTATCTTGGAGTCAGAGTCTGAGATATTATCTCGGAAAGTTGACTATTATCAGAGTCCGAGATATTGTCTCGGGCAGATAACTATATTAGAGTCCGAGATAATATCTCGGACAGATGACTATTATCAGAGTCCGAGATATTATCTTGGATAGATGATGTTGACCAGTGTCCGAGATATTTTCTCGGACAGATGACTATTATCAGAGTCCGAGATATTATCTCGGATAGATGATGTTGACCAGTGTCCGAGATATTTTCTCGGACAGATGCCTTTGATCAGAGTCCGAGATATTATCTCGGACAGATAATTATTATCAGTGTCCGAGATAGTATCTTGGACAGATGCCTTTTACAAGTGTCCGAGATATCATCTCGGACAGATGACTGTGATCAAGGTCCGAGATATTATCTCGGACAGATGCCTTTTACAAGTGTCCGAGATATCATCTCGGACAGATGATTTTGATCAGAGTCCGAGATATTATCTCGGACAGATGACTTTGGTCAGAGTCCGAGATATTATCTCGGACAGATAATTGTTATCAGAGTCCGAGATATTATCTCGGACAGATGACTTTGGTTCAGAGTCCGAGATATTATCTCGGACAGATAATTGTTATCAGAGTCCGAGATACTATCTCGGACAGATGACTTTGGTCAGAGTCCGAGATATTATCTCGGACAGATAATTGGTATCAGAGTCCGAGATATTATCTCGGATAGATGATTTTAACCAGTGTCCAAGATATTTTCTCGGACAGATGACTTGATCAGAGTCCGAGATCATATCTCGGAAAGATGATGTTTGCCACTGTCCGAGATAATATCTCGGACAAATAATTGTTATCAGAGTCCGAGGTACTATCTCGGACAAATGATTTTTACAAGTGTCCGAGATATTCTCTCGGACATATGACTTTGATCAGAGTCCGAGATATTATCTCGGACAGATGACTTTGGTCAGAGTCCGAGATATTATCTCGGACAGATAATTGTTATCAGAGTCCGAGATATTATCTCGGACAGATGACTATTATCAGATTCCGAGCTATTATCTCGGATAGATGATTTTGACCAGTGTCCGAGATACGTTCTCGGACAGATGACTTTGATCAGAGTCCGAGGTACAATATCGGACAGATGATTTTTACAAGTGTCCGAGATATGTTCTCGGACAGATGACTTTGATCAGAGTCCGAGATATTATCTCGGACAGAAGTCGTGTGTTGCTGCACTGTGGATATCTTCTTCAAATGGTCATGTATAAATGTCCTCTCAAATAGGACACATCTAGATAAATGTAATCTATTGATTCTTGGAAGCACTAGTACTCGAAGTTATTGGAACTAGAGCCTTCATTGAACTCCTACACATTTCCTCCCATGCATGTGCCTGGCATGATGCATATGCACCATGCCCATCGAGTTTAACCTCTCTTGCTGCATCCATCCATGCTTTCCAGCAGGTTGCCTTTGCATGGAAGTAAGTTGGGACCCACAATGCTTCATTCTTGATTGCTTTATCTTCCTCTTTCCATCGTTCAAGTTGTGCTTTTGCACGGAGCCAATGCACACGATTGACTATTCACTAAATGAGCATGGGTCTTGTGTAATAATCAAGTAGTTACTTACATTCGTCAAACCATCCTTCACCTTCCATGTTAGAGAAGCCAAAGCTCCAGATCCATGGAAGCTGTGTGTTCCGTTGTCCCACTTCTGCAGCCCCAAGAATGGCGGTTTTCACACGAAGGTCTGTTGCATGGAGTGGTGGTAGCTCCAGTGAACCATCAGATACTTGCTGTACCTTGATATATGCATCTCTTGCCATCCCATAGTTCCGAGCATGCTGATGGACTGTCGTCTCAACATTCTCAACTGCAGTCCAGGCACGAGTTTTGGTCTTCTGTGATCGGGCACCTCTAACTTTGGTCCGGAAGAGAGCTGACTTGAAGCCCAATGCAAGACGCATCCTGTGGATGGAGTCATTTGCTTGTGCATATCACAGCTTGGCTTCCTTGATTGCCAAAGATCGGACACCATGCTGGATGCACCACTCTGCTCCAAGCGTTGATGGCAGTAAAATGGGAATGTCCTCTGCATTAGTACCCTCTGTTTCAGATATGTCAGACATCTTGGTCTTGGATCTCGGAACTATGGAATCATCCATGTCATCCACATCATCATACTCTGCATAGTCACCCAGCGATGGTATTGGTGCATCATCTATGGGCTGATGGTGGAGGAGGAAGGCATCTGCCTGGTGTGAAAACATATCAATCAACTTCTGGAGGCAGATGCATTTGTTCTCAATGATCTGAGACTCCTCTATTGTGTTCATGCCATGACTCCGGAGCTGATATCTAATGGCCAATCTAGACAAGTCATCAGAACAGTGTTGGTAACACTCTAAGTCAACCTACTGCATTTCCTGAATCTTGAGGCCACATGAGATCCAGGATGTCTCTCCACGAATGGAATGGTCTCCATCCTCCTCCACCATGAGTTGCTGTTGGATCACAGCACGAGATGGAGCTGAAAATCTGCCTCAGCTCGGAGGAGACCAACTGTGCTGAGACTCCGCACCTTTCTGTTTCACAGTGTCATATATGTCCATGCTAGAGGGGTTAGTACCTCTGTTTATCTGTGCAGCTATGTCCTCCTTGAGCCATTGTCGGGTCTTATCTTTGTAATGTTCACTAAGAGATTCAAATGCCTTTGAGCTTGCATCCAGGCCAGGTCCCAAGCGCTTCCACCGCTTCAGAAGTGATGGAACTGTTGCATCCCAATGAGATTATCCCCATTAACCCCATATGCCATTGTAGATAATAGAACCTCACCAATCCGGACCAGCTTCTTCCAGTTGGAGTGGTTCATGTGGGCATCTAGAACCTCTTGCCTATGAACCAGGGACATGCCTCGTATGCTCCATGATATGTTGTTCAATGGAGCCCATAAGGTCTCTATAATCTCTCCATCCACCTGCTTTGCCCCTGGAATGTAGCTCGGAGAAAACCTGGGCAAGCACGAGTCTTGATGACCATGTATATGGAACAGTCCAATGCCCATGCGCAGTTCTAGACTCTCTGAGCTGGGTAGTGACAGCTCTGGGCTGCTCTTGATTCGCTCCTCAAAGTGCACTCTGTATTGACACATGATGTCATACATCACCAATGCAACTGGTATGTCTTCCATGTTGTAAGAGAGAGCTTTGCATAGGCTGTAGTCCATATTGATTTGCCTGAAAGAGATTGGACAATGAGTCAAAGAATGGGAAGCCTCAATGAATGGGACATGCCTCTCTCCCTTCTGGAAGTCTACCACAGAGGTTGGAACGAAGAACCCATGGCAGCAAGCTGTTGCACCAATCCCTGTGACATCAAGGTGTGCCCTGCTTGAATTTGCCTGTTCAATAGCCTTGTATGTATTGCATGTGCTGGGCTGTCAGACTATCAGCCAAATACATCTTGGTGAGGAGACTTAACATACCTGGACAATTTCGGTCCCACTTCGGAGATGAGCTTTGTACAATTCTGGATTTGCCATGAAGGCCATTCCAGCTGATAGTGCAACATCCCTTTCCCCAGATCTGTGCCTCATGTGCTCTGCTGAGAAGTTTCCATCCATAATAAATGTGCGGATCAGTTCATTCCTGTAGCAGATGAATTATCACAAATCATCATCTGGAGCTGAGACATACGGTTCATATCTGGTCTTCCAATCATTTGGAAGATTGATTCCTGGCTGTGGACATGCTGGGCAGAATATTGCCATAGAACCGTCCGGAGCTGTTTCCTCTGATTGATGTCCGAGCCCCTGCTCCATTCTGGACTTGAGATCTCGCCATTGACGTGACGTCCTCAACAGCTGTTTGTACATATTCTATGACTATGTATTAGCCATTAAAGGTAATGAGGGATCAAGGGAACATACCGGAACAAGGCTTGGGAACATTCTACTGGTCAGACTTTGCAACTTGGAATAGTATTGTTGGGCTGTTGTCTTGCATTCCAAGTTGTCATTCAGGAAGTCATCAAGCACTGAGAATGTAAACAAACTCCTGATCTGCTTGAATGTTGCAGGAAATAGACCACTCTGGAGCAGCTGCTCATCCTGGTTATCCTTTTCGGAGCAGACACAGAACACTGCCTCCATTTTGAAGATCCCACTCCTGTCCACAATCGTTAGCATCCGATTTCCAGAGGGTTCTCTCTGCGTCTGATCTGGAAACCCATCCACTGAATCCAGAGGAATGTCTGGATGGTCAAACAATGTATCCGAAATGATTGGAGCAGTTGATACACCATCTGGCTTTGGTGTACCCTGAGGTGTGGGTGGCTGGTTAGAAATATGGAGAGATTCTAGCTCCTCTTGAATGGATCGTAAGGAAGAGGATGATTTATGTCTGGTGTGCATGTTCTCTTTGCCATGGGATCCCTCTGCTGCTCTAATGCCCTAGAGGAGTGTGAGCACAGGGACATATTGGATGATGCAATGGAATCATACCTCAATGGTTTGTGGACATGGTTCACCAGCATGCCCAAAGAATAGCATATATCCAAGTGAGTGCAGTGAAACTGGAGTGTAGTGTGTTGCAGTCCATAGCAGTGGCCGATGAAATGGAGAATGCCTGTGAACCTTGACACAGCAGGACTTGCAAAAGAGTGGCGCTCCAATACAGTCAGGGCACTTGATATCACCATGTTCATGGCACAAGGAGCATTTGGGGATGGATGGATGACTCTCCATCTCCAAAAGTATGTGGAGATATTTGCTCCGGAGTTGAAGCCATTGCTCCATCACAGTCTACATCTCATTAGCACCTTGGCTGCATTTAGATGGTGTCTGATACATACAGTTGGCTGTGGCCGACCCTGCTCCATGTCATCATCAGGCAGTCCTTCCATTTGTTCATCTATAAATTGCTGGGATTGTGTATCACCCAAAGAGTTCAAAATCACTTGAGATCCTTCTGCAGTGTTTGACTCCAATTGATCATTTTTCTTCCCCTTCTTTGAGTGGGATGACTGTTCAGGCTTTGCCTTACTTGGGAGGAGAATTGGGACAGCCTTTTCTGTGGTCCGAATGCCCCTCTTGGTCTTTCTATGGCGGACGATAACCTCTTCAATACCATCCTCAGCTGGCAGAAGGGACTCTGCTGTGCATCTCTGAGGCATATGTGATGAACAGGAGGTATAGATAGGAAGGGTGTAAGTGTGGTAGGTTCTGGGATGCTGGTCTTAATCCTTCCGTTTTTATATCTGCGACTGCAATCGCTCCTCACAAGTACCAACCAAAAGGTCTAACAGGGTAGTGATGACTCGGAATTGGTGTCACGGAGTTGGGCTCACGGAGTTGGGCTCACGGAGTTGGTCTCCTATTGCTCTGTCTCCGAGATTGGATATTCACAAATGGAGTTGTCACTCCAAAATTGTTGATTGAATCCTTGCAGCTATGTACCCCACACATATCTCAACCATCATATGTATCACACTCCCACAATCACCCTCCAGATCACATGGGTCTAACTCCATCATTGAGTGGTTCATCCATGTAACAGCTACCTGCAGACTTATAGTGTACAAAACACATTAGCTGATATCTCGGCTGATAAGCTATGAGGTGTTGGGATGATTAGACTCTCACCTCCTTATCATTTGAGGACAACACAATTCCTTGGGAGTCACACAGTGCCTTGGCCATGATGAATATGTTCTCTGAGTCATTCTGAAGGCGCTCCACCTGCAGGATGGTCTTATTGCACTATTTCGCACATAAGGTGACCAGAAGATGCATCTCAAGTGACATACATACCATTATCTCTGACAGATCTTGTGACTCACCATCTGAGTCGGAGCCACTCAGGTCAGAGACATCCGAATTGGAGCGTTCTGAAATGAAGTGGTCCGAGTCTGAACCGATGGTTATGGCTTCATCATTATAGTCAACTGAATACATGTCTTCGTCATCAAATGGATCGACATCTAATGGCATGCTATCCTCAGGTTCGGAGAGATTGGTCGGACTATCAGTCCTTTGTTTGAAATGAGAGCGAGATTCCATGTCAGATATGGTATGGATATTGGATAGTGCAAGGTGGTCTCACATGTGCTCTTATATCCTATCAGAATGTTGACTGTCTCATGGATAATGGGATAGCACGTCACACAGTTGAGTACACATGCTCTGAGCACCTACTATATAGTATAGCACATTATCTAGCTCCAGGCAAAATGTGCCCAGTAGGCTGCAAGTGTAACCTGAGTGATATCACATCAGTGGTGTTATCATCACAATAGAGTCAACTGTTCCAGACATGTGCTAAACCCTCAGATATACAGCCTCAGACGCACAAAATGGTATTGAGACATTTAGTGGAATGCACAGCATTCATGCACAGCATTCATGCACAGCATTCATGCACAGCATTCATGCACAGCATTCATGCACAGCATTCATGCACAGCATTCATGCACAGCATTCATGCACAGCATTCATGCACAGCATTCATGCACAGCATTCATGCACAGCATTCATGCACAGCATTCATGCACAGCATTCATGCACAGCATTCATGCACAGCATTCATGCACAGCATTCATGCACAGCATTCATGCACAGCATTCATGCACAGCATTCATGCACAGCATTCATGCACTAGCACTAGACATGGAAACGGATATGTGTCACCAGCACTTGCCTATATCCGATATTCGCGGAAATGAATGTCCGATGTCAGCGGCAATGATAGGACCGATCAGGTCGGATCATAGTGGATATGATGCACCCCCTGAGTCTGTGACTTATCTTCATTGGTATAGGCACACTTACATCGGCTAGCACATGTGTTATACACTACTGGTATAATCTGGTGTGATCTGGTGCTAAGTAAAACATGCAATGACACAATGCAGGAACAGGAACACTGCTAGTCTGGCCAACTGGCCTAGAGGTAGGTGTCTATATTGAGTCAAGGTCCGGATAGGTCATTGAAGAGCATACGCTCCTAGAGTAGTGCAGGTGATGTGAGAAGATGGGACCCAGCCAAATGTTTCCTCATGTATATTTACTTGTTGTAGATCTCACACTAGAATCACTCATATCACGCTTAGCACTCACATGAGATGAACTGTGATCACTGAAGAACTGCTCGGAGTAGCACTTAAGTGGTTCCTCAAACAATACGACCTGAGTCCATACATAGTTGAGGCCAGAGTGGTCAGGAGAGTTGTGATTCGATGGGAGTGAATATATGTGATTGAACATATGATCATGCTGTCGGACAGCTTGAATGACAGCAAGCACACTGTGCTAGGACTATGCAGTATCGATAGCAAACACACAAACATGTACTAAGTAAGGTCATGTGGATTGGAGCACCTGGGCAGATGACGAGTGATGCGTACATGTGACCGGCCAACTGGAGCAATCAAGACCGACCAATCCCGAAGCTGACCAATGTTTGAGTCGATTGAGTCGAGTATGACCAGGCCGAGTTCGGAGCAATGCAGAAACGCAACTCCGATTCGATACGAACTCTAGCATAATGCTAGGTGTGGTAGTACAAGACAGACAATTTATTTACATGATACGACGGCCCTATGCTTTCAGTTGCGTGTGCGAGACGATGCCCTAGACCCAGCAGCACTCGGGGCTTTGGACCCTGCAGCGCTCGGAGCCTTGGATCCTGCAGCGCTTGAGGCTCTGGATGCAGGCTTGCTGGTACCTCCCCCACGCCCACGGCTCAAGCTCGGAGTGCGAGACAATGGCACTACATAGTGTTAGCAGTCGTGCACAATGGACGTAAGATCAGTAGACGCACCTGGGGTATGTATGTACCCAGCACCACTCCCAGAGGCCACACGAGCAAAGGGGGCAGCGATTGACAGCTGCGAAATGTCGAATCCGGGGGCGGAGGTCGTTGAACTGATAATTGAGGCGATTGAGGATGGGCCAGCGGTCGGAGATGGGGACGGTGCAGCTGGAACGAATAGGGGAACGGGTGGGATATGGAGGGCGAGCGTGGAAGGGGTAATGGCATTGCGCATGCACAAGGCGCGCATCATAACGTCTATGTTGTATAAGACGTCCTGGAGCGCTCCCATGCGCGACTCCATGGCTTCCTGGAACGCACCCATGCGCGACTCTGTGGCTTCCTGGAACGCTGTTGCGTTCGCCTCCATAGAGTCCAGGCGCTCCTTCAAACCCTCCAGCGTTGGAGGAAGGTCCTCCATGATCGCTAAGTCCAGTTAAACGATTGAAACGAATTTGAAAGGAAAGACGTACATGTAGTGGAACGCTTGCTCTTCTTAGTCTCTTGCTTCTCCTTTGCTGCCTCCTTCATCGCCTTCTTCAAGTCGACTGCCCACGCCGCCGGAGGATTGCATGTCACCTTCCTAAACGCACAGAACTCACAGGCAAACAACTTCGGAGCATCGATCTGAGGTTTACACTCCGAAACATTATGGCTCTGGCAAGGGCCACAAAAATCCTAAGGGATATGAGCATATGCCGTCTCGGAGGACGCATGGTACGTACTGGGTTCGGCAGACGACCAGCAGCTTTCGCTGCCTTAGCTGCAGTACTGGGCCTGCGCTGCTGTCGCTTTGCAGGGACCTCTGACGATGGTGAGATGACGATCGCACACTTGACTGGCTGAACCTTCTTCGGAGTCTTCTGGTTGTCGACGACCTCGCCCATCTCAACATCGCCACCGCCATCCGATGCGTCCACAGTGCCAGAAGCCTCATCTGCACGTGCAGGCGCCTTTCCTTTGGTGTTGCATCTGGAGCGCCGAGGCTGCACATCTCCAGCCATATCTGGAGCGTCAACTTATGTTGACAGAGTTATTAGCACATCCATAGATCTTGTAGAGTGTAAACTCACCTATCTGGACCTCATCATCATCGTCACCATCTCCGTCTTCCTCTCCAGCAGCGGCTTCTGCTGCAGCGTCCTCAGCGTTTTCTTCGTCCTCTATAGTGGGCTCACCAGGGAGCCACCACTCCGTGACCGGCGGCAGCTGAGGAGCAAGGTTTCTAGGACTGTGCATTGTGAGAAGACTGTTCCACCGAGGGTTGTCGTTGGCGATGGATGTGCAGTATGCTTTCATTTCCTCTGTGCTCAAATCATCGAGATCCATGACCTCTTGGAGCTGTAGCACACGCTCACTCCTTTCCCCAATCATGCAGAGGAAAGCAGGCAAGCGGGGGACAGTCGTCCCCACCTCGCGGAAGATCTCATTGATGCCCAGCTACAACATCAGTCAGTAGCCCAACCGAGCTGGAAACGAGATCGGAGGACGCACCATCTCATTTTCAATGCCTTGGCGAATCCAATCGTCGTCTGGCTCTTCATGGTGCTCATCTCGATAGCGGAGGGCGGTATCAAGTCGACAAGTGATAGCCAAGAGCTCTATCTCAGCTTTGCTCACAATATCGTTCGTTGCCATGATGGTCTAGCAGTGTGTGGACGGAGGGATAAAATATTTCTCTCTCACTTGGACACAACTCGGATACACCTCCTCCGAATATTTGTCATGCTTATCTGATCAGACCGATATGGTACACCCACATGAACACCGAGGTGAATGTGTGAACACAAGTCCGACGTCTCGGCCAGGTCACTCAAATGACATCATATTGAGTTGTTCTACACATGCCCCATCAAACATGCCATCAACCGTGTCAATTCCATCCAAGATATGAGCCTAGACCACGGAGTGATAACTCCAAGAACGCCCCATCCGGCAGGCCATACAGGCATTTGAATATCTTCATGTGTTACGCGTATTCATCGATCTACCAGCCACGTGTCCTTGGTGCCCGAAATATAGTGATAATGGATGCGAGGTGATATCAGGTACACCCCACATATGTCATCCCCTGCCCAGCCAGATGAGACAGCGGAACCCAATTCAGGTGTGCACCGTTTTGGCAGGCATTACCCACGGTGCTATCCTGACGCATATTGCCACAGAGCGGTGGGCATATATCAGAAAGATGCCCCCGAAACCTCGAAAGCTCGCTGCAACTAGTGGCCCTGGCAAACCTGCTGGTGGTGCTACCACCCGCCAGTCTGCAGCTACTGCCACTCCAGGTGCTGCATCCTCTAAGACTCCCGCCTCGCTTCCTACGCCTCCGTCGGGTGCGACATCGGAGGTGGAGGTCACTGGGATGTACTTGTTCCTCCACAAGCAGCCTACGCATACTCCTCCTCCTGTGAACACCCCAGTACTTGCTGCCGCTGTCACTCCGAAGGTGAGTAGGCAATCATATCAATATGTAACTAATCCTGACTCTGTGATAGGATTTGACTGATGCGATGGCAGTCGACAACGATTCCACATCTGCGCCACCTTGCCCACTCCTCACTGCCTTCTTACACAAGAAGCCGGTTGCGACTTCGGAGTCGACCCCAGTTGCAGCTGATCGGGAGAGTGAGGAACCCACAGTACGTCCATCAGATTGCTTCTCCATTTTCAACCGCTTATAATACATTTATCAGGTGCCTGTGGTAGCCAGTGACACCCAGCAGCCCACTCCTGTCAGGGACTCATCATCAGGCATGGTTGAGGCAGCAAAGGTGCGAGTGATGATGGAGAGGATTCATACACAAGTTGTGGAGCGTAATCGGTTGATGGAGGCCATCGGAATCAGTTCGGAGAGCACATTGACGACCATCGATGAGTTTCTGGCCGATATTCCGGAGTTGTAGTAGCCCAGAACTGTGATCTACGATGTACCTACCCTTCTGCCCTTCTGTACAGCGTGTTTAGAGGCAGATAACCATATGCTTCACCAATATGTGTCGTTTCGAATGTCCTCTCTTATTACATCGTCCCGTGATTGTCTGCCATGCACATGATTTTGCTTATAACTCGGAGCCATCCGTCTGGTCTATCCGAGTCCGATATGTGTAGTAGCCCAGAACTGTAATCTACAATGTACCTACCCTTCTGCCCTTCTGTACAGCATGTTTAGAGGCAGACAACCATGTGCTTCACCAATATGTGTCATTTCAAATGTCCTCTCTTATTGCATCATCCCGTGATTGTCTGCCATGCACATGATTTTGCTTATAACTCGGAGTCATCCGTCTGATCTGTCCGAGTCCGATATTTCATTCAACAGAGTCCTGAAACGGAGTGATGCCTCCGGCATGCCATGCTTCATTTCGCTTCATCCTATCTTGCATCAACAAGTTTTACCATGATTACCATGAAGCACTCTGGTAAATACCTCTTACTCTCTAGTGTGTCTGGCTCTGACGATCTAACAAATATATCCTGAAACCCATTGTGTTACATGTGTCATGTCGAAACATTGCACCTTCACTCCGCCACCCGCCAACTGTGCTAAACCTCTGGAGCGTTTCCCCATAGACATAGATCACTATATATATGCACAGTCATGTTTAGTGCAGTTACCCACATTCACCCTTACACTTCACTTCCCCACATCACACCAACTATATCCACACATGTCTGAATCTTCTTCTAACTCTGATGATCCCTCCGGACCAGTTGTTCCTCCTACTCAGGAAGGGTTTAAACTATCACCACAGGATGTGACCATCTTGAGGGGTTACATGGATGAGTTTGAGCAGGCTGATACACAGATGAGGAATAAGATTCTGGAGAAGGCAATGGGGGAGGTATATAAGAGACAGCCTGGTAACTCTCAATTCAATAAGAAGGAGGCTAAACAGGTATTCATCTTCTATGCATGGTTATAAGCCCACTGATAGGCATGTACTCCAGAAAATCAGAAAGTGGTACTACAACCACTACTCCCCTCCTCATCGTCAGGTTATCAAGTTCGTTCGGAGGTGGTCTGCAAGGAATGTCTTCTACCATGAGGATAAAGCAGATATCATGAAGCTTGCAGAGGATATGTCTGGAGCTGCTCCAGGAACGGAAACATTCTTTGGTTCAATTCAAGATGCAACCACTGAGTTATGGAAGAAGCTACCAGTTGAGGAACAGGAGCGCTTTGCACAAACTGCTGAAGAATGGTCAGATAATGGTCCTCCGAAGGGAATTCAGGCCAAGTAAGTGAAGTCACAGTATTCCATGCACCACACTGATTCTTTGCCTTCCAGAATGGCTTCAGCTGCTATCCATGGCCGGATAGTAAGGGACTTTCAAACCCAGCTTTACAGAACATGTGGAGCTCGCTGCATAGTTCTCCTTGCATATCAGAAGGAGGATGGAACTCCACAGGTTTCAATGTACATTATTCATGTTCTGTCAGTGGCCTGACGAGACATTGACTTTCCATTGTCAGGGATGAGTGGAATGCCGATGTAGGTGGAGGAATGGATTTTAATGACTTCTGTCCGAAGTGGAGAAGCACTGTGCTCTGGGACACATGGAAGAAGTATGGCAGGAAGTGCTTTGAGCAAGGTTTGACATGCTTCCATCAATATTTATCGTTGTCTCATGAGTGACACAGATGATGATCAAAATGCTCAGAAGGACCCTTCAAGGACGATCAAGATCCCTGTCCAGATAACCACCAATGCAACTGGGGAGCCTGAAATTCCGTCTATTGTCAAGGGTGATGGACATCAAACCAAGGTGGTTCAGACAGCACTTAGGGGCTATTGCACTGCCCATATTAGTGAGTCACCCCCCATGATCTACATTGTATTGCTTCACATATGTATATATGCTCATTAGGGTTCATCTCTGGTAAGCCTTATGCCACCATCCCCTGGGCAAAGCTATCCACAACTCCGACTGCCTGGATCCAGGAAGAGTGTTATCCACCTGGGTTTAAGTGGGCAGACCCCTCAAAGATCCGATTGAATGATGTGCATGACCTGCTTATCTACTGGAGGCAGCGGAAGGAAGATGGACTGGATCCCCTCATCTGGAATCCATCATGTGAACTGCTTGCTGATTCGGATCTGGAGAAGACCTCTAAGCATCTCCCAGCCCGGAGACGGCACCAGAATGCTTCTACCTCCGATGTAGATGGTGATGAAGAGAACTATGCTCAAGAACTGAACAACATTACTGACAACAGTTCGGTCTTACCATTACCACCACCACCACCTTCCCTGCATCCAGTGCAGAGGGGTCCTGCTGGATCTGATACTGAAGGTCTGGAACAGGCAGGAATTGGCTTTGCACAATCTTTGGAGCATCCATCTCTGCCACATCACTCCTGTAAGTCTGGCCATTGCTTCCATGCACAGATATCTACTTACCTGCTTACGTAGCATCCTTCAATGTGGAACGGAGTGACAATATGCAACCCTCCGAGCCAACACCAACTGAGTTAACTCACAACCCTGGTGAGCAGTGTCATAAATATTTCTGAAAGCTGGCAATTATATGTACACTTGAATATAGCCAGAGCACAATCAAACCCACAACAAACACCAAGTCAGAGCATGGCACACCCTCAAAGGGACCATGGGGGCCCTGTAGCCTCTACATCTGGACATGTGCCCGAAAACCAGCCCCCTCAGCCTCATAGTCTGGGAAAGCGACAGATAAAGGTGACACCCATAGCCAGGTAAGCTCGTTGTATCACATTTGCACTACCCTCTGACTGTTGTGAAGAAACATGGACACTGGCAGGGGTTCGGAAAGGATTGGTCCGAACTACCTTGGAAGAAATACTTAGAACTGTACAGTCTATGCTTACATGGACCCAATAATACTTGAATCGTATTTGTCTGACTCTTTGTGTGATGTCTATCATATATCATGCTTTGAAAACCACAATTATTCAGTGGGAATCTACTTCATCTCGATATCTGGAGGAGGTGCACCCCGTTACAATGTTCGGAGGAAATGACTGCCATCACGTCCGATACAATTCTTCGGAGGCGATTCTCGGAGCAAAATCCTCCGTGAGCCGACATCGGTTGGCCCATGACTCTCGGAAGAATTCTTCTGTGTCGGCCGACGTCGGCTGGCCCATGAGACATATAAGACTCTCACCGTCGGTTGGCCCATGAATAATGGAAGTCACCACGGATCATTATGTGTTGCGAAATGTCCCATCTTCTTCCTGGGGTTGAGGACTGTGTCATAGTACTCTGGTCAGTATGTGAGCAGGACGATAATAAATCGACACCTACCCATAGACATGATATGAGCGTCGGAGTCCGCGGAACGTTGGTAATATTCGTCGAGTTTGTCCATTCCCGCATAAAGAGCGGGCTTGAAGCACAAATAGCGGGGCTTGCTGGTAGCCTTCTCCCACGCCACGTGCAGCTTCTCCAATGCCGGGAGCGCATTTTGAAGGGTCGGTGTTGTTGAAGAAGAGAAAGCTTGCTGGGCGTCATCTGCATGCTGAAGTAAAGCCGGGTATCAGTAGTATTCGAACGTGTAGTAATAGTTGACAACTTACTTGGAGAACATTGCAGAATAGACGCACCCGTGTCCATTCTTCTTCATCCAGGGTGAGCGCGGCTATCTTATCCCGCTTGTCCTCGGATTTTTCATTGCGCTTGAGTTCTGAAATGAAGTCCTTGATCGCCTGCGCAACAGTACACTGGCAGTAAGAAATTGAAACTACAAAAAGGAATAGAACATGTACTTACCGGTCGTTGCGACTCGGCGCGAGTGAGCATGACGAATGTAGAGCTCCACCATACCTTCATGTCGAGGAGGAGTTGAAGGGGTGGTAAGCTGAGTTCGCACTGGACAGCCTTGAAGGCTTCTTTACGTTGAGCCGATGAGCGTGCCTTCACACAGATGGCACGAATAAGCCCAATCTCGTCACGCTCGATCGCTTCCAGGTCTTCGGGAATGTGTTCACTGTCCATGTCACCATTGTAGAACTTCGACTTGCTGCGAGCTGATATCAGCGCTTGTGTGGCCAAGTTGATTATATGCGCAAGACACCTGCACGAACAGATGTGAGGGTCACAATATGGCGGCTAGATATAAGTTGGACATACCTGATGTGCCGACGTTTGACGTCGAAAGAAGATCCCGTCTTGAGCTGGTAACACCGCGCAAACTCTTGCATCATTGTTCCGTTGTTCTTTGCGTTGTCGCAGGTGATGTGCCCGACCTAGGAATTGAATAGCGTGTCAGTAGAGGTGCTGTGGTGCTCAGATCTCTTACCTTGGGTACAATCCGGAGGCGGTCGCATACCCGGTATAATGCTTGGCCGAGACGCATACCAATATGAGACGTGTTCATTTGAACAAAACCGAGTAGCGCTTGCTCAATGGCCCACTCCCTGGGTGCCCGTTCTTCGATCCAGTGGCCAGTGACAGCGAAATACGCGTCGGTATTGCTAGCCTGCCATGCATCACATGTCAGGCTTGTTGATAAGTGGCCTGAGCGCACTTAGCGGCTCAAAGGACATGCAGATAACGCACATAATGATCAGCGGTGGCTTATATGATTGATACCCCAGCCGACGCCCAGATTCTTCTATCGTTCATACTCAGCCGACGTCGGAGACTCCCACATCATTGATAGTCCAGCCGACGCCGGCTGGAGCGGGGGGTCCGCTTTTCATTTTACAAGCCTATGAGAGTAGATACATCACTCATATTGAGTCTGTGTGTCTGGAGTATGGATAAATGTTTGTGATCATTATGTGATTGAGGGTCATATGTATATACAACAAAGTGATGTGGGAACACTGTGTAAATGTACATGGGTTGAAGCGATTGACATAAGAATGCATCCAAGCATGGACCTCCCGACTATCTTGAATAGGTAACATGTCCAGTCAATTGATACACCTCATATCCATGGTTCAGGTGGCTTATGATTGGGAATATGAATGGACACCCCGACAATATAACTATTTATATATTTCTATCTGTCTGAAGAGATAAACATAAGAATTCATCCAGGCGCGGGCATCCCGACCACCTTGAATGGGCGACATGTCCAACCAGTTGATACACCTCATATTTACTGGTATCCATATGGGTTTAAGGGGACCATTATTGAACACACAGACGAATACTCTGTCAGCATAACCATGTGCATGTCTATCTATCTGTTCATCCTCCAGATGTCAGGATGAATTATAGCCGCACCCCTACCAGTATCCATGTTCCTGTGCAGTGGTCAGAAATCTGGGAACAGGTTCATTATTAGCCACTTACCGGACCTTCTCTGTCACCTTGATAGTCCGTTTGAGTTCTTCCTCTTTCGCTACATGGGGTTTATGGCCAACTTGCATCTCTTTCCCTTGAAGCTGGGGAGAACATGATGGTCCTGCCTCATCTAGATGTTTATAAATGAATTGGCAGCATATGGTGTGATGTGGATGATATGCAGACCGGGTGACAATGATCCATTCACACTTGAATGATTGTATTCAGCAGAGGCGGGGCCCCTGTCATCATCTACATCCAATTCTGTCGTTGTATTCAGTTGAGTGGATAACACAATGACAATCAGACTCACCAGGACACACTTCCTCTGCCGCACAAGACATATTCAAGGGCAGGGACTCCATGGTGCCTTCATCCTCAGATGGATCACCACCATGAGATGAACCACCTGAAGACCTATTAGCATCAGTCTTGTCAGATGAATCATTGTCGTTGGGTGAATCATCTGAAGACTTATTAATACTAGTCTCCTCATCCTCCTGATCAAAGTCCTGACTATGCGGAAGGACAAAGTGCTCTTCATCAGATACAGGTGATTGCTGGAGTTTAGCCTTTCGGACACTCCGCCCACGCCTTGGGGGATCTTCTATATGAGCAAAGAGTGGAGAGGTTGGCTCCCACATCAGGGGACCAATACCCTGATCTTGTCTTTCTCTCCAATAGTTCAGCAGACGGAAGACCTCTCCAATCTGGATCTTGGATGGGTCCTTCCACTCAAACCCATTTGGAATACATTTGTTGCTGATCCAGGAGGATGGATCCTTTGTCAATGATCCCCATGGAATGGTCAGCTTAGGCTTTCTGGTAACATAACCTAATTCTCATGTTATACTGCTGCACATTGATCGAAAGAAGGGGCTCACGGATATGTGCAGTGCAATAATCCCTGAGTAATGACTGAACGACTTTGGTTTTATATCCATCATGCATGGTGACTGTTGGAAGTTCAGGACGTCCCTTTTTATTGACTACAAGGGGGATTGGGGTTGTTATGGTCTTTGAGAGGCCCTTCTTCGGAGGTTCCTGTGCAGTATCTGGGACATGCATTTACGATATATGGTTACATTAGACAAGATGCTGGCCATACCCTCTGCGAAGCACATCCTCCCAAATTGAGCCCATTGGTCCCAGAGGGCAGCACTCTTCCAGTCTGGGCAGAACTTCCGAAAGTCCTTTCCATCCTGCAATACACTGTTCACATCATTACTAAAATGATTGACAGTCAGCATAGACTTGGATTAGGGATACATCTTTGGATGACTTACAAGCCAATCCTGAGGTTGTTTTCTTCACTCTCATACGCTGTGAGAACGATGGAACGAATGCCGCATGTCTTATAGAGTTGACCCTGAAAGTCTTGGATGATCCGCTCACGCATAGAAGATGCCATTCTGTGTAGGGGTATGAGAAGAATTGATCAGAGTATATGTTTGCATACCTGGATTGAATATGCTTCGGTGGTGTGTTCTCAGACCATTCATTGGCAGCATCTACATACTCTTCTTGATCCTCTGGAGATACCGCATTCCATAAAGCAGTGGTTGCATCTTGGAGGGCCCCCAAGAATGCGCGGTCCCCTGGTTCTTTCCCAGAGTCCTCCTTTGCACGCTCCAGGACCTCATCACGGTGCAAGTGATAGTATGCATTCCTAGCGGACCACTTTCGAGTGAACTTGATGTATTGACGCCTTGGGCGAACATAGTGGTTATAAAACCATTTCTGTATTTTCTGGAATGTGTAAGAAGCAATATATTCTTTGTCAAATACATGTGGCCTACCTTGGTGGCCACCTTCTTATCAAATGGTGTACCTGAGGGGCGGAGTCGATATAGCTGAGCCATGGCCTTCTCAATTATCCTGGTACGAAGAGGTGTATCGGCACATTGGAACTCTTCAAGATATTCTCGTAATATATCTGCATCTCGAGGAGTGATGGAAAAGCCTGGGTCCACTGACTGCTTCTCCTTGGCCCGGTGATATCTCGGACTCTCCGCCATGGTCAGAGTCGCCGATGTCGTCGCTGTGCATACTACAGGGGATATTTATCCAATGTGATCAGAAGATAGGATGTGTGTGGATAATCATCCTGAGCATTCAGATACCTAAATACATGCCAGGAGTATTGATGAAACAAATATATCGATACTGACACCCACCATGTACCAGGATACCCTGAGGGTAAAACAGGAACGCACAGATTTATCTGACAATGCGACAAGTTTAGATGGGTTTACCTTGTGACCCTTATTGATATGCACCACACAGAACGGATGGGAGATATGGGCACGAAATATAGTCTCACAAATGTATCATGCTTGGATAGACATGTTCACGTGTCGAGAGCGGACTTCCCGTCACTTATGAATCATGCAATAGATGTTTCCACAGAGCACGGGTTATGTACTGACATGTAACAACTGGTTCTTGTGGACAGTATCTGTAGTTTCAAATGTGTCTTGCACATGGCTACATATGCATGTGCCACAAGAGCGGACCTCCCGCTCTTGATTAACCATGTCATAGATATTGACAGAGTAAATAGAATATACCAATGAACATAAGACTTATCATAACGATAAAGGATTGTAATCACATACACGTGAAGGGGTTGCATTGAATATATTATCAATAAGGGTCCGCGTTTCAGCAGTGTTAGAGATACAGGACACTCCGAAGTGGTACGAATATACAAAGCCGATGCATGACATTGTGTCTAAAACATGAAGAAGGAAGAAACAAATCGATGTGCGACGATATTGATTGTGCATCGTTCTGCATATGTCTCACGCTTGGCTGGACATACGTAGATCTTGGGTACGGGTCTCCCACTCTGCCGACTCATGATATGTCCATGAAGAATATTATATTGATCAATGAAATATTACACGTGGCCTAGCACTCAAGGACTGTATGGAATGGCTATTTGGTATTTGAACGCTCATACAATGTGTTGGATCGATTGTAGATAAGGGGAACGCGGGAAGTCCGCGTTCCCCCGCTCTGATGACTCATGATATGTCCATGAAGAATATTACATTGATCAATGAGATATTGCACGTGGCCTAGCACTTAAGGACTGTATGGAATGGCTATTTGGTATTTGAACGCTCATACAATGTGTTGGATCGATTGTAGATAAGGGGAACGCGGGAAGTCCGCATTCCCCCGCTCTGATGACTCATGATATCAGCATGAAGAATATCACATTTATTAACGTAGCCTGGCACTCGAGGACTGTGTAGAATGGCTATGTGGTATTTCAACGCTCATATAATGTGTTGAATCGATTGTGGATAAGGAGAACGCGAGAGGTCCACGATTTCAATGGCATCAGATAGCTTACATCTTTCAAGACGTCTGACACTGCGAATCGATATCAACACACGTTTGGGATACGTGATCATGCTTGAAACACATGCACAATGAATATGATACAGGTGCTACATCAGAGAGTCATCATTCCAAATATTTGACCAAAGCCTCCATATCGTGCAGCGCCTTCAGAAGCGTATCATTGACGACTTGGACGCGACCCCTCATCTCTCTCAGGTCATCCCACACATCTGCAATCCTCATCTTGCATCGTTCCATCCTGGACTCGACGCTCCCTAGGTCCTCGGGCATGGGCAATACAGGCAGAGAGATGCCCATAGCGTGCTTGTATATACGGGTTGATGGGGCTGAGCGCGAAGGTCGCATGCGAGGGAAAGAGCTCCTGGAGTCCTAATTAAGTGTTAGGAGTCAATCAATAATCTCAGACGTATAATATTCACATACCTTGCGTTTCGGGGTGTCCACCTCCAGGGGACCGAAGAGATGATGAGCTGAGCCTCCCGTGTCATCAATATCCATCGTGTCTGGCATCTAAACGTGTGAACGGGTGCGTTAGCTGAGGTATTAATCACAGTTGAAACGACGTACCTCTAAAGCTTCTGCTGGGGTCGGATCGCCCGCAGGAGGCACTTCAGTGGACTGGCTCTCAACGGAGATTGTCTCTGCCACACGCGATGCACGTTCATAGTCCTCAGATGCACTGCGCACAACCCTTTGCGAGAGTGGGATGTGATCCATATAGTTTGCAAGTGGAGAGGGTGAGCGCTTCTTCTTGTGCATGCTCTCCTCCTATAAAACATGTGTTAAAATCTCATTTATGTTACAAATAAAGGTGCGCACACTTGGAGTATCTGAAGGATGAGGCGCGGATTGCATGGCGACAACAGGTGAAGGAATCTTGGCCAAGAAGTCGAAGCCACCGGACGCTCTGACGGATGCCGGGCGTTGCTGCACTGGTGGGCCCATAGGCTGTGGCTGTGGCTGTGGCTGTGGCGATGGCTGCGGGGACCCCGCTGCCGCACGAGACTGTGAACGAGATGGGCGAGAGATGTCAGACATATCTGTAGAGTGCACTGGAAGTTTATTTCAGTGTAATTATATATGAACTACGATAAAGTTCCATTTGGCTTGGATTCTGATTATGAGATCTATCGGGTATGCTTCCAAATCCGACTTCGGGGTTCCCGGGAATACGTCGGGAATCAGACGTGGGGCCCCCAACACGTTTCAGGGTGTATCTTGTTTCTGTTTGCAACGTTCTACACACTTGTATGCCATGGCAAGGAAGCCCCCCTCCGAGTTGACTCAGAACGAGATTAAGCTGCTCAAAATTGCAGCCAAGTTCCTCAGTGCAATGAAACATATTGAAGAGGTCGTTGCTTCGCCCGCGGAATTGGACAACATGGAGGCGTATGTTCAAGCAGAACTGGTGAGTCGATTGAATATCCTCGATGTGTGTGTCGTGTCTAATAGTATACTATTCAGAACTCAATAAATACAATATTTATGGCCTATACTGGCACCATGAAGATGCCTCGCATTCACCCGATCCTGCAGGCCCTTGGGAAAGAGTGGAAGGAGGCTGGCGAGGAGGACCGCTTCCCCGACTGGTTCCTACTATACAGTGAAAATATTACTCCACTCTGCGAACAGGTTCAGGTGGAAAATCCAGACTGGCACCCGGATCTTTCGTCGGTCGATCTTGTCTCATATATGAGTAATGTTCGTCCAAGCGAGATGTGGTGGCTCAGAGAGGTCGCCAATTGGCCACAGCCCTCACACCGTTGATACACTAAACTGTCCCTAATCGTTAGGAAACAGTCAGAGTTGAGCGCAGGGTCTAGGGGGTGTGAAGCGTCGTGAGCGGTCGCGCAGGCCTCCGCGGGGCGCGTCCTGTCGTATGCGGGTCCGCGGCGGTCGCGGGCGCGTCTGTGTTGAAGGGTGAAAGCCGCGCGCGAGTGCGGCGAGGTCGGGAAGGGGAAATGGAGCTGGTCGGTCGCAAGTGGTCGGAAACGGTCGCGCACGCTTCGGCGCGGCGCGAATCTTGGTATGGGTGGCCGCTCTAGTCGGGAGCGTGTCGCGCTGGAGTTGCTAAGGCCGCGCGCGAGTGCGGCGTGCTAGGGAACACAAAGGATGAGCCTTACTGAGCTCAAAAGTCCGAGGGGAGAAGTCTACTATTAGAAATCTGAAGTAAAGTTGTAAATACATGGCCTATATACTAAGGAGAGTAGGCTAAGGAAAGAGGGTGAATTAGATAAACACAGGGGAAAGGGGAATGCTAAAACACGAAGGGGAGAGTCTGGAGTGAGAGGGAAGCCAAGCGCTCACAGAGCGCGGGAAAGCGGCAGGCCGGCGGAGCGCAGCACTTAGAAAGCGCGGAATAGCGCGGGAGAGCGCAGGAAAGCGCGCAAAAGTGCGAGCGAGTCTAAGAAGGTACTGGAAAGTGTAAATAGTGCGATTTCACCAGGCAGGGAGAGCACAGGCGTATCACCATGCGTCACAAATGTCATATTGATTCATACTCATTCAAACACGTCTGTGCAGCTTCTGTCGATGCAATCCCATCGCAGGCGATGCCTCCTCCTCCTCCTCCTCCTCTTCCTCCTCCTCCTCTTCCTCCTCCCTCAGCCCCTCCGCCGCAGGACCTCCTACCACCCACACACAACACACGAGGCAAGGGGAAAACACGGGCCAGTGACCCAGACCCCTTGGCGAACATTCCATCGAAGCCCCCATATGGGCTGAGGACACGTGTAAAGAAACGCCCAGCCACACCGGATGATCCCGTCGGGGGGTCCACTCAAATGTCCGGTGTTCCACGAGTCGAGGTGGAGCAGGCGTCTCCCCCCAGACCCACTCAACGTCAGCGCACCGACTCTGGTGCAATCATTGCCTATGGGAAGGTAAGTACTTTCGTTATATCTGTCTACATCCAATGTATAAATGGTTTGTGTCAATTCTAGGACCGGTGTGGCCCTTGCGATAAAAGCGGCGAGGCCATGTGTGTGGCACAGGCCAACAAGCGATCAATCGCTTGTGTGCGCTGCGCATTCAAGCACAAGGTGTGTGAGCCCCCTGCCTCGTGGGCTCTCCCGTTGCACCTCGCAATGGAGTCCAGAGCTGCGTCTTCTGCTCGGACGGGGTCCCCTGGTACGTCCTATCAGTTCCATGACGAGCTCACACTCTGATCGAGCCCATAAACCTCGCCGGCAACCTCGAATGCGGCAGCAGCCGTTGGAGAATCCCGCATTAGTGAGCTCGAGCGTAAGGTCGATGCGTTGGAATCCGCACTCCAGGAGCAGAGTCAGACAGTCACCCGAGTGTTGTTCGAGGTCGTCAATGGACGCCAGGACGCACACGACACTCTCCTCATCGTCAGCAAACTGTTATCGAATCAAGGTACCGACCCTGCGTCACTCCCAGGTAGTGTGTCGGTGGCTCCGACTAATTTTCGGCTAAAGCCGAAGCCACAGTCGACGGCAATACCCGCCAAGTCAAGCCACATGTGATCAGAGCCGCGTATTAGTCAACTCCCACTGAGCTGGCTGAGTGCCGGCTGACCCCATCGAGCCGGCTACAGCTACCACTTAACGTCGCGCCGTCGTCATGAGTTGAACACCACCTTTGAGCACAGTCCTATTGCCAGCAGGAACTCCTATACACACCCGCAGTTCTACCACTGACCGCTTTGCTCCTAAGTATGAGGACAGAGATACTACTTTTCGACGGCTGTCGGACGAGATGGCGTCGTTTTTCGTTGGCCCGATGCCCCCACATGATTTTCTGGATACCTTCTTGCCATCAACCTCGCTCAGCCCCGTTCTTCCATTCGAACAGGGAATGTTTTCTCGTGTACGTGAAACGGCTTCGGAAGCCGAAATGTACGATACATTTGTGAGTTCAGCACATGGCACCACTTCGGACAAATAATCAAATTTCTAGGTCGAAATTGTTGGGTCACGTCTCCCAAAGTTGACTCTGGTCAACACATCCCGCAAAAATGACAAGGCGCCATACACGAGGTTCACGTTCTCCTGTCAACCTGACTGCTCTGTTTACCGCAGCGGCAGCGATCACAACCACGAGCTCAACTCGGCTCTTGTCGAGTTTCCCTGTCGAGTTCAAAACCACAACGGATCAAGACCCATTTGTAGCCGACCTTCCGATGTCGCCCGGGAATAAGGGCTTGGCGATAGAGAACCCGTTCATGAGCACGTCGTATTCTGGCCGCCTGGTTGCAGGCCAGATTACTGCCTACGCCACCCTGGTTCTGAGCGCTCAGTACCGCACACACACGTTCCTCGTTCTCATCTTCAAAAATTATGCCAGACTAATCCGATGGGACCGCAGTGGTGCGGTCGTCACAGCGCCGATATATTACGACAACGAGCCACATCTCCTTGACTTTTTCGTCCGCTACAACCACGCAGACCCTGAAACCCGCGGCCACGATCCTACCGTTGGCCCACCCACCGAGGACGAAGTCCGAAATGCCCGAACTCTCAGTGACTTGGCCAGCGCGAAGTCTCTTCTCGCCGTATCCATCGCAGATCCCCTTCACCCGCAACAATCAAGCTGCTATATTATCTGTGCCCCTTTTTCTCGACCCGATATCCCAGCAGGTCGCTGGACTCGGACGTCAATCGCTTACGATGTCCGACGGAGGAAGCGCGTTCTTCTGAAGGACTCTTGGCGAGTCCTACTGGACGACGTCACACCAGAAGGTGAGATTTATGCCAGACTCTGTCAACACTCAGTCCCCAACATCCCCTCGTGTTCACGCGCCGGTGACGTTGGTGACGACGCCTATCACAACTCCCGGACACACGAGTTCGTCGGCAAATACGGGGGACCCATGCAACTCACGCCTCACCGGCATTATCGTTTGGTTCTGGATACTATTGGCCGGAGGCTGGAGAACTTCAGTCGCAGTTGGGAGATGGTAAGTGCGATTTATGCGTCCTTAGTCGGTGAGTTGGCCAATGTCCCCAGTTGGCCAACGTAAATTGACTCACGTTTATAGCTCATCAAGCCGCTTGTAATGCCGGTGTTCTTCATCGCGACATTAGCGTCGGAAACATAATGATTGTTGACGACGATGAACCGAACATCAAGGGTGGCATGCTCATCGACTGGGACCTTTCCAAGGTCATCGACCCAACGGGCGGATGCAGTACCCCGCGTCAGTATAAACGCACTGTAAGTAAATGATCTGACTCAATACGCCTCCTGAGCCCTGACATATCTCAACAGGGAACATGGCAGTTCATGGCCGCAGACCTCGTTCAAGAATCCTCAATTCCTCATACCTTCGTTCACGACCTTGAATCCGCTTTCTGGGTAATGATCTGGATTGTCATGTCGTATACGCCAAGTTCCTGGACGGATGGAGAGCGCTCGGGCTTCCTTAAGGAGACGATGAGCCCCAGGGTTTACAATGACAGCGGCGGCAGAAGCAAGCTCTTCTTCATGCAGACCGAAGACCCGATTCTGGATTTCAAAATCGAACGGAATCCCATCCTTCTCGACTTACTCGTCAATCTGAAGAAAACCCTCGCTATCCGTCACCGGGAGTCGCCATCTGAACCTTCAGGGTTTGACCCTTTGACTATCAAAGCAGAGACGGACGGAAGCGGCACACCGGATCTCCCTGTTGCCTTAGGGAACAAGCTAGAAGAATACCATGCGTTGATGGCGTGTTTGAAAGATCACAAAATTATCCTCAACATGATTAGGAAGGCTCTCAATACACCAGGCTGGCCCGACAGTGACGCCGCTGATCCCCAACCTCTTTCGACATCTCGTGACGTGCGATCTAGTTCTAAGAGGTCGAGGTTGGTAGCCGAAGGGAATGGTGTATTTGGTCCTCTGCCGCCGGGAAAGCGGTCGGGATCTGCCTAGATGCTTCGTGCTCATTACTCGTTTAACTACATTTTGTACCCTTCTGTTGTGTGTCCACCGAATTCTACGCTGTTGTGAGTCATCTGCCCGACACATCCGATTGATCACATAATGCGTGCCGTCGGCTGTTCATCGCTTGTTATTTTATTTGTTTGTTGTCTCCCCTGTCCGTCTCGTCCTCAAGGTCGTCTGCCTACTTCGTTACACCACTGTTACATCTTATCCACGGATTACTAGTATGTCTCGCTTCGTCTTCGTGTCTACTGAATTCTACAGTGCTCTCGATCTTATGACGCCAACATATTCGATCACATTATGCACGCTCCTCGTCTCGCCTGTTCATTTACTTGTCTCGCCCGCTCGTCTCTCATCTCGCTCCAAGGATCATGGACGTAATGAAGTGCACCTGGCCCGGACTCTTAAACCATCAGCAGCGTGCTGCTTTTTGACCTTCAACCCCCATCTCTCTCCCTAGTCATGGCCCGCGGCTTGTCCAGCAAGACGAAACCGTCCCTTGAACCATCTTCTATGTCTAAGGCTGTGGGTGGCCAAAGGCGTGAACGACCTAATTCTGGGTCGAAGGCACCGTCCCAAATCAGCCAAAAAAAGGTGAGTTCCAGAGCCTCCACGCACTTTGAGAGTTACTGACCGAACCAGGCTGCAACTATTACCCGACTCGACCCAATCCACAGTGACGAAGAATTTAGCTTTCAGGGTATAGAAGACGATGACGATACACGCTTTCAGGGTATAGAAGATGATGATGATACACCCACCGCACCTGGTCCGTCGAACGACACACCTGAGCTCGTTCCCCAGGGCAGTAGGTCCCAGCCAGTCAGCCGTCATGCGGCCCACGATGTCTTGCACTTCTTCGCCGAAATCGATTTCCCTGATGCCACGGAGTACAACGAGAAGCTGCTGAAAGTTTGCAACCTATGCGCGTAAGCATGGGTTTTCTTATCGCAACACAATCTTCTAACAGACTCACAGTGAAGTTCATGGCACCGACAAGAGTAAAGTCCCCAGGAGCGTAGCCAACTATTTTTACAGGAGAAGCACTGGGAGCTCGAATCTCCGAGACCATCTCATCAAACGACATCCTCAAGAGTACGATCAAGCAGTTGTGGAGCACAAATGGAATTATAAACTATCGACCCAATCAGACGACACAACCGCCCGCAATAATACTCGCAATGTGCGCGACCAGGGGCTCCCACCGTTCTCGCCAGTCGTGTTTTTAGAGCACCTCGCTCGCTTCATCGTTGCAGACGATCAGGTGAGTCTCAGCTACTCGTATTATTTTACGCTCTCACAACTCTTCAGTCGATTCGTGTTGTCGAATGCCCTGAGTTTCGACGTTTATGTATGCTCCTTCGCGAGACCCTCGTTGACGCTGATATCCCTCGCCGTGATAAGATGAGAGAAGTTATCATGGGCCAATGGCGGAAGTCGTTTGAAACCTTAAAACTCAACCTTTCTGTGAGTTTGGGCGTTTTGTCTTCCCACTCTACTAACTCCGGTCGATAGCACTCCTCTGGGCGAATCAGTTTCACCGCGGATATTTGGTCAAACGCGAACATGGCGGCATTTTTAGCGTTGACCGCACACTGGATTTCCGTCGATGAGTCAAATGGACGCCTTACGCTCAAAGCTGCGCTTATCGGCTTCCATCGCCTCAAGAAGAAGCACACGGGCAAAAATATAGCAAGAACAATCTTACACCTACTTGATCGGGCTGATGTCACGCTCAAGGTATGTCCTCCTTACGATGACTTGTTCATTTGCCAAACTCTTCTTTAGATCGGTCACTTCACACTCGACAATGCCGAGAACAACGCAGTCGCTATGCAAGAGCTGCACTCTCTGCTCGCCAAACGCGAGAAACCCATCGACTTCGATCATCTGAACCATCGTGTCCGGTGTTATGCGCATATCATCAACATCTGCTCTTCCCACATAATCGCATCCGTGACTCCTACTTCTAAGTCGTATCTCTCCCAGCTCAAAGTTCCCACCAGCTCAAACTACATAACTCGCGACGACTCCGATGACGAATCGGATGGCGGCGACATCGATACTGACCTGGAACTGGCTGACTGTTATGACGACAGGGGTGACTCCAAGCTCAAAAGGTGGTTTTCAGGCCTCAAACGTGACCCCCTCAGGCGAGCGCGAAGAGTCGTTCGTTTCTTACGCTCTTCGGACCAACGCAAGGAAGAATTTCGTGCTTTCATTCAAGATGGAAATCGGCGTAATTGGTTCAGCATGAAGGATAGTGACGGCAAACGAGTCCCGCTCCAAGTCCCGGAGTTAGAGTTTCTGAGAGACGTGAAAACGCGATGGGATTCGGTTTTCATGATGCTGGAACGTCTAAGGGAACTTCGACCGGTAGGTTTACCTCGCTAACTGGATAGTGGAGACTAACAATGACCGGATGTTTTACATAGGCCATTGATCGATATTTTGATAACGAAGTACCCGAGATTTTTTCCAGTTATAAGTTGTCGGAACTAGATTGGGAAATACTGGAAGGGCTGGAGGTAGTCTTGGCGGTGAGTTGACTGCTTTCCCTGGACAGCACACATTGTGACGAATCAACGACAGGTCCCTCATATCTTTCAACAAAGTATGTCTTCCGAATCAATGCCGGTCTTATCACGCGCCATCATCGATTTCGAGATGTTCATGACGGAGTGGGAAAAACTCGGGGATCAGTACTATATTCTCAGGCCCTGGACAGAAATCGGCCTGCGCTGGGCCAAGAAGTACTACGTTCGAATGGACGACACAGAAGCATATGTTGTCGCCATGTGTAAGTTCTTTGATCAACGCTTTACTGCTCTGCTACCAACTTAAACGCGCAGTCCTCAATCCTGCCATACGCTTCTCGTGGATCCAAAGCCAATGGGATAACGAATACATCAAGAGATCAAAAGACATCATTTTGGATCTTGTAAGTACGATCTATTACTACATCCCCTGTCTCAACCGTCTCGTGTAGATGCGCCGGTACCGTGACCGTGGCCAGGAATCATCGACGACTGCGACTGTAGTGCCCACTTTCCCTGTCCGACCTGCTCCAGTTACTAGAGGTAGACCACCCCCAACGCGGTTTAAAGTCGAACGTTCTGTCTATGAAAAGAAATCCTCGCCTCAAACGTTCACTGTGGAAGCTGAATTCGGGAAGTATGCTTCGGGTGAGACCTCTTCCGAGGAGACCGACATCCTGCGGTTCTGGGAGGCGAGTTTCTCTCAATCAAATAGTGCTACGACTCACTCCCTGAATAGGCTAATAGGACGGAGTTCCCTACACTGTTCGCGATAGCCATGGACTACCTTCCTGTCCAGGCGACATCTGTACCTTGCGAGCGGGTGTTCTCGTCGGCGAAAGAGACGGACACCGCAAGACGTAACAAAATCAGCCCGGTGCTCATGGAGGCCCTCCAGTTACTTAAATTTTCAATCAAGAAGGAACGCCTCAACTTCATGAACGGATGGTCGACATCGGAAGCGGCCATGTGTGGGTTACCGAAGACTACAGACGTGCCTCTTAGCTCTCTCTTCGTAGGCGATCCCGATGCCGTGTTGGACACCATGTTGAACGAATTTAGTACCTACGATTGCGACTCTTAACCATGTATTCCCCGCTGTAATACTGTGATATATCATGTCTGTCATTTGCCGTCGGAACTTAGATATCGGAGTTCTGAACCAGTCACCCATCAACGCGTGTATCAACTGCTGTCGTCGACTGCTGTCACACATCTCACCCAACATCGTATCCTTCCTTCTTCCTTCTCCCAGCTCGTGCTCAACGTCTATGATGATCACGCGCCATCGAAAGCTACGAAAAACCTCTGAGAAACGCTATGTTCCCCGAAAACTAGATTTCGTACGTGTTGGTGGACGGTACAGAGTAGGGAGGCTCCTTGGCTCTGGTGGATCCGGTGAGTACCTCTGACTCTATTTCGACATATTTTTCTGAGCCCTCTAGGGAGCGTATATCTTGGGAAAGATATTAGGACGACAGCTCAAGTTGCTCTGAAGATTGGGCACGTAGACCGATCGCCCTCAGGGCTCACATACGAATACGACGTGTACAAGGCAACTGCTGGCTGCACGGGTATCTCTCCAGTATGTTGGTATGGAAAAGAAGGCCCATATGAAGTTATCGTTCTGGAGCACGTCGGGACCTCGCTTGGTGATTTACTCAGCGCGCAACAGTTCGACCTCAGGAAGACATTCTTGTATGCCCCCCAAATGGTGCGTTCATTATGTACATAGTTGGGTCCTACTGACTTTTTCTCGCGTGTACAGCTCTCAGCGGTCGAGTCGCTACATACCCGACACTACATCCATTGCGACATCAAGCCCGGGAACTTCATGGTTCGACCTGATAATACCATCTTCCTCATTGACTTCGGCTTGGCGCGGTTATTCCGCAATCCCGCGACGTATTTACACATTTCATACTCCACAGATCACTCTATCGTCGGCACTCTTCCATTCACGTCCATCAATGGCCAGCTTGGAAATGCTCAATCGCGTCGCGACGATCTGGAGTCTCTTGCCTATACCATCATTTGTCTAGCACGTGGCGACTTACCCTGGACCACCATTCCCACCAGCAGCGACCAGGAGGCTGTCCTTCAGAAGAAATCGTTGACCACAGCAGAAGAGCTGTGCGAAGGCTTGCCGGCTTCCTTCTGCAAATTTGTCACTTACGTCCGTTCCCTCGGCTTCGACGAGAAACCGGACTATCAACACCTTCATTCCATCCTCTCGCAGTGCTCGCAACCCGACACCGTCCAAACCGACAATGTGCTGCCCTCCGCGCGCTCCCCTTTCGACGTACACCATACACCCGTTTCCAGTGACCGAGTGTGAGTAAACCTCACGCTATAAATAACGAGTAAACGGTACTAATTACAGTCGTGTCGTTCAGCAATGCGCTGCCCTCCGCGCGCTCCCGTGTCGACGTACACCATACACCCGTTTTCAGTGACCGAGTGTGAGTAAACCTCACACTATAAATAACGTGTAAACGGTACTAATTACGGTCGTGTAATTCAGCCTTCGCTCTTCAACTCGGTGCTTGCTTCGCCCTTCCACTCGGGCCACTCCCTCAAAGACGCTCAGGAAATAAGGCTGTCTTTCGGGGCTTTTCGGGTGTGGGGCTCATGTAGCACATTCGTTTTTTGTTGTAGTTTGGTGTACCCAGTGAATTTATTGTCGAATTGTCGAATTGTCCTTCATCCCTCAGTAGGGAAGGGCACGGGTCACACCGCGGGTGTTATTTCCGTTACTGTACCTGCCACCTGTAACACCACACCTGCTGCAACACCACCTGTGGGTGCGGGTTAGACCCGCGGTGTGTGACTCAACACCATGGTATCGACACCATGGGTTATTACCGTGGTACTATAGCAAGGAACAAGGGAACAGTAGAATACAACAAGTACTGTAACACAACTATAGACTATAGTAAAGCCTGTTGCATCGTCACTGCCCCCCGCTGTCGTCGCGTCACCGCCGTTGTCTGCGGCGTTGTCTGTTGCATCGTTGTTGTCGCCGTTGCGGGCCAACTTGCGGGCGGCATTGTTGCCTAACTTGCCTTGTGGGTGCCGTTGTCGTCGTGGTCGAGTCAGACGCTGCCCCATCGCCGTGGTTGAGCTATCGTCGCCGCCTCGCCATCCCGATGGTGTCATAGCGGGATGCTGCCAGCGTCGCGTTTGGGGCAGACACAATTGGACTTGCGTTGTCGGACTTGCGTTGGTAAGACGGCGCCTGCGGTTGGTAGGTTGTTCGGCTCGGGGCTGCATCAGCGACGTGGTTTGTTCTGTCGTTGTCGTGGTTAGCGTGGCGTTGGCAGGGGGGTTGGACCCTCAGATTCAGCCGGCTTCGAGCTGGAGCCATGACTGAGTCGGAGAAAGCCGGCGTTTGACCGGCTAGGCTCTGTGTGGCACAGTGAAGCCGGTGCAGACGGCTCAACTTGGCGCGGTAAGCTGACCGGGCCGGCTTGTGCGGCGTGGCTGTGGCTTGGCTCGACTCGGGCAGTTGCCGACACACTACTCCCAGGCATCGGGGCTCCCCCATCGAATCGTCGCTCCCCTTCCCCGAGTATGCGGTCGGCGTCATCGGTCGGAGTTCATATGTCTGGCCTCACCCTATCTGATGTGCGATCCACATCTTCACACTCAAGTGCGCCCCCAAGGCGCCATCGGCAAACATCGGGTGAGCCATTATATTACCTTCCTACTGATAGTTATTCAATTCTTAATCGTGTCTACATTACAGGGGGAAGCGCTGCCTCAGGCGGACGTGCTGCGTCAAGTGCCCAGCAGTCTCAGTCGGACGTCTTACTCCATCTGGTATGTCTGCTGGATCGTCTTTGGGAGCTCCCGCAGTTTAGCGTACATGTCTGTAAATACGTTCTCAGGCCTCATCCAATCAACATGTCACGATTCGAGTATCACTGAAACGTGTGTTAGGGGTCCCCGTATCCATGTGTGGCACGTGGAAGATCGTCATACAATAAGTTGGGTCAGGCATCGATCGCATCAGGGGATCACTACACACCTGTGTTATATCACTGTAAATACGTTCTTAGGCCCTCCCAGCCAATCAATGTATGAGACATGTCGCGATTCGATACACCATTCGGATTAGCATGTGGTGCACTCACTAAAATGTGCGCAACAGTTCGGGGTCCCCGCATCTACGTGTAGCATCTATGTCTGGCATGTGAGAGATCGTTACATGATAATTCGGGCATCGATCGCATTACTGCATACGTAGTTCTCGCTCCCACCAAATCACTGTATGAGACGTGTTGCAATTCGATACACCATTTGGATTAGCACATGAAACGTGTGCAATTCACCGAAACGTGCACGATAGTTCTTCGGGGTCCCCACATCTACGTGTAGCATCTACATACGGCATGTGAGAGATCGTTACATGATAAGTCGGGCATCAATCACATTACTGCATACATAGTTCTCTCTCCTACCAAATCATTGTATGAGACATGTCGCAATTCGATACACCATTTGGATTAGCACATGAAACGTGTGCAATCACCGAAATGTGCATGACAGTTCGGGGTTCCCGCATCGACGGCATCGATCGCATTACTGCATACGTAGTTCTCGCTCTCACCCAATCAATGTATGAGACATGTCGCGATTCGATACACCATTTAAATGAGCACATGAAACATGTGCAATTCACCGTGCACAACATTTCGGGGTTCCTGCATCTACACGTGGCATGTGGGAGATTGCCACATAATAAGTTGGGCATTGATCGCATCTGACTGTATATACATTTATTTCGCGCCATTCAGATTGCCACATGGTCTATTCACTGAAACGTGTGCAACCATTCGGGGTCCCCGCTTCTATGTGTTGCATGTGGGAGATCGTCATATGTTCTGTCGCATCAGGGACTCACTGCATACTTCACTCACACTTGTTTCATTTATGAGTTTCATTAGTCTGAAGACCCTGCTTTGCATGCAATGTCGGGGACTCACTTGCACCGCATACGTCACTCACACTCGTTTATACTTCCTTTTTTGTTTTGCATGCTCGTGGGATTGGTTATTCATGTGAAATGGGTCGAGTCCGGTGCATCAGATGCGCGCAATGGCATATGGGCCATCCACAGACAATCTGTGATTTGGAATCGACATGTAACAGCGACACAATGTTTCAAGGCCCCATTTCAATGTCGGTTGTTCACTGACACTGTGTGGGTTGGTCATGTGGCCGTTCGGGAAGTCCGATGCGAAGTGTTACTGGATGATATGCTCAGTGATTCTAGATATTAGACAAATATATGATTGCACACATCCTAGCTGAGCAGTTTAGTAGTATCATATGCTTGTACGGTCAACCACATGTCCTGTGTTAGATCCTCTTGCATGTATCATTAGTCTAGCTCATTGTCAAACGTCTTGCAGGTCACATATCCTGCATAGCTATTCAATGAATCACTTGACGCAGAGATCTATTTTCTTAAGAAACTCTGTAATATGGGGTTTGTGTAACTGTGTTACACATCTCATAGATCAATCAAGAGCTATTTATACCATGCAATATCTGTACACTACACTGTACATCATGCAGTCATCCACATCGAAGGGAAAATGTGTACCCTCTACTACCTCAAGCACTTACCCTAACGTTTCACCCATAATTGCCAAACCAGGAACAACTCACAGCATGAATTGGGACTCCCATCGGAAGCATAAGCGGACTCCCCGCTCATCCTCCAAACATCCGTCCACCATGTTCTCTGATCCAATTGACGGCTCATCCTCTGACACGGAATCCTTTGCTGAAGATGAAATGTATGGATCAGACGCCAATGTTGAGACCATCAGTTTGAAACCTGACTCAATGGAACCACTTCCTGATCAAGCGAGCACAGTCGCGGCCAGTGATAGCATGGTAAGTATTCAATCACATTAAACTATTCAAACCATACTATCTGACATCACAAGGAGGATGCAGGCCTCATGTCTGAGATAGAGGAGATGTGCATGGATCTTAAGGACATCAAGCTTATGGCAAGCACACTATGTGAGACAGAGCAAGTAAATGTATCACAAATGACAGGTGAAACAGAGGATAGTCAGTACCGACGACATTTGCCTCACATATCGGAGATGGCGATGGAAATAGTGATGTCGGAGCATTCTTCATGACATAAAATACATCATGTCATTGTTATCTATTGCACTTCGCAGCTTCCGATATAGAATTGGTTACACAATGGCCAGGTGTTTGAGAATGCATGGAATATCTCAGGTGTTCTGAATACATTTAATAAGAGAGAGGATTCATGTCGCCTCATTCACTATTACCCATATCTTCCTAACTCTGTCCCCGTCTTCATAATGCCTCGCAAGAACACCTTTACCATTCCTATGGGAGATGTAATTGAGGTCGTCTCTAAAACAACAAAGTCTAAGCAGGGACTGCAAACAACTGTGAAGGAGGTCCCATTCCATTCTTCAAAGCAGAAACAGTCGGGCCAGGCTTCACAAAAAGCCAAGAAAAAAGCTACAGTCGTTGAAGCACAGTCATCTAAGGACCCAACCGATGGGATGCATGAATCAGACATTCAGCTAGTAGAACCATATGAAACTGACATCCAAGACTTTCGATCAGAGGATACACGACCCCAACCGCATGTATGTGACGCAATACCTTTCATCCTCCTCAGGGCTCAGATCATTTATAGACCCCTATGAGTCAATGGATAGACATCCGAAGCAGATATCTGTACCTGTTATTGGAGATGGAGGGTTTGACAAGGGCTCCAAAGTGTTCCATGTGCACCAGTTCAATGCAGATCAAGTGCTCTGATTGTATTGGAGGCAATTATTTTTGTAAGGACTGTTGCCTTCAAACCCACATCCGGTCCCCATTCCATCGGATGGCCCGCTGGGTTGGTTCACACTTTGAACCAATATCGTTGGCATCACTTGGATTTAAGCTCTGTTTTGGACATGATGGAAAGCCATGTCCACTTACAGTGGAGGTACGAATATACTAGATATAAGAATTGCCATATATACTCATCTATAACTAGGGAGTCCAAGCACTGGCAACAGAAGAGCCACAGCCGAGTCGGCGAAGGTCCCGACGCGCTCCATCTGCATCACTCATATCTGTTGAGAAGGAGCGAGACTGTTCGTTGGGAGGTCCGCCACCTCTGACACATGCCCTAAGAGACATGCAAGGGATATCTGACACACTGTTTGACTTTGCTGGGGATGTGTTGGATTCAGCTGAAGGAAACCCACGACGTACTCGGACTGCAAAGTCGGGGAACCCACTGCTCACAGTCGTCAATCAAACAGGCGTCTTTGATATGGAAGTGCTTTTCTGTGTATGCCCCAATGCTGGCCCCAATGACGAGCAGCTACTCCAAGCGGGAATACTCCCTTCAACATTTAGGCAAATCGAGACTGCCTTCACCTTCTCAGTTCTGGATGACTTCTTGGCCGATAACCTGGAGTGTAAGACAACTGCACAACAGTACTATTCAAAGCTTCAAGGCATCACAAACCGGATGTTCCCTGACCGTGTTCCAGTACGTTACAATCCCATCCTAACACTGCAAGCAATTTTATTGATGGAGATATACAGAATCTCTACAAGCAACTCTTGAGGGCATCTCGTCAATGGCGAGATTTAAAAAGTAGGATGCAAAGCGGTCTGGGACACCAGCAGGTCGGGGACTCCGCCAATGACGGATCCATGGCCATATTCTGTCCTGCCTGTCCTCAGCCAGGCATCAATCTACCCAATGATTGGAAGGATAGATACCACGACGACCCGTATGCATTCATTGAACAAGTCAAATATCTCATTATTGAATTGCTCAAAGGAATCAGCTCATACGGACATTCATCATGGATGGAAACTTCTCAGCAGAACACATGAGGTGTAGATCTGGAGATGCGGACCTTCCGCTATCAGCAGGGATGGCCTTCATGGCAAATCCCAATTCATATAAAGCTCACCTCCATAGTGGGAAAGAGATTGCCCAGGTATGTCAGATACTATTAACAGTTCCTGGTAACTTACATCCCCATAGCCCAGCACATGTAACACATACAGGGCCATTGAACAGGCCAATTCAAGTCGTTCGCACCTTGATGTTACAGGCATCGGAGCAACGGCCTGCTGTCACGGATTCTTCGTCCCTACATGTAGCGGTTTTCGTCGTGGACACTTACGAATACGGTTGTGGCTCCCTCGTAAGCAGTAATCGGTCACGGACTTCTCGTATCAGTCAGCGGTCGTGGTATCACATGCTAGTGTATCATGACTCATTCCTAGTATCGTCGTAGTAGGGTTCGAGCTACTTACGCGACTCGTCTCGGAGTTCACAGGGGAGCTTTAAAGCTATCCCCTTCATGTATAAATAGGAGTACGCAAAGACCAAGATTCGCCATCTTGGTCTTCTTGAATCGTCACCGCGTTCCTGCCTCTCCTTCAGTGCCTTCTTCTTCTCGGACTCTTCGTTCGCTTGCCTCCAGCAGAGGAAGTCGTCTTCCATCGTTTACGCCTAGTGGACCAAGCCCTAGTGCCCTTCGCGATCACGTGTCTAACGAGACCGTGTATCATCGTCACGACATCCGCTAAGTCGTTCTACGCCTTCACGAAGTCCAAGTCGGACTAACGCCAGTGACGGCGTTACATTAAGACCAAGATCATCAACGTGGCGTTCACGACCAGAGACCAGTGGAGAGATTTTAGGCCGTATAGCCTTGAACGAAGAGGAGACCGCAACGTACCAGTCCGCTTCCTCGAAGCAGCAAGGTGGAGAGAGTATCGAGGAGACACAGGATATTTCGTAGATTTCGCATCAGGACCCACACGGTACCGACCAGTCGAGTTTAACTTCGATCACCTGTGCTGGACCGAGGTTACGTGGAACCCTATCGACAATAGGTGGGACATCATACGACCTACCGGACGAAGCTATAATTGCGACATCGACGCAAGAAACCTGCCCACAAGAGAAAACTGGGGACCGATCGACGGAGTCATAGATAACGATCCAAGCACTTCCGAACCCCGCACCCCAGCCCCTTCCGAAGACGAAGACAGCGAAGATTCCACGACCGAAGAACAGGAGAGCTCACACGGAGAAGAAACGGGACCATTGATCGCTAGAGCTGAGTCCCTCCACATTGCAGAACCAGAACAAATCCAAGTACGATCCCCCGCAGACATGACGACCATCACAACAACGTTCGAAGACCCGGCGCAACTTGAGGCTCGAAGGATCCAAGCCGAAGCAGAAGCCATCCTCCTCCCAATACATCCCGAAACGGGACACCGCATGACAGCAGACGACGCCGCCCTATACAGAGCGGTGGGACCCGACCGACCAGACCCGCCGGGACCCGGAGGACCAGCAGACGATCCTCCCAGACGAAGGCCCCCAGTCCACTTCCCAGGGGCAGGATTCCCCGGAGGAGGCGGAGGAGGAGGCGGAGGAGGAGGCGGAGGGGGTGGAGGACCACCCGGGGTACCCCACATTGGCCCCCCACCAGAGGCCCTCCCGCGAGGATCCGACAGATTGTCAGGCGACCCGCCTGCCGTCTTTGACGGCGATCGAACCAAGTACGAGACCTTCCTCACACAATGGCACATTTACTGGGGCACCAATTTAGACGCGCCCATCTTCCTGAACTGCTATCGACGGTCCCTCCTCTTCCTAGGATTCATCAAAGGACTCAACGTCAGCGAATGGACCCTGTCCGTGCTCGAATGGCTCAATGAAACAGTACGAAACGGAACCGACCAGTACGACAGGCAATTATGGACCCACGTTACAGAAGAATTCAGAGGAAGGTTCGCGAACACGCTTGAAGAAGAACAAGCGCAGGCGGAACTACAAAGAGGCTTCAGAATGAATGGCGAGGATATTGACTCGTACGTCACAAAGTTTGAACAACTAGCCCGACGAGCTCACTATCGCCTCAACGACCCGCAAACAATCGACCGATTCACGGCGGGACTACCCCAAGCGTTGTTCACCAAAATCTACGAGCTCGACGAACCTCGATCATTCGAGGAATGGAAGGCAAGCGCACTACGAAGGCAGAAACAATTCATCCACATGAAAGCCCGTCTCAATATCAACCGGACGTCCCGTGTCATGGACGCGTATTATTTTCCCTATTTTTCTGTATTTTTACGGATTTATAGAGCGAAGATATAAAGGGCCAAAGTACGAGACTTTGTAAGTCACATGATGCCACCATGTGCACCTTCAAGCACGTGACCCTGGGACAGTTGTATCCTTAACAGGACAACCTAATCCGGTCACATTCCCTTTTATACACGGACTCTCATGATTGGTAGATAAGGATGGAAGACTCTAGAATGTTCTAGAATATGCTTAGTAGTTTACGCTTACTCGCTGTATTAGGTTTTACTCAGCAGATAAGGAGACGCGTCAGCAGCTATGACAAGTGCATCAGTCAGCACAATAGATAGCGCTATTATTAGACACGACGCGTCAGCTTCTGAGTCACGGAGTCTTACTGTACACTTAGTAATAGTGTTTAGACTCAATTCAAAGACAGCATCAGTAGTGTATATAAACCCTCCTGTAGCGTCCTGAGTGGAACCAACTTGTCCTCTTGGTTCTCCACTCAGGTGCGTATCTTCCTGTACTCCCTTACTCTCTCCAATCTAACTTGTCCTCTTGGTTCTCCACTCAGCGTACCACAGTGTGATATTCTTGACAGCCTGAGTTCTTGAATAAAGACTCCACGTCCCTGTCCCTCCACTGTGACTGTACGTTCGGCGCGTGATTTATCTCCGTGTTAGGCTTGAGTGTGTTCCCTCACAGTTCACTCACACTTCAACTTGAGTCTAGCGTAGCGAGGTGTCATACCGCTACATCCCGCACTCCGGCACCGTTGCCCGGCGCACAAAGATGGACCGCCCCAAGAACAGGGTGGATGCCGCCACCACCACCCCGTAACAATCACCCACGTTTCGACCCAAACACGATGGACACCTCCGCGGATCGAACCCGAGTCCGCGTCGCAGAAGTGGGAGACTACAACCGACCATCCACTACATACATCCCACGAGGCGGAGGAACAGGGAGAGGCGTACAACGCCGAGACATGAGGGAAGTCATCTGCTATAACTGTAGCAAGACAGGACACTTCTCACGCGACTGCACGCAGCCAAGGCAGCCCAGACGCGGTCAGTGGACTCGCCCGTCAACCAGCCGAACCGCAGAGACGGATTACTACTCCCAAGAACAAGAGCCTACAACCGCACGAGCCGCCGCAACGACCCCGCAACAACGCGCCCAAAATTGGCTGAGCAATATCAAAGGGGAAAGCGACGAAGTAAAAGATATGGTCCTTCAGGACCTATGGGGAAAGGAGGGTTTTCCGGACGCCTAAACCCATCGGCCTGGGTGAGGGCGGTTAATTGTAACTCTGTAATCATGACTCGCTACCGTTCGCTTCGAATTCCAGTATCGATTCGCACAAGTTACGCCATGGCCGACGTTAAAGGATTAGTAGACTCGGGAGCAACCGACAATTTCATACGTCCCGCATTCGCTAAACGAATGGGATTGGGGCTGCAAGCTCTAGAACGCCCCAGGAAAATATATAATATCGACAAAACAGAAAACCAAGCTGGGTCTATCACGCATTATACAGATTTGGACGTACAGACTAAAGGAATTCGCAAGGTGATGCGATTCCTCGTCACGGACATCGGCGACGAGGACCTGGTCTTAGGCTATCCCTGGCTATCCACGTATGAGCCCACGATAAGCTGGACTCACGCCGTTGTCCACGAAGCCGCCATGCTGATAGTCCTTCGCTCGATACATCCCACTCCGACACAAACAGTAATCGGGCAAATGATCACCGAAGAGGACAAAAGCGACATCCTCCTCGAACTCCAGGAGCAGTGTCAACTGCGGACCACGGCGACGGAACTCGCGATCCAAGCGGGGCAACATACCCAGGAGGTGGAATTGCCGACGCCCTACCAACAGTTCGCCAAGCTGTTCAACGAAGAAGCGTCGCATCGCTTCCCGCCCTCACATCCGTGGGACCATGCCATCGAGTTCAAGCCCAACACCCCAGCAATGATCGACTGCAAAGTCTACCCAATGACACAGGAGGAAGACGGCCAGTTGAAAGAGTTCCTCGACGAACAGCTGAAAAAAGGGTACATCCGACCGTCAAAATCCCCGTACGCATCTCCCTTCTTCTTCATTAAAAAGAAGGACGGAAAACTACGCCCCGTACAGGACTATCGTCGTATCAACGCATGCACCATTAGGAATCAATACCCCTTACCACTCATCTCGGAACTCATCACGGACCTCGGACACGCACACACCTATACCAAGCTGGACGTCTGTTGGGGATACAACAATATACGGATCAAACCTGGAGACGAACCGAAGGCAGCTTTTAAGACATGATACGGCCTCTACGAACCCAGGGTCATGTACTTCGGACTCACCAACTCCCCGGCAACCTTCCAGGCGTTTATGAACAAGATCTTCGGACCAACCATCCGCAAACACGAACTCCTCGGTACTATCATACGCGTGTACATGGACGACATCGGAATAGCTACCCGCGATCCCGCCGACCTACAGGCCCACATACGCGCGGTCCGGGACGTACTCGCTGTCGCCCTCGAACACGACCTCTACTTCAAGCTCAAAAAATGCCTCTTCCACCAACCGCGCATGGATTACCTGGGGGTAATCCTTGAAAAGGGGGTGACACGCATGGACCCGGTAAAAATTTCGGGCATTCGCGACTGGCCCCGGCCTACGAAGGTCCGTGACGTACACTCCTTCCTCGGCTTCTGTAATTTCTACCGGCTCTTCATTCGCGGCTTTGCCACATACGCACGACCACTCAATAAACTCACAAGAAAGGACGCCGAGTGGAAATGGGCCGAAGAAGAAGAACGTGCTTTCCAAAAGCTCAAAACCTTAGTCACCGAAGAACCGGTACTCGCACATCCGACGCTCACAGACCAATTCGAACTCGAAGTAGACGCGTCCGGATTCGCCCTGGGAGCAGTACTACTGCAGAAGAAGGCGGATGGGAAACGACACCCCATCGGATACTACTCCTCCACCCTCAACGAAGCAGAACGGAACTACGACATCTACGACCTCGAACTACTGGCAATCGTCAAAGCTCTGCGACACTGGAGGCCTTTCCTAGCAGGGTCACCACACAAGATCAAGATCTTCTCGGACCACATGAACCTCCAATATTGGAAAAGCCCGCAAAAGATAAGCAGACGAGTAGCCAGGGAAGTACTCGAACTCATGGAGTACGACTTCGAGATTCACCACATACCAGGGAAGAACAACGGACGAGCAGATGCACTATCTCGAAGACCCGACTACGACCAAGGAGAGAACGACAACGAAGGAGTAATCGTACTCCCCGAACGGATACTTGTACGGGCCCTACAGATTGAACCGTCTGAAGAGCCACCGCAGGATGAGTATCTCCTTCGTTACTGGAAAGACCCACAACAACTTAAGAAAATCGAAGGTATCTGGTATCGCCAAGGCCGACGAGTGGTCACGGGAACAACAGCGGACAAACGAACACTCATCTCCCTTCATCACGACCCCCCCGTACACGGACACCCTGGGATTGCACGTACCACACGACTAGTGGAACGAAGGTACTGGTGGCCGGAGCTGAAGAACGACATCCACGAATACGTGAGAGGATGCGCAGACTGTCAACGACACAAGGTGAACAATCGCCCTATACGCGCTCCCCTTGTCCCCATCACACCCGTTGTCGACGCCAACCCGTTTGAAACCATCGCCCTCGACTTCATCACCAAACTCCCCGAATCAGAGGGACAAGACTCCATCCTCACCGTAACCGACCACGACTGCTCGAAGGCGTCCATATTCATTCCCTGCAGAGAAGAGATAAGCACAGAGGGAACGGCCGCCCTGTACGTCACTCATGTATTCCGAAGGTTTGGACTACCGTCCAAAATTATCAGCGACCGAGACCCCCGGTTCGCGTCGAAATTCACACGCGAACTATGCCACATTCTAGGCATCCAACAGAACATCTCAACCGCTTATCACCCACGCACCGACGGACAATCGGAGCGCACCAATCAGTGGCTAGAACAGTATCTGCGTTTCTGGGCCAACGAGCGGCAAGATAACTGGGCGCCCCTACTCCCTATAGCGGAATTCGCGCACAACAACTGGCCCCACGAGTCAACAAAGAAGTCCCCCTTCTCACTGCTCATGGGATATGATCCACGCGCTGATTGGTTGGATAAGCCGTCACCCATACCACAGGTGACCAAAAGACTCGAACAATTCCGAGAAGCACGGATGGAAGCGAAGGAATTGATGAAGAAGGCCCAGGCGATGTGGATCAAACACAAGGACACTCCCCGTTTTGAACAAGGGGATTACGTCTGGCTGGAGGGGCGTCATCTCCGCACCAATCAGCCCACGGCAAAACTCGCGGCACGGCGACACGGCCCCTTTCAGATCTCGCAGGTGATGTCCCCTGTCACGTATCGCCTAGAACTTCCCACACAGTGGAGCATTCATCCAGTGTTTCATATCGATCTTCTCACGCCCTACAAAGAAACGGCCATACACGGCAAAAACTTCCAACGCCCACCACCGGATCTTGTTGACGGAGAAGAGGAATACGAGGTCGAGAAGATTCTAGATGTTCGGCGATTCGGCAAAGGAAGACGCCTGCAATACCTCGTGCAATGGAAAGGCTACTCCGACTCGGACAATCAGTGGGTCAACAAGGGCGACATATTCGCAGATGACGCGATAGCGGACTTCGAGCGGAGTCGAACCCAGTCAACAAAGCATATAAAAGAGGCGCAGATTCGACGAGGAGCAACAACCCCCTCATCTTTACACACTGGATTCCTCTCCTCTCTACTCATGTCTCTTCCCACCGCCGCCAACGTCCTCGCCGAGGTTGCCCGAAACACGGGACCGGTCACCCATCAAGAACTCGTCGAGGCCCTCGCCTCCATCCTCCCAGCCAGTTACCACGACGGCACAAACAACCCCGCCACCTACTGGCTCATGTCCGAGGAGGGGCAGCGTCTCAACGCCGCGCCCCTCACCGAGGCCGAAGTGCATCGGCTTCGTGCAGCTCTCCCAGACAGTGAGGCTGCCTCACCTCGACCTCTCCCAGTACGAATCGAGTACCGGACAGAAGAAGAAGACACTCACGCCCGCGACGCTGCGCTGGCAGGAGTGGATGCGTACGCGGGACTGGAAGTCAACCGCGCAGCAGTGGCAGGGGGAGCAGCTGCTGGCGAAGGTGACCAGGCGGACGAGGATCCTACAGCAACGAGCCGCGTTCACCGTGATGCTACAGGCGCAGTGTACGAGCAGCCGGAGCTCGAGTTGACAGAGTGGTACCCAGCTGAGCACCCAGACCTTCTCACCGCCCGCGACTCTGACGCTACGACCGAGACCCCCTATGCGTGCGACTCACTGGGTCGCCCCATCTACCGCGGAGATGTCCGCCTCGACGCACCCCCGCTTCACCCCACCGTACGCCTGCAGCTCGGCCAAGCCCCCTACGGGCTACAAAGTCAACAAAGCGGACGACTTCGTCCACTATCTCATCACCGACGCACAGGGAGTCACACGCCAAGCCGCCTACGTACAGGTGGTGATGGCGGCCGACCCCCGTGTCATCGCCCTTGTCGACGACAGCGACAAGGTCTACTCGAAGCCGCTGTACGCGGAACCCATGGTCCGTGAGCGCGGCAAGCCTCACTATGCACCCGAGGACCTGGTCATATTCGCAGTGGGGCACGCCAATCGGCATCGGGTGGACATGGCGGTGAACGACTTGCGGGATGTGTCGGCCAAAGCTGAGTTGCACAGGTTCCGGTCCTATACGCAAGAGGCTGAGCGCATCGAGCAGCGCCTCCACCACCTCGCCCTCGCACTCGGCGAGGTCAAAGGGGAGCTCGCCCGCAGCAAGTTCCGTCTCGAGATGGCGGACATCGTGGAGCGCATTGGAGAGAAGCAACAGGGATGGATGGGAGGCGTCGGACCGGTTCGGCGCCGTGGGTGTCGCAGCTGAAAAGGGGGTGATGTAGCGGTTTTCGTCGTGGACACTTACGAATACGGTTGTGGCTCCCTCGTAAGCAGTAATCGGTCACGGACTTCTCGTATCAGTCAGCGGTCGTGGTATCACATGCTAGTGTATCATGACTCATTCCTAGTATCGTCGTAGTAGGGTTCGAGCTACTTACGCGACTCGTCTCGGAGTTCACAGGGGAGCTTTAAAGCTATCCCCTTCATGTATAAATAGGAGTACGCAAAGACCAAGATTCGCCATCTTGGTCTTCTTGAATCGTCACCGCGTTCCTGCCTCTCCTTCAGTGCCTTCTTCTTCTCGGACTCATCGTTCGCTTGCCTCCAGCAGAGGAAGTTGTCTTCCATCGTTTACGCCTAGTGGACCAAGCCCTAGTGCCCTTCGCGATCATGTGTCTAACGAGACCGTGTATCATCGTCACGACATCCGCTAAGTCGTTCTACGCCTTCACGAAGTCCAAGTCGGACTAACGCCAGTGACGGCGTTACACTACATCTGTAGTTGACTTCCAGAAGGGGGAGAGGTATGTCTAATGTTTAAAACATCTTAGGTGTGGATATAACGTTGCTTGCGTGCTAGGCAAATCAACATGGACTATAGCCTGTGCAAAGCCCTCTCGTACAACATGAAGGACATCCCAGTTGCGTTGGTCATGTATGACATTATGTGCCAATATGGGGTCCACTTCCAAGAGCGGGTGCAAAGGAGCCCAGAGTTATCTCTGTCCAGTTCTTTGCAGCTTCGTACTGGGATAGGCCTCTTTCACATCCATGGTCACCAAGATTCATGCTTACCCCGCTTTTCACCAAGCTATATCCCTGGGGCAAAACAGGTGGATGGGGAGATCATTGAGACATTGTGGGCACCACTCAATAACGTCTCACGGAGTATCCGCGGGATGTCCCTTGCCCATCGTCAGGAGGTATTGGATGCACACATGAATCATTCTAATTGGAAGAAGATGGTCTGCATTGGTCTGTCACATACATATCTGTTGTGCATCTGATCTTAATATACTAATCCATGTGTCAGTTCCATCACTTCTGAAGCGGTGGAAACGCATGGAAACTGGTATAGATCTCAGTGCTGAGACGTTTGATGCCCTCAATACACGTTTAGGGCAGAAGACCAAGCAATGGCTTGAAGCAGAGAAGCATGCCCAGTCCAAGCGGCATGAAGACCCTACTCTGATGGATATATATGATACAGTAGCATCAAAAGGTATTGTGACCTGATACATATGATCTATCCTATACTAATGAATATCTTTAGCTCCATCTCGTGCAGAAATTCAGCAACAGCTGATTTCAGAGGAAAGTAGAGATATTGCTACACATGGGCAAACATCCTGGATTGCATGTGGGATTAAGATTCAGGAGTTGCAGTAAGTCCATTCAATGAACCATATCATTGTTGGCTCACATCCTGTAAAGACTGGCTATCAGATATCAGCTCCGAGCACATGGTCGAAAGATCACTACAGAGGAGGCTCAGGTCATTGAAAATAAGCGGACTCGCCTCCAGAAGCTCATTGACATGTTTGGGCATCAAGGTGATTCCTTCCTCCTCCACCAGCAACTCACAGATGATTCCCCGATATCACCTTTGAGGAATTATGAGGAGTATGATCATGTGGATTATATAGGAGACCCCGAGGATACAGATAACAATCATTCAGGCCATGCTTTCCCTCATTTCACTCCTCAAGCATTGGATGGATCTGGGATGGATGGCATCAATCCTGAGGATCTTCCGATTCTTCTCCCTTCATCCCTTGGATGGGAATGGTGTGTTAGGAATGGTGTCAAGTCTCTTGCTGGAAAGGAGGTACAGCTACGCCATGCACAAGCCAGTGAATCCATTCATAGAATCCGCCTTGCCCTTGGATTCAAATCAGCCCTGTTCCGCACTCAAGTTCGACCCGCCCGCTCACAGCAAACAAAGACCCGTGCATGGAATGCGATACACAGTGTCGATACTAATCTCCATGTGCATGCACGCATATACAGCATGGCACGGGATGCATACCGCAAGATCCAACAGGTGTCAGTGAATATACAGGACCTCCCGAAACTACGTGCAGAAGACCTCCATGTAGCCACCTTGGTCCTTGGATCAGAGCCAGTAGGACAGCGTAACACACAAAAGTCCTGGATATGGGGGTTTGGTCACACTGTCGAAGATGATGGAACATGGATGGATGACTGTACGTTCTCATATTCATTTGTCCTTATATTGATGTGCTCACATATTGAACAGTCGAAAGGGTTCACTGGCTGCGTGCAAGAGCGCAGTTTGAACGATGGTTGGAGGAGCAGGACAGCATCCATAATGAAGCTGAATGGGTTCCTGCATACTTCCATGCCAAGGCAGAGATGTGGAAGAAGCTCATGATCGTCGCTACACAGGGTTCACTTAAAGGGCACCAAGCATATGCATCATACCAGATGCATGCATGGGAGGAACTATCCAGAAGCTCAGTGAAGGCCTTTACTCCGATTATGGACGCTCCATTGAAACATTGCAAACTTAAATCAATCTACCTGTCCTAACATATTTGTTCCCCATATATATGAATATCAGCTCACTTTGATCGTTTAATGATGAATTGAATGTCATTTCCTTGTTTGAAGTATATTAGCTGGCTGGACATTCAGTCCCTGCATGAGGGACAGGATATACATGCTTGAATGTGTTCTCTGTCAGATAGATAGAAATATGCACATGGTTATGCTGACAGAGTGACCGTCCATATGTTTAATAATAGGCCCCCCTAAACCCATACGGATACCAGTAAATATGAGGTGTATCAACTGGTTGGACATGTTGTCCATTCAAGATGGTCGGGAGGTCCGTGCCTGGATGGATTCTTATGTTCATCTCTTCAGACAGATAGAAATATATACATAGTTATATTGTCAGGGTGTCCATCCATGATCCCAATCATAAGCCACCTGAATCCATATGGATATGAGGTTTATCAATTGGCTGGACATGTTACCCATTCAAGATAGTCGGGAGGTCCATGCTTGGATGCGTTCTTATGTCAACCTCTTCAAACCCATGTATATTTGCAGCTTTTCCACATTGTATGAATAAAACCCTCAATCAAATAATGATCACAATAACTTATTCCCACTCGTGACACACTGAGTACTCACCACACATTCATCCAAACTCTCCAGAATCCCCATGGACTAGTTACACTATCGACGCATCCACCTCACATCCATTTAGCAATGCCCTTCGGTTACCCATTGTCTATCCCTATTCTCTGTGCTTCTTGTCACTCAGGGTTGTTAATATGAGTTATGTATCCACTCTTTTAGGCTTGTAAAACAAAAAGCGGACCCCCCACTCCAGCTGGCGTCGGCTGGACTATCAATGATGTGGGAGTCTCCGACGTCGGCCGACGTCAGCTGAGTATGAACGATAGAAGAATCTGGGTGTCGGCTGGGGTATCAATTATATAAGCCACCGCTATCCATTGGCTGGATAACGGACTGCTTTAGATTAGATATACAGGACTTGTAGATTAGATTATTTTGATCTTTACAATCTCGGACTTCTTGTATTCTCTTATCTATGACATCACATATGTACATGACATCATGGACCACTCTGGATTGCCCTTGTACTACGTCTATGTACTTTCCCTTTGTTTCCTTATCTTTATTGTGATGTCACTATGATATCATAGTCTGGACTCTTCTTGTTCTTTACGCCTTGTTCTCCTTGCGTCCACTCCTTTGTCCGTGTACAGAACAATGCGTCCTTGTATTTACTGTGACCTACTGTTACTAGCGTCACTCTCTGTAGGAGTATAAGTAGTGTACCATGTACGCTCTGGCACCACACCAGTTCTCATCTGTTGTGTGCCAGGTATGTCTTCTCTCCTGTATAAAACACCAGTTCTCATCTGTTGTGTGCCAGACTACCATCTGCTTCACTTGCTTGATTATCTCTGTTGCTGCTTCCAAGCCTACCTCCATATCTCACCACAGTCTTCCCAGTCCACTGTGAGTATGGTCTCTATGTATGCTGTTCATCAGGTTATGGGCCCTGGTGCCCAAGCCACTCCACTTGGCTGGTCACTGTGTTCCTAGGATCACACACCAGGCTGAGGTCTGTCTGGGGCCTCACCAGCCTTGCCCAAGGCAGTAGACACTGGGGCGCCAGTGGTCTCTGCTGAGGAACCTCCTGCACATGTACTGCCCAGTAGTCCTACTTTCACCCCCACTGTTTTCCTAGCCCCTGCGCTATGCACAAGGAGATTGGATCTGGTAGCCCCTTAATCCATATCCAGGTGTGCATGGCCCACTGGGCTGTGTATTGTGGAGCTTAGTGCCAGCTGTCTCTGGTGCTCCACACTGGGCGCAGGATCTCCTCACCATGGGAGTGTAAAACCTGGTTCAGACTCTGGGGGGTGTTCACCTTATGGTGTTCTGCAACCAGATACCTGCCTTGTAGCGGCAATGGGAAAGGATTCAGTGAAGCCACTTGTGGCGATGAGGCAACCAACAGGCCGAGAAGGCTGAGGTAGACAGCCTTGGGCTCTGAAAGCTTCCCTCCCTATCCCCCTGACGCAAACTAGTGAGCTGTGTCCTAGACACATCCTGGCTGGCAGCTAGCTCCTAGTATGGCAAAGGGATTGTTCATCCTGGGCCTAGCCCTTGTATCGCTGGCATACTTCAGGAGGCAGGATGCACTAGCGTTCTGGCCTTACAGATTCACAGACAGGAGTGGTTACCCCAAATCTTGCAACTGTTTTGAAGCACTATCGCTGACTGCTCCTCGGCGATAGATAAATCATCCCTATGTCTTCTACACACTCCTCTTGTGCTGCCTCCCCCACCGGTGCTGCCACATCTGGTGCGGCTGGAGGAGCAGCTGCAGGTGCCTCATCCGCCCTGCCCCCAATCACCTCTGGGTCCACACCTTCCATGCGCCTCACCAATGCGTATGGGAACTCCTTCGGCATGCCATCTGGCATCCACCTTGGTCAGTTTGATGGGACCAACTGGAACGAGTGGTCTGGGACCATTGAGGCTATCCTCACGCTGCATGAAGCTGAGGATGTGTTTACCCTCATGGCCCCTCCCTCTGGAGTCACTCTTGATGAGTGGGAATCTGTCCAGTGTCGGGCAAAGGCGTACCTCCGCCTCTACCTCAAACCCGACGTTTACTCCCTCGTTGCCGACCCATATGCTTACCCACTGTTCAAATCTAGGTGGGACAAGCTGAAGGACGTCTATGCTGGTGCTTCGGGCAGCACCACCATCTTTAATTTGTGGATCCAGTTAACACAAGCCCGCCTCAACGACTCCTCTCCTATGGCCTCTCAGTTGGCCAAGCTCAATGAGCTGAGAGTCGGCCTTTCCAACGCACAGATGGGTGTCACTGACACCCAATTCTGTCTTATACTTCTCCACGCCCTGCCTGCCTCCTATGAGGTTCTGGCATCTACCATCCTTGCCAGTGGCGCCCCCTCCAAACTCAAGCACACTGAGATCATTGCGCGCATTGTTTCGGAGGAAGCGCGTCGCTCTGGCCCCTCTGGCTCCTCGCTCCACAAGGCTGCCCCTATTAAACCCACTGGTGGCGCACATAAGAAGAGAGACCATTCTCAACTTACCTGCCACTACTGTAACAAAAAGGGGCATATCAAACCTGACTGCAGGCAGAGGAAGAAGGATGAAGCTGCGGGGAAATTGAAGGACACTAGCAACAAGGCTGCCAATAGTCACATACTTGTACCAACCACCGCCTCCATTAAGGAGGTAGATAGTGAACCCGCCATTAACTGGGTGGACAATGCAGTTGGTGTTGCCTTGTATGCCGCCTCGCGTGTACGTTGGATGATGGACAGTGGTGCCACACACCACATCACACCACATCGGTCCGATTTCAAGGACTACACTCCATGCAAAGGTGCTGTGCGCCTTGGAGATAAGTCCACCATCGACCAAGTTGGTGTAGGCTCCGTCGTCTTCATCACAAGCCAAGGCCTTCCCATCACCCTCAGTAATGTGCTGCACCTTCCTCAGGTGAAAACACGCTTCTTGTCGACGCGTGCTCTAGCACAAAAGGGTGCGGAAGTGGCCTTTGACAGTGGCTCATTCAAAATTTCTGTCAATAAAAGCTGTGTAGCTATTGGCTACTTGGAGGACAACCTATACTGGTTGGACGCTTCAAGCATTGGCCTCAATACTCACGTCAAAAGTGCTGCCACCACCCTTGATATCTGGCATCAGCGCATGGGACACATCTCCTCTGCCGCTCTTAAGTCGTATGGTCCCTCTGCCACTACTGGCATGGACATTGATAGCTCTACCACGCATACTGCTGTGTGTCGTGGGTGCGAGTTGGGTAAATCCACTCGCCAACCTTTCTCTGCATCCTCCACCAAAAGGACAACCCGCATCTTTGAGATTGTACATAGTGACCTAGCCGGTCCAATGCAAACTCAGTCCCTACAAGGCTCCGCGTACACCGCCACCTTCATAGACGACCACTCCAAGCATGCAGTGGTATACTTTATTAAGTCGAAGGATCAGTTTGTGAAGGCGCTGCAGATGTATTTGGCCTGGGGTGAAACCCAGACGTCCCATAAACTGCGCGCACTCCACTCTGACCGCGGAGGCGAGTACATGGCGAGCCAAGTACAGGACATTCTCAAGCAGAAAGGGATAGAGCATCACCTTACGATGCCAGGTTCACCACAGTCGAACGGGAAAGCCGAGCGGTTTAACCGCACCATTACGGACAAGGCAATGGCCATGCTGCACACAGCTGGCATGTCTAAAGGCTTCTGGGAACATGCTATGAGCACTGCGGTACACATCTATAACCGCTCTCCCACCCATACACTTAAGTGGCGCACACCTTATGAGCTCTGGTACTCTGGCAAAGTACCAGATGTCTCACATTTACGCATCTTTGGATGCAAGGGGTACATGCATGTACCTGCTGATAAGCGTCGCAAATTGGATGCGAAGGCCGTTGAGGTCACGCTTATTGGGTTTGAGCCCGAATCAAAGGGCTATAAGCTCTGGGACCGCTCAACCCGCTCTGTCCGTTTGTCCAGGGATGTGACATTCAACGAGAGTAGCTTCCCGTCCCTTCAGGGTGTTGAGACACACCCACCACCTTCTCAAGTGGCTTCACCACCACTACCTCCACCAGTAATTGCCGTACCTAGCACGTCGGCGTTACCACCACAGCGAGCACCCTCCCCCACACACTCTGACACTAGTGAGGAGGAGGATGTTGAGGATATTCTAGACCCTAAACCAGAGCGCCCACACACGCCACCACTACCACCTGCCCTGCCCACTCTACCCACAACTCCTAAGCGTGAGCACATCACTCCCACTTCGCCACCGCCACGTCAAAGTGCAGTGCGCATTGCGCGCTTTGTCCCTCCTCCCTCACCAGATATGCCTGGTGGTTTTGAGGATCGTGCACAGCGTAGTCAGCTGTTGCGCGAAATGGACAATGCACCGAGACGCTCTACCCGTGCACCTGTACCCAATCCTCGCTACTTCGGTGGGGATAATGTGGCACTGCGCGGTAGACGGCTGGGATATGCGGAGCTGTTAGCTGCAGCTTACGTTGGCAGAGACCCTGCAACCTATGCAGAGGCCATGAGGTCTGCAGATGCAGATGAGTGGACACAGGCGTGTCAGTATGAGATGGATGTGCTCGCCAAGAATGGCACATGGGAGTTAGTGGATCTCCCACCTAATCGCAAGGCAGTAAAATCCAAATGGGTCTTCAAGCTCAAGGTGGATGGCCGCTACAGAGCTCGCTTGGTGGCTAAGGGGTTTACGCAAATCCCTGGCATAGATTTTGATGAAACCTTCTCTCCCGTCGCACGATTTGAGTCGCTGAGATTACTTCTGGCGTTGGCCGCGCTGGAGGACTGGCACATCCATCAAATGGATGTCAAGTCTGCGTTTCTCAATGGCATGCTTGATGAGGAGATTTACATGGAGCAGCCACAAGGTTTCACCACTGCTGGTGCAGAGACGAAGGTGTGCCGCCTTATTAAGGCGATATATGGTCTCAAACAGGCCTCCCGTGCATGGAACTTGCAATTCCATGGAGTGCTCATTGCACTCGGCTTTAAGCGGACGTTTGCCGATGCCGGCGTATATGTGTTGCCTCAACGAGAGGGGGATGGACCACTCTTCGTTATCGTTTACGCTGACGACATCACAATAATGGGTGCTTCTATGGAGAAGATCAAGCATCTTAAGTCAGACCTTTCTGAACACTATGAGATGACAGATCTCGGGGAGATAGACTCTTATCTTGGTATGCGCATTGTGCGCGACCGCTCCCAGAGGCGCATTGAAATAGACCAGTCTGGCTACATCAAGGATGTCCTTGAACGCTTTGGTATGAGTGATGCCACTCCACACTCCACACCCTTGCCTGCTGGTGCTGACGAGCACCTTCATAAATATACGGGCCAGGCTTCTGCCTCTGACATTACGCACTATCAGTGTAACGCCGCCACTGGCGTAGGTCCGACTTGGACAGCGAAAGGGCGTTTCGACGACTTAGCGAATTCTCGCGACTCTGAAGTCACGTGACACGAATACACGGCCTTCGAATGCACGTGATCGTAAGGGGCACTAGGGCGTATTCCACTAGGCGTTCGCGAAGGCCGACTTGCTCTATTAGAGACAAGCGGATGAGATGACAGACACCGAGAGAGAGCACGAGAAGAGGATGCGTGATGGCTATTGAAGAAGACCAGAATGAGGACTTCTGGTCTTCGCATCGTACTACTTATACATGTCTGAGGCAGCTTTAAAGCTCCTCCCGAACCCGAACGACTAGTAGCGTAAGTAGCTCGAACCCTACTATCGCTACTACTAGGAATGAGTCATAGTACCACCACAAGCATGTGATACTACGACGGCTGACTGATACTAGTCCATGACTGATTACGACTTACTAAGGGAGTCATCACCGTATAGTAAGCGTCCACAAGCCGAATCGTGACATCACCCCCTTTTCAGCTGCGACGACCGCGTCGCCGAGTAGGCCCGACTCCTCCCATCCATCCCTCCTGTGCCTCCGTAATTCTGTCCCACGTGTTCGCCATCTCGAGTCTGAACTTACTCCGACTCAACTCCCCCTGCACCCCTCCGAGCGCCTGGGACAAGGCGTGGAGCCGTTGCTCCATCCTCTCGGCCTCGCGTTTGTAGGCTCGGTAGCGGTGCAGCTCAGCCTTCAGACTTACGTCCTTCAGCTCGTTGACGGCGCGATCCACTCGGTGCTGGTTGCTGTGCCCGCCAATGAAGGCGTACATGTCTTCAGTGAGGTAGTGAGGTTTGCCGGCCTCGCGTACTTGCGGCTCGGCGTACAGCGGTTTGGAGTATACCTTCTCGCTGTCATCCACCAGGGCGAGAACGAGGGGGTCGGGATTCATGACGACTTGAATGTACGCCGCCTGGGCTGTGTTGCCGGCGGCGTCGGTGATGGGGTAATGGACGAAGTCCTCCCCGCGGTTGTGCTTGTACCCGTGCGGCGCTTGACGCGCGCTGTTGCCGAGGTATCAGAGGCGAGCCGCCGGGTATGGCGCTACGTCGCCGTCGATGGTGATGCGGCCGCGGTAGAGTGGTCGTCCGGTGGTGTCGCACGAGTATGGGGTCTCGAGGATGTTGTCAGAGTCGGTGGCGGTGAGGATATAGGGGTGCTCAGCTGGGTAGTAGTCCTTTAGGACTCCCTCGGCTTGTTCGTACACTGCCCTTTCAGCGTCTCGGTGAACCACCGGCGTCGCCAAAGGAGTCTGGTTCTCCTTATCGCTGCCGCTCGCAGCTGGGACTTCTCCCATTGACGCGCCTCAGGTTTCCAATCCCGCTCCCTCATCCACTCCTCCCATCGCTTCGTCGCCACTGTCTTCTTCGCCTTTGATCCGGTAGTGGACTCGTACCGGGAGAGGTCGAGGTGGGGGGCTCTCACCGTCGCGGAGAGCTGTACGAAGCCCACGCACTTCGGCCTCCGTGTAGGGCTGGGCGTGGAGGCGTTGGCCTGCGGCGTCGAGGAGCCAGTAGGTCGGAGGGTCCTCGAGGTTGTCGATGTCGGTGACGCACTGAACGTTAGACAGGGCGTTGCGGACTTCTTCATGGGTGAGGTTGTCGAGCCCGAAGGCAGAGAGAGAGGGGGTAGCGGTGGAAGAGGAAAGAGACATTGTTGAGTGAGGAGTGAGGAGTCCAGTGTGAAGGGATGGGGGAGACTTAGCGTCGTGTCCTTCGCTTATAACTCTTCCGACTCGACTGCGTTCAAACTCCGCTATGGCCTTATCTGCGAATATGTCATCCTTGTTGACCCACTGATTCTCCGAATCGGAGTATCCCTTCCATTGGACGAGATACTGAAGCTTCTTGTTCCTGCCGAATCGCCGAGAGTCTAGAATTCGTTCGATTTCATATTCTTCTTCCCCATCTACAAGATCCGGTGGCGGGTGTGGGAAATTCCTTCCGTGCATGGGCGTTTCGCGATAAGGTGTGAGTAATCGATGTGAAACACCGGGTGAATACTCCACTGCGTGGGAAGTTCGAGTCTGTAGTTGA